>JASKGM010000009.1:17681028-17698029 GCA_034509205.1 Ceratonia siliqua | reverse complement strand
GGGGGGGGGAGGGGGACTCTGATTACTGTGGTGCATTTTTGAACTCTTATTGTCGTTTGCAATGATAGATTTCCCCTACTGAGATAGACTTCACAGACCTTCATTATGCGAAACAACTAGCAACATTCCAGGTTTGTATTCTGCATGTGTTATCAGAACCAAATAAATTTTTTTATCATTTTATAATTTTGTACTATTGCACATATATGTTATGAGGAAAAAATTATGATTATACCTCGCCAACTTTTGGTTGGATGCAGTTGCACAGTAATCAGAAAGACGCAAGTTTACCCACACAAGATTAACAAATTTCTGTTCCCTTGGGTTATTTACGCACAAGAGGTGTAGAAGGCACTAAATTTGGGTTCAACCAAAGCAACCAATTAAGCCCATTTCTTTCTCTCACACACATTTTTAACATAGGAGACACTCATTCAGGTAACTGTTATTAAACCCTCGCCTCCTCTAAATAAAAAATAAAAAAGGGAAAAAAACTCAGTTACCTCATGAGATCGATTGCCCAGAAAGTAACAATGAGAACAGAACTAATGAATTTCTAACACTGGCCCGGTTCACGCCTTAATAGAATAATCAAAAGTAACACTTTGTTTGGCCCCGGAAGACATTGATATTCGAAGTTCTTACTAATTCGAGCAAAATGAATCCACGAATATAAATTATGAAAAAAAAAATCACAATCAAATTCGTGTATGCCATATACTTAAATCAATTAATCAATTACAAAGTAAAACTTGATAAGAATAGAGCAAGAACTGACCACCAAGAGGAGGAGACTACATGATCGAGCTTAAGGACGAGTAAAAGAGTGAAGGAGAAGAGAAGGGTATGGGCAGCGAGGGCCTGTACAGACTTCAATACTCTGCGCCAGCTCATCTTCTCTCCCGTACCTTTATTTCAACAATCAATCACAAACAAACACCCAACAAACCCCACAAAAATACTTCTTTTAAAAAAAAAGTACAAATTTACAGAGCAGTTCGTACGAGCCCTGAATCTGGCTGTCGTCTGAGATTTCTATTACTCTAGATTCTATGTCGTAAGATGAAAAACTTAGGGTGCAGCAGTTTCAGTGGGCGCCATTTGAAAGGGGAAAGAAATGGCATAACCTCTTTCATGAATATAAAACCAAAAAGCATTTATTCACTCTCTCTCTCTCTTAACTCTCTGTTTTTCAACTTCGAAAAGTCTTAGCTTTCACGGCATAGCAATACCCAAACGCTGCCACCTCCCTTGATTTGGGCGCCCACTGATTTTTTTTTTTTAGTGGCGTTTGGGTGAGTAAATGGCGATTTTGTTTTCATCTAAATATTAAAATGAGAGATAATAATAAAATAATGCATTATAAGTTTTAATCTCATTTTATGATGTAATTTAAAAAGAGAAGTATTAATTTATAATTTTTTATATTTTGTATTTTAATTTTTATAATTTTTTAATCTTAATTAATTATTTGTTATGTTATATATTTTTTAAAATTTTTTACTTATATATGAATAATATCAAAAAAAATTATAAGTGAATAGTATTTAAAAATATAAAAAAATTTTAAAATTTTTAAAAAATTTAAAAAAATATATATAACATAAAAAATAATTAATTAATATTAAAAAATTAAAAAATTAAGATAAAAAATAACAAAAATAACAAATCAACATCTTCTAAATTATCTTACAACCTCATTTTAGAACTACAAAATAATTAGATCCTAACAAAATTAACCTAACTAACACAAGAAGAAAGAGCATAGGAAATGCATAATTATTAATTAAATGTTAATGTCACATATTATATTAATATATTTTTAAATAAATAAATAATTATTTAAAATTTTAACTATTTAATATTTTAAAAAAATTAAAAAAATAATATTAACTAATTATTCACAATTTTTAAAAAGTAAACAATTAAAAATATAATATAAAAATAATAATAACAAATTTGATCTAATAATCTAATTATAAACACATATATTAGTATATATTATTTATATAAGTTTTATTTATAAACTATTATAATAATGATTTTAAATTTAATTAAAAAGGTCAAATAATATCATTTGAATTTAGATACTATCATGTTAACAGTGTATTTATAACTTACGAATAAAAAATATATAAAACTTAATTATATTTTTTTCTTTTAATTTGTTAAAATTATAATTTTAATCTTTTAATTTTAACATAAAAAACCAAATAATCTAACTATAAACATATATATTAGTATATATTATCTATATAAATTATTTATAAACTATATAATAATATTTGAATTTAATTAAAAAATTCAAATAATATCATTTGAATATAGATATTATTATGTTAATAGTGTATTTATAATCTATGAATAAAATATATATAAGACTTAATTGTATTTTTTGTCCTCCTAATATGTAAAGATTGTAGTTTTAATCTCTTAATTTTATTTTAAAAAATTAAAACTATAACTTTAATAAAATTAAATATTCATATTATTATGATAAAATTAAGAAACTATGACTATAACATTAACAAATTAAGAGGATAAAAATGTAATTAAGTTCATATATAAATAACATTAATAAATATGTGTAAAAGAAGTGGTTTTCTTTTCTGTAGATTTGAACATCAGTTGTATTCCTAATTCAAATCAAATAAATTAATGGCTTCTAGTAACAGATCACAAAATTAATTATTATATTATATTTGGACAAGTTCACAAGCTATAAGATATGTTACCACTTATTATCTTAATAATTAGATCATATTTTAATCAAATTAATTTTAATAAGGATATTCTATTTTTGTTTTAATAAAACTGAGATACAAAAGAAGCTAATCGTAATTATGAAAAAAAAAAAAACATATCTTCGTTAGATATTCTAATTTAGAATAAGATAAATTGAAAGATTATGATAAATATTTATATCCTCTAATAAAGTTATAAATTTAATATGATATTTTATACTATAATTAAAAATATATGAATTAATGCAGACTAAATGAAACAAAATAAGATAAATTAAAATACAACTAAAGAGTTAATGAGTTAATTAATTTACCAAAAAAATAGATCATTAAAATATAATTAGAAATAAAATATAAATAAAAATACAATTAGACTAATAATTAAACTCAATTAATTCAAAAATAAATAGAGTATTCATTTGGTACAATTTTGTGGGTACTTTGACCAACTTTTTTTTATATATAATATATATGATGTAGATATAATATCAGAGGACAAAGGTTAATTATTAGCATTTGATTAAAATTTCAAGTCACCATGCATATAAAATAATTGAAAAATATATTTAATAATGCATATCATAAACAATGTTATTTTATTTGACTAAGCGTGTATAATACTTAATTATCTTATTTTATGTATACACGTTTGGAATATACCCTTTTGTATCTCATTGTATGATTTATAGTTTCTAAGTAATTAAATTAAATTAGACTAAAGTTAGCTCATGGGATAAGGTGGTATAATCACAATTTGGAGTGTATTTAGTGTTTCTCTATTTCTTCTTTTAATTATACGATAATAATATTTTTGGATCAATTTATAAATGAATGGAGATTAAAATTTTTTCTTAGGCAATCTTAATTAAGGGTATATCCTTTATATTAGTCATATACATTTAGAAAAATAATTTATCTTAGGCGGTGAACTCAAATTTAAACTTAAATAGTTAAAAATTGATAATCTTTTTTATCAAAAAAAATGATAGCTTTTTTTCACGAATAAAATGATAATATATGTTAATTGGTAATTGTTTTTTCCTTTTAAATAAGGTTGAATTTAATAAAAGACAAAACACAACTCTAAAGTTTGACTACTCAACTTAGGGTTGCCAAGGCATATAGCTCCAAATAATTGACTTAATGTTTTAAATCATAATTGGGTTTTATAGTTTCTTTATATCTAATATACAAAAAATAACGCTTATAAAAAATTTAAATATCTCATTTATATGATAATAATATATGAATATTTATAATTTATTTGTTGAACTACAAAAACTAATAAAATTTCTATTAAAATTTCTATTAAAAATATCAATTAAACAGAAACATAAAATTCAATCCAAATAGGACTTTTGATATGTAGAAAATGAAAAACAAAATTGAAATATTAAAGACCTTTTAAATATAGGAGAAAACTGAAAATCTTTTAGATGTGTCAATGAAGACAATTTGAAAAATTTTCCCTATTGTTTTAGTATATATAATAATAATAATATATGGATTATATATGCAGATAAATGTCTTTTGGGCTCCACGTCTTACACTTCTTTAACACATATAATTAATATTTTATCTCTCTTTGGATAGGAATAATATTTTATCATTATATCAGTTACATTATTTATTTTAATATTAAATCAATAACAACAAAAGTAATTTTTAACAAAATAAACATAAAAGAGAATATTTGGATTCCTCATGTTTGAATATATATGAAACTACAAACATTATATATAAGTGAAATATATTAAATAAATAATAAGTCTATATATTATGAAGTTATTGGGTATATTGTTATCTTATCATATTATGATATATTAAGATATAATTTTTATATTTGGTATGACAATTGAAATTTGTCAAAAAAATAACATAATTAATATTTTATAAAAATTAATAAAACCAAAATTAAATATATTGTATGTTACATGTTATTAGGTATCAAAATTAAAATTAATATATTAAATACCTCTTATATTTATCTTTATTCAAAAATATAATAATATCATATTCTTTCTCAAGAAAGCTGATCCTAGAAGAGATGTGTAAGAAATATATACATTTGCAAGTGATCAAATATTTAAAGATAATTAATAATTCAATGACATTTACATGCCTATTGTAATTTTTTTCTGACATACAATAAATATACTATACAAGTATTTTTGTAACTGTATATAATATAACTAATGTCCATTGGAAATTCACTTAAATGTTTCAACTAGATTTTGAAATAATTATGAAAAATATAATTTTGAGATGGAAATTAATGATAATTAGCTTTTTGCTTTTATTTGAGTTTTCAAAGTTCTATGATCATCCAATAATACTGAAATGCATTTCTGACAGGGAGAAAAGATGGATAAGCTATCATATTCCTATCTAATTTAAAAATAATATTTTTGAAAGTTAATATTAATGATTGAATTCATATCAACCATTTTAATATAGGAATATTATTTTATGATTATATGAGAAGTCGTAGGAGAAGACAAGCTAATTATTGATTAGGTTTTCTAACTTTTAATTGTTTTGCTCCGCATAATACCAAAAGCTCCAAATTTTATTTACTTTTTCGTTGAAATTAGACTTGATTATAAGTTAGATTTTTATTTGTTTTTTAAATTTTTTAAAATTAACAAAATTTAAATTTGCACTTGTACCTAATCACAATCATGTTTAGTTGAGATATATTTTTTAGAAAAAATAAATAAAAATGTTTGAATCTTAATTATATCAAATTCTTTAATTTATACATAAATAACTTACCTTTAAACAATACGAAAAACGTATATTAAGTAAAGTGTGTATAAATTAATTCCAACATCACCTAATTATAATATTAAAAAAAGATATATAATAATGTATAAAATTTATTTATTTATTTATAATTAATTTAATTTATTCATTTATATTTTTTTAAGCATTTAAGTAACTTCATATGATTATGATTGGTGATTGGTGATTGATGAATGCGGACGACGTACGAGACAGTAAGTCATGGGAATGATTCCAAGACAAATGACGGTCGTACATTATCCATGAGGATCTACTATAGCTTCAAACGCTGACACGTGTTACTTTCCAAGAACATGTTTCATCATGTAGCTTTTTGACCAGCTGTCTTTATATGGCTGGCAACTCCATTTATTACTTCTCTTTTAAAATAGGAAATTAATATTGATTCTTTATTATACGTAAAATATTAAATATAAATATATCTTATATTTATCATAAAAAACAAGAATATTGCTAAGATTAAAAATGAGTTTTCTTTTCCACTTCATCAATTGATTCGTTTAATAGGTACAAGCAAATGAGCGAGATTCAAATCAGAAAATAATAAGAATGAGATTTTTATTTTACATGATTCAGAAGGCAATGATTTAATAATTGAATTTATATTTTCATATCTTACTATCATAAGAATTTTAAAATACT
The DNA here is from genome assembly GCA_034509205.1 of Ceratonia siliqua. Lineage (NCBI taxonomy): Eukaryota > Viridiplantae > Streptophyta > Magnoliopsida > Fabales > Fabaceae > Ceratonia > Ceratonia siliqua. The sequence continues at coordinate 17,691,838 of JASKGM010000009.1, read as the reverse complement.
AGCTGTAAAATTTGGATATTTTTTTGGCAGTCAAATTTTGGGTTTGATAGTGATGAAACTTACATACTATCCTAGAAATTATTAAGTCGCAATCATATCTTGTTGCCCAAAATAAATCATATCCAGCCGATCACAGATCAGATTAAGCGTGGTGACAAAAATAACTAAAAGATTCTAAAACCCTGGATAAAGCAATTAAATATCTTCTTTGTAATTATCCACCACGATCTAGCAATGGACAAATGCATGCCCAAAGATTTTTCTGTTTGGTACAATTCTTTGGCAAGATTTTTGTTTTGGTTATATGACAGATTATCCTGGCTTCTGCTCTTTTAAGGGTATGTTTCCAAATTAAGAGAAGAGAACAGGGATGGCTGCTGGCGAGATTTTTTTTTTTCTGATGTTGTAGGAACTTATTATTATCTTAGTGTAGTAAAATGCAGGACCCGGATCAGGGCTTTTTCGGCTCAGATATTTTCTCATCTTTTCTACCATAAGGGCACAGAGACTAGAGGGAGAAAATAGGGGAGCGAGGATGACAGGATAAGGGGAAAGGGTATGATTTTGCTACGTTGCAGAAAAGCTAGGAAAAAAAAAACCTGCTTCCACATTAATAGAAGCATGTTCAGTGTATTAAGGGCCTGGTGCTAAAACTGTCTTCCTTAAAATAATTTCCTTTAGTACCATAAAAAGGCAACCGTGATATAGGACTGTACCAGATTGAGATTTTCTTTTTCGGATGGAATTGCACTACTTGGATACGTCCTAACATCTTTAGAGTATGACAAAATACAGACATTTCGGATGAAATGATTTCACCAGATTTGGATTCCAATTGCATTGTTTCTTTGACTATCCAGTCATAACTAAATGATAACAAAATCAATTAGTGCTAGAAATTTCATACGCCTAGAGAAGGAAAAGTTACATAGAATATACATTTCCTATTTTACGCCACAGGCTACGTATGAAAGCTCCACGATCCCCCACAAAACCTACAGAGAGATACAGCCACTAAACACTAGCATATTTTTTAGCAAGATGCCATGGGACACATCAATACATCATGTACAGCAACAGGCTCTTCCAAAATTCACAACATAAATAGGTCTACCAGCTAACTCATTGTTCAAAACAACTAGAAGAATTGCTGCAGCCAGCAAGAGTTTTTTGCATCCTTCTCTAAACCATCCTTTAGCTTCCTTATTTCTTGCAAAGCTTGCATTTTATCCATAGTTTCCAATGGCAAATCAGCAAATGCTTCAAGAAACAGGCGAGCCCTTGCAGCCCCTTTAGACACCTCATCAACTTCAAACGCTCTCTTACGTTTAGAACCCACCTGCAAATTACATCTACAAAATTAAAACAGTTCATCCCAACCAAGTAGGTTTCTTTAAAATGATCTAAATCATATTCATTACAATTTGGCAGAAGAAGAAAAATGCATCAACTTTGGTTAATATTGAAATGACCAAATCATATTGAAATAACTATTTCCAACACTATTTGCTAGTCAGACAACTGTTTCCAACATCTTAACCAGATAATATTGAAACTATCAAGGAAAAAAAATAGAAAAGTAGCTCAGCAAACAGTGAGGCAAACGAGACATTGATATCCTTTTAAGTTTGAATACAAGGGGCTGCGTTGAGTTGAGTGTGACAGGCAGTGACATTCCCCATCTGATATATTAGCATGGATTCAATTTTACCAGGAAAATGTTTCTCCCTGTATTGAAAAAAATTAAGAATGTTCCAAGACATTTTCATAAAAGCTTACTTAAACAAGTTATTCCAATTTGCTACTTCAAACACCAGAATTCAAAGGAAAAAAATCAAGTTACTAGTTCCTTATATACTAGGAAATTTTAGAGCATGTTACTAAATTAGGAAAAGAGAAAAAAAATTGCAAAACAAGGGTAGCATTGGAATGACACTGAAGCAACACTAATGCAAGTCTGCAACTCTGTCATCAAGAGGAAGCAAGCCATTTCAAGAACTGGAGAAACATATATAAATAGTAGAAAAATAGAGACAAATAAATAGAAATGAAAGAGAGAGTATTTTATAGCTTCATATATAGATAGATAATTCTCACTCTTGAAATTACAGGCTAGTAAGCAAGATTAAATCTTGGTCTTATTTTCCCACTCTCTTTGTTTTGAAGCCAACTAAAATCACTAAGTTATACCTCCTTTGTAGCATCAGTTAAGTATATTGCAGATGGAGAAAAATCTTCCAATTCTGCTGCCTTTTCTCTAGCTAGGGCAACAACACTTTCAGGGAAATTTGCAAATTCAGCAACATGAATACCAAAACTTTGATCACAAGCTCCTGGTTCAACCTGGAAAATAGAATCACATGAGAAAGCATGAGTTGACGCATATTCAGATCGTTATTTGATGATGGACCTACAATTTTTAAACTTTGGGTTTAAAATTCTTAAGATGGTATACGCTCATTGTCATTTGAAGATCAACTGGTGTGTCAACAGCTCTGAATGATGTACATAATTGATGAAAGATGCCTTTCAAGGATCATTCAGCTTGCTAAGGCTCTTAGATTTATTTGACTGGGTTGCTACATTGGGACAAACTTCAAATGATGAAAACTTGAGCAACAACAATATTTTTTTGGCCAGTTGCAAGATATATAGGCATGGATAGAGAATCACTTGATTTATACATGTTATTGCTATTCAGAAAATTGGATCCCTTCTTTCCAATCTGGAATTATGGTCATTCTGTTTGAAGAGATGTACTGTTGGCGAGAAAAAAGAGGATTTTCCATTATAAGCAAAGTTCTAATTGTAATTTAATATAATTCTTTGGCCATTAACTCATGAAAATTTACTGGCTTTCCAAACTAGAAATTTGGAAAAATTAATATGATAGTATCTTTAAATCAACAGTCATTTTTCATTTTTATTTTTATTTTTCATTTTTGGGTTATAGGTAAATGTTTATCTCTGACAGATGCCAAAGGATAATTCCAGATTTGTTATTGTCATCAAAAGTCAGATGCCTCCAACCCACTAAATCAGGATAATACCATACCAAGGTAATTATGGTCTTCGGATATTTCAAGTTCAAAGGGGGTGTAATTCAAGGATGAAAATAAATATTATTTCAATCATGACAATAATAAGTGCAAGACAGAAACCAATGAAGTCTGTTACAGGCCTGTAATGCCCTGTTCTTTCTCTTTTCCCCTTCTGATGATTTTTAATCACAATATCAGCTCTACCAGTTGAATTCCCACTTACGACTTTTTTATTCTTGGAAATTAGGACGAACTTACCAATCAAGATAATATAGTTCCATGAAGAACACAATTTACGCAGCCAATACAACAAAGGTAGCATGCTATATGAAAAAATTCGAGGAATGCATTTACCTTGTATAGCATAGTCAGCTTGCGAGTTGATGAATCAATATGTGCACTAACATGATAGTTTGCCACACCAACAATTTTCCTCTGTGGATCATCATTTACATTTTCAAGGGCTAATGCAGTCAGTTCATGAAAGTGGGTTGCGAACAAAGTAGGCGCTTTAATCAATTCAACAATGTGCTCACAAATAGCCCAGGCTAGACCTGCGTACGGCGTACCACACAAAACTTGTTATAATGCACTATGATGCTTAATTTGGTGAACACAGCAATAAGGAGATAACGAAACAGACAGAATCGAACAGCAGCCAATGTAAATCCAACTATTTCATAGTATGAGTCCAACATTCAACTCAATATATTTTTGTCAATTCAAGATTCATGAAAGTCAAATGCAAGTAAAATCCTCTGAGATATAGCAACAGTGAGAAACATTGCCTCATTAAAATTTTCTTTTGTTTCCACTTTTTCTATTCTATAGTTTCTTACAAATACAACTCTAATTAATATTCCACTTTGATTATGTGAGACACTGCAGAAAGATCTTAATTTTCTTCGATAAAGTATTAATCATCACCTATACATGCAATTGCAAAGTGTTTTACTCAGTCACGTGTTCACAATGAAAGTTCAGTGAAGCCTTTCCATTAATGACTTGTAGAACACCTTTATAAATAGTCACTTTATAGAGAAACAAACCTGAATTTATATTGCTAATGGTGATAGAGGACTCTACTAAGGCAGATAATTTTCTGAACAGCATACATTTCCAAAGAACATAGATGCAAATGGCCCGACTATAAAGTGGTCTTAACAACGGTTGCTACTAATCTTCAAATCTGTGGTTTGCATATGATTTTTTTTTAAATCTTGAAGGAAGCAGTTTAAATAGTTTATGAGATCCTATTATAGATTTTGGCGGCCATCATATGAGTCACTCATATAAATCATGTGAGAAGCTATTGTCCATACATATCCTTGTAATTATGACTCAGATCGCAATACCAACAGATGAAAAGAGCTCTAAGAGAAACCAACCAAATCCATCATAAGTTGATGTGCCGCGTCCCAACTCATCAATGATTATCAAGGACTTGTCCGTAGCTCCTTTTAATATTGATGCAGTTTCAAGCATCTCTTGCATAAACGTAGAAACTCCACGAAGCTTGGGGGGGGGGGGGGGGTTGAGTAACAAGTACCATCAGAACTTCACAGTAAGAATATAATTGTAACATGATAGAAAAAAGTTTAATCGAGGCAGGCAATGGATAAAACTGCAGTTTTGTACAGCTGAACCTCAAAAAGAATATAATAATATTTTAGATGGCATTGGATAAAAGTGATGACTTGGCAATTGGCAATACCGCCACGGTCACCTTAATAACTCAATTTTATGCATTTCAAACACAAATAGCTAATCCTAACAGATAAATAAAATGAGTCATTCGATCAGTTGCTTTATGTTGAGTAAAAGTCTCAGATCAAGCTATTAGAAAGGAAATATGATGCCATTATAATATCCAGATATTCTAGATAATATGGTATAGGACTCACTTGGCAGTCACCTGCACCAACACGAGCAAAAATGCAATCACGGACAGATATGCTGGCCTTGTCACAGGGAACATAAGACCCAACTTGAGCCATCAAAATATTCACACCCACCTACATATAAATGAAACTTTATGTCAACTAATGTTTTGGATCTCAGGCAGCTACAGTGCATCCAGGATTTTTGTTTAGTGAGGTCACTCTGTTTATAAATTAATAACAACAACAATAATAAAAGTTTTTAAAAAATTAAAAATAAAATTATATCATCAGAAGTAAATAAAAATACATTAATATTTTTAAAGTTGTCCTCTGTGAGTTTCAGGGACAGATCTAGCTCATCCAACAATCACATATAAATTTTAAATATATAAATATTTTTAATTATAAGTAAAGATAATAGAGCAGAGATCCTACTTGAGAGTCTGGACTAACGTTAAACCAAGTGTCCCACAACCACATGGACCAGCCCACTTTTTTTTTTTTGTACAAGTCCACTTATTTATTAAATAATTGTTGTATTGGATTAGAATTATACAAGTCTACTTATTCTCACTAATTATAACCAATTTCCATATTTATAAGTGAGAATAACTGGACTGGTATAAATCTAATCAAACACAACAATGATTTAATAAAATAAATGAATTTGTACAAAAAAAATTTTAAATAAGAGGGCAGCTCCCAAGTGGCTGTGGGACTTTGTTCACTATTAGTCCAAACTCTCAAGTGGGGTCACCACCCTACTATTTTTGCTTATAATTAAATTAATATATATATATATATATATATACCCCCACTTGGATGAGCTAGATTCGCCCAGGGCAGCAAGGATGCAAGCATCTGAACTCTGAACTGTGTGAGGAATGAGGCGCCCAATATGCAGAGAAATGTCAGACACCCACAATTGATGGTCATATTCAACACCAGCAGAAAAATAGAATGGTAAGATCTGACAATAAAATGCAGGTGATCAAAAGGATAGCCATTAATTTCTGAGCTAAAGCAATACAGAAGATAAGCACCTGTCGGATAAATGTTGATTTCCCACCCATGTTAGGCCCTGTTATTATCTGAAACCAACTTTTTCCTCTGATCTGATTTGTGACAAAAAAACAATAAGAAACCAACGAACCACTCCAATTTACAGTGCAAGACTTCCAAGGATCTCACGAATACTTACAAGCTTACAATCATTTGGTATAAAATTGACCCAGTCTTGAGCCTCCACACAAGGGTGTCTGCTGCCTTCTAATATAATATCTCCTTCGTCCTATTCCAAACCAGATGACAATGTTGGTGGACAATAGAGGATGAAAACAGCATGAAGAGGATACAGCAAATATTAGGAAAGTAACAAATAACCATTAAATAAGTACCGAGAAAGTGATGTTTGGTCTTGTGTAGGGAGTAGGACAACTAGAAGCCAGATCAGCAAAGCTTAGTAAGACATCCAATTCAGAAAGTAATCCAGCCAAAGACTCAAACACCTGCAGAACGAGAATCCTTCAATCTAAAGAACAAGATACAAAGAAGCAACAGACACAACATAAATACCTACCTCAGAGAAAGTCACTGCTGTTTGAACTACTCTATTAACCAACTCTTTTTGACAGCTTTTGTACTCCTCAAGTATCTTTTGATACTGATCCCCTAGTTTTTTAAGCTTTGTATTGGTAAACTTCACTCCATCTTTCCTGGTCTCCAATACAATAAACTGGGTGCTGAGCTTCTTCCTTATTTTTGGCTCCTCCTTCTTTGTGATTCTGAAAACATGTCCAAATTGTGTGCCTTTGTCTAATTTTAATGCCTTATCTATAGGCAGATCAAGATCATTAGCAGTTTGTCTATGCAAGTTGTGTATTTGACTCTCTAACAACTCTTGCTGCTCCTTCAGTTTAGTTAGGGTAGAGTCATAACTTGAAGAAATCATGTATTCTCCATTCTCCAGTTGATCAAGGTCAACAGAAGCTTCTACGAGACCAATGAATTTGTTTAGGTGATCATCATCAGTCCATAACTCAAGAGGTTCCAAATACCTTTCCTTGATCATTGAGGAAAACTGTCCATCATATCTTTCCAGTGCACTTTTAATGTAAGGTAGTCTTATACAAGACTGCATTCAAAAAGACAAGAATGGAGTTACAAAGTTGCCATATCATAACCTAATATGGACAGTCATCTATAGTCAATAATAAAGGAAGAATGTATGTAAACTGAGCTCCTAGGCAATAAAGCATACTACTGAAAAATGAAAATACTTATATAGAAGGAAAAAAAAATTCTTGATGACATTTATGCTGAAATATTCAACAAAGAACTGAAGAACATGTCTGTATTTGAAAAATACTAATAATAAATAGCTTCTCAGTTCTCACAAAAGACAAAAATACAGCAAAATTCTTGATTGATACTTTATTTTAATATGCCTCTTTCCTATTAGACAAAACCTGAACAGCTAAAGAAAGAGGGTAAAAAATAATATTAGATATTTTGGAAGTAGACCATAAGGAAAGTACAACTCTAAGATAGTTGTAGCAGCAACAGGTAAAATTATTTTTTGAAAGCCACCAGAAAAGACAAAAATATTCTACCTGATAAAGTTTTACAATATGTTGCAGACCAGCTCTTCCCTTCTGAAGATTGTGCACCAACCGCTCAAGGTCTGATATTCTTTTCAGATGTTGCCTCAGATCTTGACGAAGCACAGTATCCTCTACAAATGCTTGTACTACATCCAGCCTGGAATTAATTTCTTTTACATCTAACAAGGGCTGTTTTAGCCACATGTGCAATAACCGTTTCCCCATTCCAGCTGTGCAGGTCCTATTCATGAGACCAAACAAACTAAAATTTTTGTTTGCATCAGTTTTGCTTTCCAGGACATTAAGCGCCCTCATGGCGGCAGAATCTAACCTCATGTAGCTGTCAAGATTGTACCTTTGAAGAGTATAATTTCCATAATTGCTTTCATCTGCAAGTAACTCTGCATAAGATAGTAATGCCCCCAAAGCACCAGGTGCAAACTCAAACCCAGACAATAAATCACGAACTGGTTCAATTGAACCTTTGACAAGCCTGCCAAGATCCTGTACGAGATCCCTGGTTTTAAACTCAGATTTCTTTCTTTCTGTTAACATCACATCACATTTAGTCAATGCATCGCACAACATTCTATTTTCATTAGATTTGCCACTCTCAATAGGCAAAAGGCATTCCTTGCAACCAAGAGCAACCAATGCTGACTCCAAATTTGTAAAGTGACTATCATCAAGAAATTCAGCCATCCCAAGTACTCTCTTAGTTAGATCAACAAATCCTAATCCAATGGTGCACCCATTTTCTCGGACGTTAGTTGATAGTGCAACAACAACAGGGGAATCTTGCATTTCACTGTTAGCAAACAGAACATCTTCAAAACTGCCTATATTACCAGGTGTCCCACTTTTGACCAGTCTCCAGTTAGAGCCACTACCCTCATAAAGCTCAAGAGTATGGTCTGTTCTCTCCAGAAGTAGATCTCGGGCAATTGTTTCAAACATGTTCCTACTGACACTTACACTGGAAACAGCATTGGATCCACTACCCAGTTGTCGTAAAGCAGTTGTAGTACGGTAGTAGGTCTTAGCAATGAAAGTTGCATTCTCACCATGAGCAGTATAGTAGTCCTGAATAATTTAAAAAGGACCTCTAATGCATTGATTATCATCATAATGCAGAATGAACAAGGAAAACAAAAAACTGAAGAATCCCATTATCAGATAATTAAATAATTCTGTCTCCTACAAGTACTTTTTGTGGGATGAATAATCATTATACCATCATATCTAAAAAATGCAAATCCAGTTTATAAAAAAAGATTCACCTTTCTAATAATAGAAGGTATATTCCAGATTGCATAACCACTAAAAAATATAGGGTCTGTCCATTCCCAAATTACTTCAGGATTCCAAAATTTGAAAGTCTAGTTTTTAAGAGGGGGAGGGGAGGCAGAGAAGTCTCTTTAACCCGCAAAAGGAAAGATATTGGGATATTTTACATTTCAACAACCACAAGCTGCATCTCTGAAACTTTTTCAGAAATGCTTACCATGTATTGCTTCCATTCCCATATTACTTCAGGATTTCAAAATTTGAGAGCCTAATTTAAGAGGGAGGAGAGGAGGGGTGAAAGAAGTCTCTTTAAATATTTCAATCGAATGAAAAGACATTGTGACATTTCAAAAACCACAAGCTGCATCTCGAAACATTTTCAGACATGCTTAGAATATTATTGAACAGAGTCGTTATTAATCACTTGCAATGTAATATAGCAAACATGAATGTCTGCCATAAACTTACCCGGCGATCAAAGAACCGAATGGCCCTTGTGTCCTGTAACAGACATGCAAATAAACAGAATTAATCGCAAATGAATAATGCCAATATACAATCTGTGTCAAAACCAAGAGATTTATGTAAGTAGAGAGAATACAAATGGTCTAAAAGCTTGTAGTCCCATGTGTCTTCCCTTTTAGATGGCATTGCTTTAAGAAACGAAGAGGAAATGAAGAAATAATTAAACTCAACTATGCCCTAACACTCCATTACATAAGAAAAAAAGCTTGGAAAATAAGATTATTGGATTTTCATTGTGTTAATCATTAGTCATTTCACGTTGTTATTTGCTTTTCATCGTTTTGTCCCTACAGACCCCAAACAGTCTATTCATAATGATTTTCCTTCCATACGAAAACACAAAAACAAAACAAAATACTAAGGGTATTGTTTTCATGCCAACCTTGTACAAGAAACAACATAAAATGAGTTATACAAATTCTGATAACCCTCTGCCGACTCCGTACTTTCAGCAATCAAAGTGCAAATGGGATTTTCCATAAATCCTACAACACCCTCCCGATAATGCCATACCATTTTGAAAGAGACTATTAGAATAAAAAGGGAACCGAAAATACTTACATGAGGTAGGTTTTTGAAAAAAGATAGAAACCCTTGGGCTTGCTTAGCATCTAGCACCATATAAACAAATGAATAAATGATCAAGAAACTTCAATTAATACAGGTACAATGAAAATAAGCAAAATAAATAAATAATCAGCGTCTGAGCAGAATTTTCTTTCTTTCGCTTTTTTTTTTGTTTTGGGGGGGGGGGGGGGTTGTTATGATACCTAATTTGAGCTCAGGAAGCTTATTCTGCTCATCAAGATTTTCATCCATGGTTGCGATTAGGGTTTCGACTGTGAAGCAGGACAAAAATGAACCTTGGAGTCTCTGAAGTGCTTATGGGCAATGACGCCAAGGTATAATGATGAGCGTGTCTCTGGAGGACTAGTGGCGGGAAATACTGGCGGGATTTCGAGGATTCGTGTGCATTCCACGCGCCGACCGGTTAAATTACTCTCTGCAGCGCAGGTTAGCTTTATTTCAACGTAATTAGGGCCGACCTAGTTGGACTATTATTCAATTGGATCACCTGTAATGGAAGGGCCACTTTATTACTTGGAGTTGGGCCTAAATTTAAATGAGATAAGGAAATTGATCAAAAATCAATTGAGATAAAGGAATTGGGCCCAAACGTACCCTTACTCTTCTGTTTGATATTTTGTCTTCTAAAAATGAATTATTAAAGGGGAGATCCTACCTACTAACTGGCCGTTTGGATCCGCTTTTTTTCAAGGAAAAAGTAGATTATTTTTAAAAAAATAAGCGCTTTTCTGAAAATCGGGTGTTTGGATGGGATTTTTTTAAAAATATTTTTAAAAAAAAAAAAGCAAAAAAACTGATTATTTTAAAAGCTAAGATTTGATGCTTAAAAAATAATCCGGTCTAATAGAAGAGAGAGAAAACTTTTTAAACACATATACCCCTA
>JASKGM010000009.1:17669090-17680928 GCA_034509205.1 Ceratonia siliqua | reverse complement strand
TCGGCGGCCCAATTGGCCCGTCCCGTTTGACATTAACCTGCCTCTTAAATGGGGTAGAGCGGGTCAGCCCACCAATTTGGCGGGTTGGAAAATGTCAACCCGCCAACTCACCGAAAAAGTAAAGAAAAAGAGGAGAATTTGACGGGTTGGCGCCTCAACTCTGCCCGCCATGTAGGCTGGGCGGGCCAACCCGTCATTTTGGTTGGTTGTAAATTTCAAACCCAGCCCGTCATTTTAAGCGGGCTGAGCGGGCCAACCCAGCGGGCTCAACCCGTTTTGACAGCTCTATATAAATATAGCATTTGCTATACATACCCCACTTTTAGAGTTATAGCGTAATATTTTTAATTCTCACTCTTTATTATTTTTTATATTAATTAATTATTTTTTAGATAATGTATTTTTTAAAAATTTAAAGATATTTTTAAATTTCTTTTGCACTTTTTATCTTGTTCATTTAACAATTTTTTTAAACTATTTTTTTCTAAAGTAAAAAAGTTCAAAAAATATTAAAAAAATTATAAAAAATATATAATATAAAAAATAATTTATTAATATTAAAAAATATAAAAATATAAAATAAGACATAAGCCACAGCTTAAAAATGAGACTATAATATAGTAATTACCTATAAATATAATTAAGTTGGGTGTTACTGTGCCACAACCCCACTTCTCGGTTGTAACATAGCATTTTAAATTTTAACTCCTTTTTTTATATTAATAAATTATTTTTTATGTTATATATTATTTTTAAATTATTTATTTAAAAACAAAATTTAAAAAAATGTATTGAATGAACCATATAAAAATGTAAAAATATTTAAAAAAATATATGACATAAAAAATAATTAATAATATCAAAAAATAAAATAAAATTGTAACATAACAACACTTAATTAAGTTTTGATTTATATATAAATTAAATAAATATTTTAATATTAATTTGTAAAGATTGTAGCGGGTAGGTTTTTCCTCACGAGTTGACGATAGGCACTTTCCCGTGCCCAAATTTTACATTTTGAAAACTGAAAAGGTCAAATGCCAAACTAAGATAAAGGGCCATCCAGGTTATGAAAAGGCGGTTGTGCTGCTCCACTTTGGGTTGCATCATATATTTTAACTTTTAATTGTTATATTTTTTTAATTTTTTGTTTTAATTTTTTTAATTAATTAATTATTATTTAAGTTATATAAATTTTTAAAAATAAAATATTTTTTTTATATTATTTATTTTTGATACTATTTATTTATAAAATTAAATTTTTTTAAAAAAGATAAAAAAATTTTAAAAAATTTATGAAAAAATTTATGAGATAAATAATAATTTATTAATATTAAAAAATTTTAAAAAAAATAAAGTAAGATAGAATCCACTTATAAAAAATTTATGGTTCATACTTCTTACTGTCCCATTTTTCAAAATTGGGATGGCAGGACAGTTTAATTTTTTTTAAATAATATGTTTTATTTGTTTCTAATTTTTTAATAATAATTAATTAATTATAAATTTAAAACAATTAAAAAAATTATACATTAAAAAGTAAAAAAATTTCAACAAAATATAAAAACTTTTCAACAAAATTTAAAAAAATATTATAAATAAGAAAAAAAAGAAAAACATATAAATAACATAAAAAAATAAAAATTAAGAAACTACTATCCTACACCCCACCTTTTTTTTAATATTTTTTTTAAATTTTTTTATTTTTTAAAATTAATTAATTATTTTTTATCTTATGTATTTTTTTAAAAATTTTTAAGATATTTTTAATTTTTTTACTATTTATCTATAATTTTTATTATTATTCATTTGTAACTTAAAAGATTTTAAAAAATATAAAAATATCTTAAAAATTTTTCATAAAAATATATTATATAAACATATAATTAATTAATTTTATAAAATAAAAATTATTATAAAAATATTAAAAAAAATTGTAAAAAAATTCTTAAACTCCCCTACAGCTACATCAGCCACAAAAATGTGGCTATAGAGAATGCCACCCTAAAAATTAAGATGAGACGGTAGGGTAGAATCCAAATTAAGAATTTCTTCTCTAAATAGTAAATAGGGGAATTAAGTTACAATTCCCTTAAATTTATTTTTTATTTTTATTTAATTTATTTTTTAATTTATTTATTAATTTTTTTTATTTATACTAGTTATTAATTTTTTATTTATAATAATTTATTGAAATTTTTTGAAATAATTTTATACTTTTTTTAAATTTTTTTTATTTTTTTTAAATATTTATTTTTTTAAATTTATAATTTTTTAAAAAATTTTAAAAAATTTTTTTTTAATTATTTAAAAATTTATCATTAGTTTATTATTATAAAAAAATTTAAATTTTTAAAAAATTAATAAAATTTATTTTAAAAAATTTTATAATTACTTTATCATATATATAATCACAAAATATCACTGTAGAATAATAAGATAGCATAGTCTTCTTCCGATCGATACACTTGTATCTAGTGTATCGGATCTCCTCTCTCCGAGAATGACAGTCGGCAATACGGAAAGCTACACTAAAACTTTGTAAAAACCCTAAATTTTCTTGTTCTCAGGTTGATTCGATGGTCGATCATTTTAACAAGTACGGTTTTCCCTCCCAATCAAATGGGGAATTTTCAGTTAGCGTGCTTCCGAATGTGTTTCTTTTTTTCATGTCAACAGAAAAAAAGGGTTTTTCATTATATTTTCACTTCAAAGATGGTTATGTTCTGAGTGAATTTGCGTAGGCTGGTTAAGCTATCGGCTAGGGCCTTCTATGATGACCTAACGAGCAAGGGAGAGAATCAGCCCAAAACGGGTAGAAGTGACAACAGAGGAATCGCTGTAGTAGTGCTTGATGCACTCACGAGGTTCGACCTTTTTCTTAGTTGTTTATCCGCTTGTTGAAAGTAGCACAGCAGAAGGCAGGATGTATAATTATTAAAGAAAGAAAACAAACAAACAAGAATGAAAGAGTTCGAATATTTAAGTGAAGGGAAAGGAAAGGCACTAGCCGCAGAAGAATTATGCATAGATATTGGATAAGCAATAAGGGAAGAGGAAGTGTTTTTATGGGGGCCGTGCCAGTTGATTTGTAGGATCAGTGGACAGTATAATTTGGATTGTTGAATATCACTAAAATATGGGTTTCAGCAATTTGTTGAGTTGGGAATCTTGTATGCATGGTTGGGTAGGTGAATAAATGCAAAAGAAGATATTGGTTGAACTTTAGTCTAAGCTGAAAAGTAGAAGAGGCATTTTTGTTGTCCTTTGGTTCATTGTCTTGATGTTTACTAAATTTTGTCCAGACGACAATGGGTTAGAGAAGAAGACTTGGCAAAGGACCTCAAGTTGCACACAAAACAACTTCGCCGAACTCTGCGGTTCTTTGAAGAAGAAAAGTTCATTACTCGAGATCATAGGAGAGAGGTAAGTATTGGATTCTGTTCATGCTTTACTTTGGTGTCTTATTTTTATCTCTACTCTAGGCTTACAAACATAAGCAGCTGTATCTTTATTCTCTAGGCAATACTCCCGTTTCTAAAGTTCCTAGCACACTATTGATCTTCTTTTTTTTCAAAGTCCAACAAGTTCCAGAATGATGTATCACAGTTTGTGTTTACTTATGCTATTTTTGCACCTCAATATCTGTAAATGATTATAGTCTTCCTATGTAATTTGTGATTCTACATTGATCAAGTTCCGTATTGTAGTATTTGAATCCGAGCAACCCATTCATTTTGCATTTATATATGCTATGCTGGGGTTTGCATGGCCAAAAGTAATGCTTATGGAGCATGTTGTTATCTGGAAGTTGTTATGTTTATAAAAAAATTTTGTACTCCATGATTTGGCAATGATTATCAATATATCTTATACCATATTCTCACCTTAATAATAATTAGTCAAACCTTTAGTACCTATAGCAGTTTGTGTCTAGTGGTACTTTCTTGCCCTTTAACTAGAGGATGGAGGGTGTGATATCTTGGGCTCTGAATCTGGGTTATGAATTCCTACTAATCTGCAATTTATCATTTAATTTAGTAGACAATTGTAATAGTTTATAATGTTTGACTCAGTCTATAATCATGTGTGCGGTTTTCTTCATGGTCTGTGTAACTTAGTGGGTGCTTGGATGGGCTTTTGTTTTTTAGCAGGTGCTTCAAATAGAAGTGTTAATTTTTAAAAAAAGTAGGTATGTGATATTTGGATATAGCTATGTAGAAATGATTTTAGTGAAAAAAGTATATTTGTAGTATTTGGATGTAAAAATGTAAAAGCACTTTTGTGTGGGTAAAATTACTAAAAATGGTACGCAGAAGCACATTTCATGAATCACCAAAAAACTAGATCAGCAAACAAATATATCGCAAAATCAGCCACATTTCACAACCAATCAAAGAAATAATCCAACCAATCAAAACTCAGATATTAAAAATGCAAATATCACACAAATCAACGACATATCGCAAAATCAACCACATTTCACAACCCATAACCAACAAGAAAAAACCCAAGCCAACGAAGTGAGATTTGGGGCACAACAGATACCAACCTGATGTCGACAGCGCAGGGAGATTGTTGACGGCGGTGATAGTTGGCCGGAATGTATTGTGGCGACAGGTTTAATGGCAACGCAATGATGGACGGACCTGAGGGGCTTGCTGCTGATGAACAAGGGAATTGGGAAATTTTCAGGCCGGAACAAGGGAATATGGCAGTGAATTGGGAAAGTAGGTGGTTGAGCATAATGACCGGGGAAGGGAGGAAATTATGTTAACATTGCAGGGGTATTTTTGTCCCTTAAATATTCTCTCTCTTCCAATCAGAACTACTTAAAGCTAGAAGCATGAATTTTTGGCTTTCGAAAAATATCTTCTTTTAAGCTTTTTTGGTGAAAAAGCACTTTTGGTCAAAAGCTGTTGCCAAACACCACTTCTGACCAAAAGTGCTTTTTTTTAAAAAAAAAATAGCTGCTTCTACCCTAATTAAGCAGTAGCCAAACGGGCCCTACTTTAATTTATTTTAAGCAGCAAAATTTTACAACACCAAAGTCAACATATAATATTATTAAGAAACAAGATCTTATTTTCACCCTGTAGCATTACAATTTCAGTATGTATAGATTTTCTGTTCCTGAAATGCCCATTTAGTCTTGTCTATGCCTCAAAATCCATAACATGGGTATTGGGGATTGTTGTTTATCCATTCCTTCAAACTCTCTATTCTCGTTTTCTCACTTGAAGCTCCCAGTCCAAGGACTTGAAGCCTCCAGTCCCACACTTATGTAAAATTGTCAAAATATGTAACATGCCTATTGTGGATTATTATTTGTCCAGTCCTTCAAACTCTTTGTTTCTGTCCTCCTACATGAAACCCCCATCCAAGGACTCCAGGAGTAGAAGCTTTGAGCCCCTTTTATATGTAAAATTTCAAAAAAAATTATATATCTTATCCTATTTTTATTATTCTTTGTTCACTTACCTGTACTTCTTGTTTGGCTCACTTGATAATTTGTTTTCTTTTAACATGATAATTGTTCTGCTTCTGCTGATTGTAGTTGGCCATCTTTGTTAGCTTTTTTGAAATTTTCTAGATCTTGAAGGAGAACTAGGTTCAGTTTAGCTTATGTGGTAGGCTTCCTTTGTACAAGTTTCTTTCTGTTTTCTCTAATATTTGGAGTATTTTATTTTTTTTAATCCAAATGCTGCATATTAGATTATTTAGTGGTTCAAGCTTTTAAATTTCCATATGATGCCACGTGCTGATTTTCATTATTTGTCATTGTTAGATTAAGTATCATTTATTGGTGATTGTATAAAGCCATGTGCTGGTTTTCTTCATTCATGGTGTGTTGTCTGATTTTCTCACAGACAGCAAAAGGTGCAAAAATATACAGTGCTGCTGTAGCTGCTACAGCTGATGGTCAACAGACAGGAAAAGAGGGAGAAGAAAAGGTCAAGCTGCACACGCACTCTTACTGTTGTCTAGATTATGCACAGGTTTATTTTTCTCACTATTTCTTTTAAGGATGTAGCTTTATAAACGATATTTTGGGGTTTTATTGCCTAGCGAAGGGAAAATCAATTTTGCATGTTTGCTTGACAATGTTTTAGAATCATTCTCATTTGTCAACCAAATTCTGGCCCCTCCATTTATAGAAATTCTTATGGTGAAGTTTGTTGCAGATATATGATGTGGTTAGGTACAGACTACATCGCATGAAGAAGAAGTTGAAAGATGAATTGGAGAACAAGAACACACTTCAGGAATATATATGCCCAAACTGTGGAAAAAGGTATCAGTTTTTCATTGTAATATCATTTCATAATTTCCGTCATACTTTTCATAAAGAAGTATTTCTGTTCCATGGTACTTGAGGATTTGGACTATATTAGATACAATGCTTTGGATGCACTGCGGTTAATATCTTTTGAGGATGAGGACTTCCATTGTGAAAGTTGTAATGGAAAACTTGAGGTAGAAAGTGACAAGTTAACTGCTCAAGAAGTGGGAGATGGAGATGATAATGCTAGAAGACGACGAAATGAAAAGTTAAAGGACATGCTTCAGAATATGGAGGTTTTTTTAATTATTTTATCATGCTGTTTGTTTTCATTCTTGGCTTTGTTTGATGGACTTCATATAGTTATAATTAGTAATCACCATTTTGTTCAGATTTGTTATTTTCATTATGGTTATCACTGTTGTTTGCTAGATCCTGGAAACTTTTTAATCAATGTAATTTTCTACAAAGGAATGTTCGTCTTATTATATGTCACGGTATTAGGTCATGCATTTAACAAGCTGAGAAGGAAACATAATGGTGTTTTTTGTTAAATAACCTGTTGGTTGTCCTTGTTTCATACCACCTTTAGAATTGTCCTATGTCACTATCACTTCACTGAAACCATCAGACTTAATCATAAAGATAACAGCTGGAGCAGCAAATAATTTGATATTCTGACCATATGAATTACTAATCTTTGTTGAAGAAGATGGTGTAGCCCAGACTCCTTAGACTGTTTAATATATGTGTGCAGCATACATCATATTTGCATTAATTTATATTTAACTTATTAACAATGGTGTATGTCATAACATATGCCATTCATTTTTAGCAGTATATGCCTGCATTTTTATCCCTGACTGACAATTGCAGGTCATTTGCATCCATCGTCAAATATCTCTTGGATTTTATAATGTTAAAATATGCCATGGTTCATGCACTTACAGATGTATCCAGGAGTATCAGTTGATATATAAACAACAAAGAAAAGTATGATGTGCAATGGATTATAGTAGATGTCCTGCTTGGTAATTCTTGTTTCAGGTTCTTGAACTTCATTCAGCAGCATGTCTAATCACTTGTAGTTGATTTCATGTTGGATCATTTTTGGAGTGGAAATTATTGAAGTTGCCTATACGGGGTTTGAAATAAAATAAATGAACCCTGCAAGCCTTTTGCTCTTGTGTTCGAAGAGCAGAAGTAGAAAGAGTCAAAATCTAAAAAGATCTTGAAAATCTTTAAGAAGCCTTAATTTTTCATGATACAAGTCCAAATAATGCTTCAGATTCATTCCAAAAAACAAAAGGTAGTGGGGAATTATTGGTGACTCTGACATTGTGTCTTCATAAGTATAAGCCATATGAAATACTATTAAGACATATTTTTTGAAATTCATGCAGGTACCTTTTAGGTGTTCATCTCATTTGATTCTCATGATTTCTTTTGCTATACATTATACACTACCAGCCTTCATTTGTTGTAGCCGGCCTCCAAAATATTTTAATTGTATTGTTTGCTCACTTGTTGACTATGGTACTTCTTGTTTACTGCATGTTAAACTTCAACTTATTATTTGTCAGCTAGCTAACTAGATATAATTGTTTATCACCAAACTGTATGCCATTCTTTTCTGAAAAAAAAAATGGAACTGAGTGCAGTTGCAGCTCAAGCCTTTAATGGACCAACTCAGTCGGGTAAAAGACCTGCCTGTTCCAGAATTTGGCACTCTTCAAGCATGGGAAGCACGAGCTAGTGCTGCTGGACATGCAATTAATGGAAATAGCAGTGCTGGTGATTCTAGATTATCTCAGGGTCTGGGATACGGTGGAACACCAATGCCATATAGTGGAGATACTAAGGTGACATTCTCATGCTTTGAGTTTGAGCAATGTAAATTTTATTGCACTTGGAGATCATATAGTGTTGGTAGTTTTTATCAATAACGGAAAAAAAAAATAAAGAGAGGGAGAGAGAGAGAAAGAGAAAGGAGATATTGCTTATAGTTTTTATCCCCACCCTGGTCCAAATGTTTTATCATTTTGATGAATTGAAACTCTAGGTTATAGCTCTTAAGCATGCATAAATTATGCTGCTAGGAGGAATGTGGATATGCGTAAGTTTGAAATTTATTTGAAAGGATGGATGATTGTTTGGCTGTGGACTTTTGCTTGACTTTTATCACCCACAATTAGTAGGTGGAATTTATATCCTAAAATTGTATTGGTTGATATTTTAAATATGCCACAGAAATGGAATGAAGGAGACTTGTTTACCATAAAGAGTATTTTTATATGCAGGTGCCTTGTGTTATTCAAGAGTAGTTATTAACTTATTATTGGATGTATTATGATAGCCTTTCAAACTCATATGACATTTTTTAGAAATTTTATGAGCTTTAACAGAAGAACACATCTAGAGCAAACAATAGACGTACGGGAGCATGTTGGCCTGACATGAATTTAAATAGGAATCGTCTATTTGTGGTTGTATCGGTCAGTGTATCATACTATCATGGCCATGCTTTTCAACTTGCTTGATCATCTCAATTCTGCTGTTAGTTGGTTAAGGTCAGATATTAGAGGCCCATGTTAATTTGGACTTCCATAATTTGAATTTGATCTATTAAAACTTGAATAGTTGAATATATGTGTAGTTTGGTTATAATTTCTTGCCAGACATCTTGATATAAGTGATAGGTGAATGAATCTAAAGGATGATATCTGGGCTGCTCAAGTTATAATATCAGGGACTTTTCTTTGAAACTACTTAATTTTGGCAGAGTATCTCTATTCTAAAAGTTTTAATGCTAAGCAATTTATGACTGGATGGGGACAGGTTGTAGTTGACTTTAATGGGACTGAAGGCAAAGGAGATGATATTAAGTCTGAAACTGAGACTACGGCTCAAAAGGTTTTGCCACCATGGATGATTAGACCAGGGATGAATCTTACAAAGGAACAACGTGGAGAGGTGAAGCAGGAAACAAAGATGGATGGGGCTTCAACTTCTGCTGCAGCACAGTATTTGGATGACAAAAAGTCAACAGTTGAACATGATGATAAGACAAATATACAGGCTTGTACAAACACATGAATTACTATTTTAGTTTATCGTCTAATTCTTTCTCACTTGAGATCCCCACCTCCACCCCCAAAAGCATAATAATTGAGAAGTATTTTATTTATTAAAGATCTCTCTTTTCTTTTTATAGGATGAGTATATTAAGGCTTATTATGCTGCTTTACTTAAGAAGCAACAAGAATTGGAAGAAGCTGCAAAAAAGCAAGAATCGTCAAATATGATCATATCTGATGATCCTTCTAGCAGTACTTCCAATCGTCAGGTTGGCATGAAATCAAAACGGGAAGAAGACGATGAAGATGATGGTGCTGATTGGGAGGAGGCCCCAATTGTAGGTAAATTGTAGTCTTTCCTATGTGATTAGGCCAAATTTTGGATCCTTAAACATGAAATCTTGCATAACCTGCATTTGTGACTGGTCACTGATTAGGGAAAAGAGAGAAGGTCAAGGATCAGAGGTTCAGTTGGGGTTGAACCAAAGTTTACTGGGATCATTAATATTGAATTCCATAAAATACATCAAATTATTGTAGTTGATATTATGAAGATTAGGAAAATTGTGCGGGGAATGTAATACAATGATGGTTGATACTTGATAAAGGTGGCAGGACAGTTGCAGTCGAAACTGTGGTAACTCTGGGGTGATGATAAAAGTGGACATGGCAATTTTGGTAATGGTAGAATCTAAAGAACCTATGCTTAAGGGTGACAATTTGTGGGAAATTGATTTCCACATCAATTAATGACTCCCAGTAATCATGTTTGGAATCCTGACTAAAAAAGGCTCATCACTCTTTTGGCCATTCTGCTTAAACTTGTCTCCAATACTATACTAACAGTAATTATTCATCATTATGAGAACCCCCACCCCAGGGAACGCCTGGGAAACCATATTTATGAGAATTAGTTGCCTAAGATGTAGCTTGTGTATGCCCGGTCTGAACTGAAATATTACTTTCACTGAGAGTGCTAAAATTGAAGAGAAGTTTGCTTTGCATATTTTTGTTAAATAATATTGATGGTCACCTTCTGAATTTCTCTTAGTAAATTTGTTTCCCTCCCCCCTTGCTCCCAGTTTTCTTTTTTGTAGAAAATGTGTTCATGCCTAATCATTTGTGGTCTGGGTGCCATTTTAAAGGCAATGGAAGTGAAAATTACAAGGTCAATGACTTGAATGTTGAAGTTGATGCTCCAGCAGAAGATGACGACGATGTAGACTGGGAGGAAGGTTGATGAAAGGATTATGTCTATAACAGTGTTGCTTAAATTCTTAAACCGCGTTGCCTCTGCCAAGTGCGTCGCTTTTTCTCCAAGAGATAGAGTAAAATCCTTTAGACTTGTTTGTTTACAAAATACTGATGCTTTCTTGGTGTGCAATGCCTTGAATTTGGTTTATCAATAATTTTATTTTGGTTGGGTAAATTACAACTAATGATTACTTCTATTTTTAGTTTTTTACTCATAGATGAGTTTCAAGGCATCATTTATAACTGTGAAGTATATCATCACATGATTGCTATTTTCAGCTTTGTTTTCGATAGCATCAGTGGAAAGTTGCTCCAATACAAAATTTGACAGTCGAATGGTAGCCAAAACTGTTATATGAGCCCTGGTTGCCCATCTGAACTTTAACCTAGTTTTACTTGATTTATTAGTTTCTCATTAATTGATTTGATTTTGATACCCAAACTCTTACTGATTCTGTAATGTCATTTTAAACCACTGGTGTCCTTATGAACATGTAATTGCAGGTTGAGCCTTACCATCATAGATTAGGATCTGACTGCATTAGTTATAGCAGATTGGAAAATGTGCCCAATGAGGGAATGGTTTTCCCCAGATTCATGAGAAATGAATCGGGTTATACTGTTGCCCATGTGGAATGGAAAATGATTACATGTGTACTTCTTGAGTTTGTGGGATAGGCTTCTGGATTAATGTTCGAGTGTTATCCATAGACCCCAGATGACCACATGAACCTTGCAGCCAATCAACCAGGGAAAAAAGAAAAAGATTGTTGATGGTTATGCTGCACTAGGTTGGGTGGTGGGCACTGGGTTCGTTTGTGGGTTAAAGAATGAATTGGTCAACAGGGAAAAAAAAAAGTTAATTGATGCGAGGTTGACTTTCAAGTATAAGTTGGTAATCATCAATTTTCATTATACTGTCTAGCCAACAACTCTTATTGAAACTTTGCATGTCAGGACTCAGGACTGTCCAAAAATAGTGCTAATTTTGTTGTCATCACTATTTACCAATGGTTATGTAGATTTGTGGTAAGCAGGGCCATCACAACGTTCCCCATGAAATGTTGCCCCCACCAAAGAAGGAAATGGTGAGTCATTAACTATCTATCTGCTATACCCCACAGTTGCCTTTCATTTTGCAAAAGCAATCGAAGTTCTTGATCATTTGCTTGCAGCACTAGAGCCTGCTATTGAAGAGGGGGGGGGGGGGGGGGGGAATTA
>JASKGM010000009.1:17583658-17647116 GCA_034509205.1 Ceratonia siliqua | reverse complement strand
CTCTCATGGTGACAAAATGAAATAACCAATCCTGCCAAAAATTATCTTTAAATGAGTAGGGAATGCCAATTCAGTGTTACCTTCCAAGCAAACTAATATCCCCACCAGAACAATGATGTCATGACAGCAACAGTATTAAAATCTAACCCCACAGAATTATACCAATGCAAACATACTACGATTCCAGAACCAATATCCATAAGTAAAGACCAAGTGTATTTCCAGCATTCATACCATTAGGAATAGGACCAGCTATGCCTCCCAGAATTAACACCCTTATGCAATCCAACAGAATCAATGCACTAGCAACCTATTACTTATTATTGGGATTATCTTATAAAAACAGACACCATAGACTAACTTGGGGCCAATCTGCAGAACATGAAGATCAAACAATCACAGAGATAACCACCAATGCCCTTTTATCAGAATAACCAAATTGCTTTTCTCACCAGCTAACATGATATTCCCCAAAATCAGTATTAAAGCCAAGTGGTATTAATCTAGTTTCTGATGATACCTAGTCCCTGCAATAATCCCAGATATACCGTGGGCAGTGATCGATCCCTTCTACCCTGCCTATTATAGACACAACCGTAGGACAGAGTACATTTAGCTTGGACCGTATCAGAAAATGTAAATGAGGCTATCAGAATAATTATAGGACGGAGTTGAGTCACTATAAAGCATAATCTTGTAAAGAATCATCTCCCAATACAATCAGAATTGAACCACAATCATCAAAATAAATTGCCAGAAAATAAGAAAACGCTCTTTCAAACCCCAGTAGACCTTCCTATGCATCATACATAACCTAAATCAAAAGAAAATCTTACTCAATGTCGTTCTTGCCCAATTTCCCTCGAAGTCCCCTTGTCTCAAATTCGTAATTTCTTTCTTTTCTATGATCTTTACCTCAGTCTCCGAAGCTCCCTTCTGTTGATTGTCTTTTGTTCATACTCCCCGTCGGCCCCCTGTTCTTGGTTGGCTCTGTCTTCTTTTATAGCTGCGTTGTCAGAGTCAAGCCCCTTCTCCCCAGCGCGATCCAAGCCAAAATTGGCTCCCTGATTCCCCATTTTTGCTCCCTCAGTGTCCAACTTCTGGCAATCAAACCCATTCCTTCTTTCGCGTCAAATCCCCTTTGATGGTGGAGGAGAGAACTTGCTGGCGGTTTACTAGGAAAGGAAAGACAGTGGGGTGGTGCTATGGCTATGGCATGAGATTGAGAGGAATTCGCCGGTGATTTGGAGAGAAGATGGAGAGAAACCCGCAGCGTGAGGCAGGGAGAAGATGGATCAGAGGCGTGGGGGGGAAATCGATTTAGGGGATTAGGGATTTGGTAATATGGGTTTTGGAGTTTCGGTCCGGGTCGGGTCAAGCGTGGCTTGGGCTGGATCTGGCTGTGGTGGAGTGGGCTGGATACCATGCAATTAGACTGGTCCAATTGTTGTGGGCTGAAGCTTTTTTTTTTTTCCTTTTCTATTTTTTTCCTTTTTTTATTTTATTTTTTTATTTGCTTTTTATTTTCCTAATTTCAAATTAAAATTTTTTCTTTTACCGGACAGAATTAAGTGTTTACAAGAGTGGTGGAGAAAGAGAAAAGAGAAGAAGCAGAGGAAAGGAGAGACGAAGGAGAGAGGGGAAGGAATGAGAAAAAACAAATTTTTTAATTTAAAAATACACTTGGTAAGATCTTGGCCGTTCAAACGAATGAATGATTAAGATCTTGATAACATGATCCTATCATATTACCAAGTAATATGATGGGATTATTGTATCAATCAACATTTTTTATGTTTTAAAAATTATCACATGATGTGATCAAAATAGTTATCACATGATACGACGATCGTACGATACATTTAATCTTTAATTCCGGAATAAAATATACAAATTCGGAACATGTACTTCAAGTTGAACATGTCACTCTTTTATATTATACAATTTATTTATAATCAAATTCATATAAAAAAATAACCTCTAGAATATTAAATAGCCTACCAAAACCCAATATTCTAAATTAATATATTTTACAAAAATGACACAATCTTTCTCCATTCAAAATTTTAAATACACCATTTTCGTAGAAACAATAGGTTGATGTATGCATATTATAATAGTTCAAACTTTAAAAAAATAAGTTCAAATTTTCAGTAATTAAATAAAAAAGCCAAATCTACAATATCTCATAGTTTGAGCAATATAACACTATAAACCCATAAAACTATTCAGGAATAAATAAAATATACTTTCAATAAAAAAAAGTTAATTGTTTTAAGGTTATTATTTTTCGTTAAAATTAAAAAGAGAAATACCACTATAAATAAGTGGTAACAATTACAGAACTACTATACGACAATTTCACATACCAACTCATAGGAGATAAATTATAATTAATCCTATAAAAATATCTATATATAATTTAAAATAATGTTAAACAAAAGGGGGATGCTGCATCCCCCTCCCCTATCTCCTTCCCACACTACTTTCACTTCAACAGTACCGATTTGTTATATTTTTTATTTTTTATTTTAATTTTTTTTACTTTTTAATATTAATTAAATATTTACTATGTCATATATTTTTTTGAGAATTTTTTAAAATATTTTTATATTTTTTTAAGATTTTTAAACTTATAAATAAATAGTATCAAAAAATTATGAGTGAATAGTATAAAAAAATATAAAAAATTCTTAAAAATTTTTAAAAATTTTGAAAAAAATACATAAGATAAAAAATATTTACCTAATTTTAAAAAATAAAAAAAATTTAAAAAAAACCTAAAAAAAAAAAAGGAAACGTAGCTTAGTCCCTAAATAATATTTGTAATTAGCTTAATTTACTCTGAAGCAAAATTAGGGAAATTTAATGGTGGTTGTTATCACTTGTTAGGAAAAAAAAATTATAAAGCTTGTCTAAAGGAGAAATAAATAACCGAACGCAAAACCATAATTCAAGGAAACGTCTACGACAAAGCCGAACCGGCCGGTTGAACGATCAAGCACCCGGCGCTGCATCCTTCACCTTACTCTGCAAATACCCACCATACTCCCAAGCATAGTCCTTCACGTGGCTCGCCGTGTCAAAAATCCGGCTCCGTGCGTAGTCGATCCGGTCCGAACCGGGCGGGTGGAGTCCCCTCAAGTAGCGGTACATCCATGAGAATGCAGCCACAACGGCAACGCCGAGTCCGCACATGCACAAGAACCCTGCCGTGACGAGGAAGAGGACGGTGGTGGCCGGGATCCATATCGGGCTTGAAACAATGATCAATGGTGTGAGAAAGATCAGACCCAGAATGGTTCCTGAGAAGAGAAACGTGGCGGCGGTTATCAGAAGGGTCAAGAGGCCAGCCAGGTGGGTTGAGTTCGGGGCATGGTCTTGAAGTTTTCGAAGAAATGTGGCTGAGGTGGTGGTGGCTCTTGTGGCTCTCTGCGAATGGGCTGAGCTAGCGTGATGGTCAGCCATGGTAGAGAGCTGAAGGGTTTGAGAGAGGGGGAAAGGAAGGAAGGGAATGTCTTGAAAGGGAGAGGTGGGAGGAGGGTCCTATTTTGGTGACATGTAGGGTACACGTGGAGGAGGGGATGGGTTGAGGATTTAGTCACCTTAGATGAGGCCATGAGGGTAGATCAGTGGATGAGACTCAGACTTTTTCTTTGAGAAGAAATTGGTGTAGGGATCAGCTGTGTTCTAGGGTACTCAAAGATGGTGTTCGCCAATTTAATCGAGCTTAAATGGATCCTATTATAAGTTATTTACGTGGCTGATTTAGTTTACTTATTGAATCAAATCAAGATCATTGTACACATGGAAAATGAACCAAGAGAAAAGTAAAGGAAGTACCATCTCTAAATAGTGAAATACAGGAGGTTACACTAACTCATGTTAAAACAATTTTGCTAGAATATTTTCTAAAAAAATTAGAATTATGTATAGCTCATTGCGAGAAAAGGGATCATGATTCAAGAGGATCGAGGATGGAAACTTGGAATTGATTCCAATGGTCAGGTCAAATAAGACTTTTTACAAACTACCCAAACAACTTTTTTTTTACCTTTTCTTTGTTTTTTTAACTTCTTATATTTATATATTTTTGAATACTTGTGTTTTAAATTTTGTTAATTTTTTAAAATTATCTTAAAGGAAATTATAAAAAAAAATAAAAAAGAGGTAGCCACCCACCCTAGCTTAGAATCCCCCTTTAATTTGAGTTAAAACAGTGAGTAATTCTGCCATTTTCATGTTATTGGTAGAATAAGTCGTACTCAAATGTCCAACATGAATAGTTTGTTAAAGCTGGTAAGGTACTGAGGCACGTTAACTTGTGTTTTCTAACCCTGGTATACGCTTTCTTCTTTGTGGAGTTGAATCTACGTCAGGTATATTATTAATCCAGTAGTTATATAACAGGGTGGCAAAGCCAATAGGAGACGAGGGTTGTTGCAGCAAAAAGAGGATTCAACCGCTACAATTCAAAGGTAGTGATGAACAGTAGTGTAATGGAGTAAAAGTATTACTCTTGTCTCTTACATTACCATAAGAGAACATTGTATGACAAAGTCAACCTGTCCTCCATTGAAATTCCGAGCATCATTAATGTCTGTCATTTGTATGGCAAATCTCAAATGAGGAAAAAGATATTACAGCTCAGTTTAAAGGCATACCAATCGAGAATCACAGGCATCAAGGCGCTACTGCAACTTGTTTTCATTTGTTGGGAGGTGAATGGTATAAATAAATGGAAAAAAAATATCGAGTTTTTAATACAACTATTACAAGTGCTTCGAACGTGATAGCAAGCCATGAAAAATAAAAAATGCCATGTATACACAACTTTTTTGGGGGAATTGGGGAAGGTTGTCGAAAAGGTAGTCCACTACCACCTGGGCGGCTGGGCCAGGCTACCTGTGCTCTGTACTTTGTCCTCAGATGCGAGTCAGTTTCGTTCTTTTCGTGGATGGAGGCGTGAAAAGTTTTCTAACCGAACCAATAGGGTCATCCACCTGCATACACAGTACAAGGCAAGAAACAAACCTCTTCAGGTGACTGTTTCATAATCATCAAGAAGACATGCAGGTGCTCACAAACTACAATGGAAAAGTATGAGGCTACTTCCACCAATATTGGCAAACATATTTCATATAATAAAGTTGAGATAATACAAGGATTAAATTATGATCAAACATTCATTGTTTGCGTGTTTTCTTTTAACAGCATCAGCACTATTTTATTTTTTTTTCACTTTTCACAATCACGCATAAGAGTATTTGGGTGACAGTTTAACCCTGGGTTCTTGTCAGGAACTTTAAAACCATATATTCAAGCTTTTGGTTTTCTCTCAAGCACATGCGGTTTGTCAAAGAATGCATTGCATTATGTTCAAATAAACCGAAGGTAGAGTGTGATTCAAAGAACTCTTGTCCATGATGTTCACATCCACCAATTTACTTAGTTACCATCCAAAGGTCATTATAAAAGTGAGATTTGCAATAAATACCTTAATAATGGACGTGGATGACGGAGATCTGTTTGGTGAAGAATGCAAACGATTTTTCTGATGATATAAAGCTGATAATGTTTGTTGCCATCCAGGTTCCCCATCATTCATCGATGCAATCCAGGGGCAGAAGTGCCTATGCTGCCTGATTGGATCAAACTCCATTGCTTTATCAGACGGTATCTGTCTCAGATCTTTTCCGGGAAAGAAAAGGGAAGATTCTCAAACTCTTCATTTATCTAATAAATTAACTGATGATAACAGGTAATTTATACATAGTCATTCCAAAACTTTAGACAAAATGATGCAACTGCCAATTAGAATTTGTCAAAAAAAAGGAGGGGGGGTGCAGCAACAAATGAACAAAAAAAAAAGAAGCAGATTCTATTCAATGGTAATGATTAAATTCCAAGGAGTTATAAAACATAGTGCTTACCTAAACTACAATTTACATCTTCACTGCTGACGGGATTCTTTAGTCTCCCTCTGACCCCATAATTCTCAAGACTACCAAGTTGTACATCCAAAGTCTTCTGTGCAAGGGCTTTACCTTCTGTCAAGTCTTTCTGCATAGCAATATTGTATTTAATGTGGACTTCCAACCAAGTTGCCTTACCAGACACAAGACTATTTAAGATCAAGCAAAGAAATTTCTTTGTCCTAAATTAAATTTGTTCCTTAGTACTTTTGTCAGAAATTGCAATTGTCAGATGCAACAATCACTAGACAGTCAAACGTTCT
The DNA here is from genome assembly GCA_034509205.1 of Ceratonia siliqua. NCBI lineage: Eukaryota > Viridiplantae > Streptophyta > Magnoliopsida > Fabales > Fabaceae > Ceratonia > Ceratonia siliqua. The sequence goes on along the minus strand of JASKGM010000009.1, from coordinate 17,640,878 downwards.
CCTTGTATCATAATTAAGTGTAAATTTTACAAATAAAGAATCTCTAACCTGAGAGCTACTAGGATCTCCTGCAGATGAACTGTTCAATCCATCAGACTCTACACGTACAGGAATCTGATCCTTAAGACTAGAAGGGCGTCCATCATTCTGGGTGCCCACTATAACATCATCTACAATAGAATTATTAATACTAGCTTGAGAAGCAGTTGCATGATCTGAAACTTCCCTTCTTTCAGATGACATAGGAACAAGTTGTCCAATAGAAGGAATTACTGTACAATCAGTTGTCTCCTGAAACCCGATCTTCTGTGAATCAGACTGAATACCATCTCCATCAACAAAAGCATCAGCGTTAAAATCAGAATCATATGAAATCCGAGCCCTTAAATTCTGACCAATAACAGGCAAAGATATTGTTGCTTTAAAATTTTGTTTTGTTGGGGGAGGACCCCCTGCAATTGTCATATTTAGACTTGAAGAGCTATTTTTTGACGAAGTTGCAACATCTGACAAGGTATTAGTTACACCTTGCCTATTTTCAAGGTCACTTTTATTGAATGAATTCCCAAAATCATTTTCACCATCTATTTCTGTATATCCCACTAATCTGAATAACTCAACAGGCCGAGCAATAGTACAGAATGCCCACAATCCAACAGTGGCTCCACATAGGCTACAATCTAAAACTACAGAATTGGGATCCATTTGCTCTCCACTAGAATCCTTGGAATTTTCATCTGTTTTCAAACTCTCATCAGCATTAGCAGAATGGACAATGAGGCTATTATTCTTCATATCGGCAACTATGTAAGAACTATCTAAAAGAGTTGTCTTTTTAACAGACGGGTCTGATATATCCCTGCAAGCAACTAGGTAAGGAAGAGAACGAAGTGTCCAGCCACATAAACTTATAAGCTTTTGAGCCTGGAAAAATTAAAAAAACACCGTTAGCCATCATTTTGGGGGGGGGGGGGGGGATGTTGATATATATTCAAGATTTTTCATGAGAATAAATGAGATCATGGAAATTTATTACTACCAATTATGTAAATTTGTCAGATGCATCATTTGGTGACAGAATTAGGGTAAACCAGTATTTGTGCTAAAGAATAAATGGTTAAGTTAATGAGGAGAAGACAAATATGACATCAGCAGAGTTTCCAGTTCATTCATGATCACTTAAAACACGTAAATTCAACTGCACATGAATATTCATCAAGCCAGGTTCACTATCACAAACATCAACTGATGGAAGCGATGGCTAAGATAAAAAGTAATGCAGCATATCCCAAGGATGTTATTGAAATGCTATAAACCTATAACTAAACACATAGGGTGGACAAGTTCAAGCGCATAAGAAAGTGTCAAGTTTATTAAGCAATACAAAAAATGTACTCATGAACAATATACGGTTAGTGATCTTATGCCAGTGATATAAGGAACTTTCAAATACACAGAACAAATAAGAACTTTTAAATTTCTACCATTCATGTTATACCTTATAATACAATTTCAGTTCATGCTGACTACTAAGAATTTCTATCCCAGAATTGTTGGCAGATCCATTTCCACTCTCCAGAATTGAAGATTGTCCAAGAAGGTCTTCCAGTAGTGGGCTTTTCATGAACTCTATTGCTGAAGATGAAATTCGAGGAAGAGCTGATAGTTGCAAGAGAGCAGAACAGCGTTCTATAAAATTATCAGCTAACACTGGAGGTGGTGTAGGTGGAAATCGTGCCACTGTTTCATCACAGGCATTGTCAATCCATGGACAAAGTAATTTATGTCCGTTATCCAGCTTTAAACTGAAAACCAAGGCTGCCTTCTCCACTGAATAAATCAAATTCTAGTTAGGAAATCAATAAAGCAAAATATTGTTGCAAAATTATAAAAAATGTATAAATGAGAACAATGGCAAACCCTGCTGATGATTCCAAGATGCTGGTGTGGAGAACAGAAGTCGTGCCCCACATGCCTCACAGACTATGGTATCAATATCCACATTGATCCAACCCCTTCTAGCACAATTTACAGCACTCACTACCTGTAAACATCAGAAGTCAAAAGATAATCCACAACATAGTTTTTTTTGGTGGGAGTTGGGGGTCACAAAAGGAGGTCCACTGTTAGACCAAATGCTATTAATTATACAAATAAATCATTTCTTGTTAGAGGGATGGCATGAGGCTTTCTTTAATGAAGCAGATAACATGCCATAATGACACTGCCTTGAAAAACAATATGCAAATCTCTTTGCCAAATATTGTCTAACAAGAACAAATTTGAAATTTCAACTTCAATAGAACTCTTGACATTTTTTGATGAACGCAAACAACTTAGAAGAAACAATTTAGTTTTCATGGCTTATTTCATTTCCTCTTATCTAACTTAGCCTGTCTTAAACAGAATTGGTTTGTTCACAGACTAGTGGAAGAGCGATCAAGCTCATCTGCAAGATGCAAATAGTCAAGAAAATACATAGCCACAAACTTCCAAATCCTTTCCTTCTCCTCAAACATCTATTTCTCTAAGTGGTACTCATATTGATGGAGAGGGGAAAACAAACCGTAATTACTGGCTCAGTTAATATCTTTTGCATCAGCAAAACCAGTAATTAATGCTTAAAATTGTCATATATATTTTACATTTTTGAAGCATCCCACCAATGCAAAAACAAATAGATCAGAACTTGTAAAGCACACAAAGCATGACACACATAATAAAAGCATTAAATCATATTGCTGAAGCCAAAATGCAGGCATACATTAGGATTAAAATCTTATCAGACATTTCAGTGTTATAGAGTTATCTACTAGTCATAACATCAAAAAGTAATCTGTCATTTTCTTGACAAAATAACTAAAAGCATTAGGTCATAACCCTGATGGCAAAATGCAGATTTACATTAGGATTAAAATCTTAAATAGTAGAACAGGAATTTATTTTTTAAAGGGGTCAAGGGCAAAGGACAAATTAAGAGAGAGAAGGAATGCAAGACTATATACTAATGATAAATTATCTTACGTAACGGTTACACCAAGTCACATAGGATGATGTGATTTAACGTTCCATTCAAATAATAAAATTAACTATGATATGATGTTTTACTTGTAAGTTAAGTGGTGAGTGAATTACAAATGGAACATTATAATATGTCATCCTATGTGACTTGGTCTAACAGTTACATATTAATGTGGAATTGTTGACAGCAAGATACAACCTTGGGTTTAGCAAACCATGATATCGACTTGAATGTTGCTAATCTTCTCATAAAGTCACCACGATCCCATGGTCTGCAGAGCGGTCTTTGAGAGGCTCCAGCTGGAGCTGATGAGGGCTGCTGCCTCTCAGCAACATCCCCTTTCAAATTCGTTTCCATTGCCCCTAATGCAGTTAACTGATATGAACGTTTTTTACCTCCTGATAGTTGTACTCCAGGTGAACTGCAACAAGGAAAACATATTACTACTTCCTAACTCCCAAAAAATAAAAAATAAAATTGAAAACAAAAACTATATTTAATACATCTAACTTGGCTAATAAATTGAGCTATGATTTAGATACAGGCTAGCCAAAACTAAATAAATAATATCTACAAAATGTAATTTATCAAACTAAGGCTACATTTGATGGTCTACAAAATTTTCAGGAAAAGGAAAATGTCAAAAGTTTGGAAAACTAATTAAAATCATTTTGGACACTACCTATAATTCTCTAGACGATTTTGCTACAGGCAGTTGTCTCAAAAAACTCGTGTTTCACTGTCCTCCATAAGAATCAAGAAAACGCAGACACAAAGGTAAAAAGAACAGGGATATATGACTCAAAAATTGCTATCACAAGTTCAAAACATTCCAGTATTTTCATGGTTAGAAAACGGGAAAAAAAAATCAAAACGTAGGCTGAAAAAAAAAAACAGATGATAAAAAGAACCTGGAAGTGGAAGAATGCGGTACGGATTTGGGAGAATGGAAGAGCTTGTCCATGATCGCAAGGAACCTCTTCTCAGAATCTTGCGCCATGTTCGAGGAATTCACAAACAGATTTCACAGCTTAATTGCAAGCGAAAAGAGGCGAGTAGCGAGACAAAAGCTCGCACTTTTATTCTGCATCGTCGTCTCTCCGCGCATGAACGGGTTCATTTCCCTCTTGGCAGGGACTCGGAGCGGGCTCGGACGGCGGGGCTGAGCTATAAGACTGACCCGCTAAAAATTTAAAGGCCCAGTTCACACTCCATAAATTTGTATCAACTAACAAATATGTGGTCTGTGGGAGCTTTATTCCACTCCTTTGTGAGAGTTTAACTACATTTTTCTAGATTTTTCAGGGTAAGAGTGTCCTTGTTGTCGATTATTTCCTAATATCATTGAATTTAAAAATAAAATGATTTAGATCTTGAAAAAATTAAGATATGTTCCTTGAAAAGAACCTTCAAAAAAGACATAAATGTGAGATATGTTGCCTTCATAAATATATTTTCTTGTTAATTAATTGTATAATTTAGGATTTAAGTTATATTTTCAATATACACATTTTCGGGTGAGATTAAGAATGCATATGTATAGTTCTTGTCATAACCGTATTTCAAGACTCAACAAGATACCTAACCTCAATCGACTCAAAGATAAAATTACTACTAGTACTAGCTTATAAATAACACATCGCATGTACAAAATACAACTTACTCTTTACTACTAGCACACTAATATTTACTATTTCAGGAACCTTTGACGGACCTAACTTCATAATAGCACCCAACCAGAATTTAGATTCAACCTGACCTAAAATACAACTTCAATATAACATAAGCATCGGCAATTCTGCAATATCATTTGTTATATCAAAGCCCCCATGCTTACTTTCTATTAATACAATTTATTTCTCCGCAAAATATATATATATATATGTCTTATCTACAAAATAAATTTAGTTTTTAGTTAATTAAGTACCGTCCACTTAGAATAGTTTGTAGTAAATTTTTAAGTTCAAATCTTTACGTCATTAGTTGGACAATATAAAATATCTTCTATCTATATTAATATATATACTTTTGGAGACTAAGGCTTTATTACCAACATACTAAATTTGTGGGGAGTTTAACTACTTTTATATAATATTTTTTCTCTTTAGAGTAAGAGTGTTGTTGTTGCTGATTATTTCTAAGTTATGCAACTAACATTAACACATATATAAACAAATGATTCAAACATTAAAAAATGAAGGCTTGTATTATGAAAGAACCTCCAAAGAAGATAGGGGGATATGTTCTCTACAAATCTGTTTTTTTATGATTAGTTGTGTAATTTAATATTTAAATTATATTTTATATGAGGTGTGTTGCTTAATGATTTTGTTATATATTGATTTCCCAAAAGAATAGGTTTAGATTAAAATTGGATATGTATAGTAGTTTTGCAATATCTTATGTTATATTAGGCTCAGTGCTTGCTTCTTATTAATGAAAATTCTTTCTCGACAAAAAATAACTATCTTATCTACAAAATTAAAAGGTTCCCTTTTTAAGTAAATAGTAAGGATGTTTAGCGGTTCGAGTTGAATCACTAAACAGCCCAAAGTAACCTAAATTGGGCCATATTGCACCGTTTGCTGTTTGATTTGGTTCTAATATACACAAACTGCATAATTATTGTTCAGTTTGCGGTTTGGTATACTTGAAATGCAATTTTCAACAAGCTAAATCGCAATATTTAAAAAAAAAAAATTTTTTTTACACTTTTACTTATTTTACCTGCTTCCTATTAGCCATTATGGCATTACTCATATTTAATCATTGATATTTGATATTACTTGCTTCCTATATCAGAGAATAGACAAGTGAAGAAACCCTATTAGGCATAGAATCGATATTCAAAGAAGGGCATTTTGCACATCCATCCAGGATTAGGTAATGCTATGGTGGTAGGGGCGGATTTAGAGGGGGACAAGGAGACCCCTGGCCCCCCTCCTCCTGTTTTTTGTTAATTATATAAGAGGTGTGTTCATTGTGTTGTGTGGAGCATAAAAAGCAATGGTACAACAAGGGCCAAGGGTAAATGTCTTAAGGGAGAAGATGATGGAATTGGGGCTAATACCTGGACTTCATTTGTCATTCTTTTTATTGTTTTTATTTTAATATTTTGATGCAATAAATAACTTTATAATAATTTTTTTTTTTAGATTTTCCTTTGTAGTTAAGTCCCTTTTTTCTTGTTATTTCTTACTTTATTCTCCCTATCTTAGGCTTTTGTTTGAGATTTGTCGAAATCTAACATATTTTTTAGTATCCACTATGCGTCTAAAAACTTATTTGCTACCGGCCTACCAATAAACTACATATTTATAACAAATAAACTATTTGTGCTAAATTTAATTAAAATATTTTAAAAAAATAAATCATTAGTAAAGTCTACTTGTGTCACTCTAAATAACTTTTAAATTGGCGCTTCTTACAACTAAGAGATCATTTTTAACTATGAAACAAAAAAAAATAAACACATAAATAAAATGAAAGATGAGTTTTTAATTGATTGTTTTGATGACTTATGTTGAGCGAATGATTACCAAGAAGTTTGATACAGATTTTATTATTGATGAATTTTATGATATGAAAGAACGACGTACACAACTTCAATAAAAGTATATGTATTTAACTTTTATAATTTAAATATTTAAATAATTAATATTAATTATTAAGATTTACTTTTACTTTCAGCCCCTCCTTAAATGAATTTTTGAATCCGTCCCTGTGTGGTAGGGTGGTGGGGAAATACTTTTTTACTTATTTTATTAAGAAGTAGACTCCACGAGAGGTATAGACCATCCCCAAAGACAGAGTCTAAAGTATTAACAAAGAAGCAACAACATTACAACAATACCAATCAAACTCCCAAAACAAGTTCCAAGTTTGTGTTTTTCTCCAACTCATCAACCACGCGCTCCCAGTCTCAGCTGACATCCAACCCAAGCCTCTGGTGCTAAACCTCGATAGCCATCATGACTTCTTTAGTTCCCAATAGCTCAAAACTCCAATGCAGTAATTGTTTTAATTGATTATATGAGAGATATGTTCATATAGTTTTAGGTGTTTTAGAGGAATACTGTAACACCTCAATTTATCAGGATCTTTATTTAGAATGTACAGCCTTCTTTGCCAGCTAGAGTGTCATAACCCCACAGGATTTTCAGGACTCTTCACTACCTCACAACTTTCTTCGCGTCCCCAAAACTTAAACCCGCGACCACCGCTTAAAGTGTTGCTTCACAACTTTCTTCGCATCCCAGGAATCGAATCCACAACCACCCTTTAAGGTGTTGCTTAGGGCATTCCTGGTAGTCGTATAAGCTAATTTTTATTGTAACACCCCAATTTACCGAAATCATTATTTAGAATGTACTGTCTGCTTTGCCAACTAGAATGTCATAACCCTATAGGGTTTTGTGGACTCTTTACTACCTCACAACTTTTTTCGTGTCCCTAGTAATCAAACTCGCAACCACCCCTTAGTGCAGCAACACCTTAACGAGTGGTTACAAGTTCGATTCCTGGGGACACGAAGAAAGCCGTGAGGTAGTGAAAAGTCATGAAGATATTGTGGGGTTTTGACACTCTAGCTTGCAAAGCGGACAATACGTTCTGAATAACGATCTCGGTAAATTACGATGTTATAAATACCCAATTCTCTATTTTAAGAAAATTTGCTCCTCCATAGGAATTCAGCTGTGGTCAATAATAAAAACTGTAAAAACAACAAAACCAAATAGAACCAAATCGCATATTGACAGTTTGGTTTGGTTCAGTTTCTAACATCAATATTCACTAAAACCAAACCGCAGTTATGTGTTTGGTTCAGTTTGCAATTTGGCCTAAAATCGAACCAAACCACAACGCAAACACATCTAATGAATATATACCGTAAACTTATAATAGTTTATTATGATAGGTGTATCTTATGATAGGAATTATTTATTATGAGATGTAAAAAGAGTCATTAATGATCATTGGATAAAAGATGAACGATTAAGATTAAAATACTCATTTAAAAATATATATATCACTCATATGATTACTCATTAAAAATATATGTACCATTCATGTAATATTTAATGAGCGTATCTTATGATATAAGTAATTTATTATGAGAGGTGAGATGAATAATTAATGTCCCTTAGATAAAAAAATAAATGATTAAGATTAAAACATTCATTAAATATTATATGTACCACTTATATGATTACTCTTAAAAATACATGTGCCAGTCATGTAATATTTAATATATTTTAATCTTGACCATTCATTTTTTTATCCAAAAATTATCAATTACTCATATCACATATCATAATAAATAATTCTTCTCAATATATATATATATATATATATATATATATATATTAGCTATCCTACCAATATACTAATTTGTCAAATTTATTATACTAAAAAATGGTTTAAAAATTAACATATTCATTAAATAGTAAAATCTTACAAGTATTTAAACCTCCCACTTCATTCTGTAGACAATAAATAGTGAGTAAGGCTGGCATCAAAGTGGATTTTTCACTACTCAACCCTCACCTTGTTTAGTGAATTTTGGCTCATATATGTCTTGTTCTAAGATTGGGATCCGGTCATGGCGCATGTCAGTTGAATCAGGATCATCTTTTTAAAAAACGGACGGCCACGATTCAACATATATTTTTTTTAAATTTTAAATAAAAAATTATTATTTTTCAACACGTCTGTATCAAAATGGGTGGTCTAAATTTAGAGACATACCGATCATGTCCTAAAATAAAACATGACTGAATCCCTCCGCCTTGTTCCGTGTGGATTTTTTCTCCATTTACCATGTCCTTGAACTTGCAGGTATTTTAGTGTCTGATACCCGCCCTTGCTAATAAATTTAATAAATTTGCATTATAATATATTTTTTTCTTGAACTTATCTGGTTCTTCGAGTATTAATTTTTTAGCTTTTATTACCATGCTAGTCAGAAGCAGGGTTTTAATTTTTAAATTTTAAATTTTTTAAATTTTTTTACTTTAAGATAAAAGTTAAAAAAAAATAAAAAAAGAGAAGAAAAATTTTTTATAACACAATAATTCAAAAATAATTCAGAAAACAAAATAAGGAAAAAAATATTTTAATATTTATATTTTTTAAAATTCTTTTAACTTATTTTGTAAAATAAAAATTAAAAAAAAATCAAACAATTAAAAATTAAAAGAACTACTATGGGAATAAGAAAGTAGGATAGATTTTATCTAATTTTTTTCTTCAAACTAGGTGGGACGAATCTATAGCGCCAAGAGAGACAAAAATATCAATCTTAAATTAGTAAGATAATGAATAGTTAAAATTATAAAATTTTTAAATAATTCGTCTTTCCTTAAAGTGTGCATTCATATATAATCACATGCAATATTTGAAGGAAACGTATTTTATTAATTAATTAAGTGATAGTTATTAGGAATATAAAAATAATATGATAAATTATTATTAAATAAGTACTTATTTAAAAATTTTATTGATATAATAATTTTTAAGAAATGAGAAAAAAAATACTCGTTGGTTAAGAAATTATATTTTTTTTTCTGTTGGGAGCAAATTAAAGAGAGAAAAAAATGGTGACCAGGCATTGTTTGTTGGTTGTTAACGACCTTAGCTTGGGCCATTAATTAATTTAGGTTAGAAAAGGGCTGATGACGGACTATGGTAGGCCTACATCTGTGCTGATCCGACCCAGCCCTATATCATGCTAGCATTCAAGACCTGAGACGATGTCAAAAGAGGCTCACAAGTTAATGTATCAAAGATAAAATGAAACACAGGCCCCACTGGCCTACACCCTTCACGAGCGAGACAGAAAGAGAGAGAAGGGTTGGGAATGGAGGAAGATAGTGGGGAGGTGATGGCGGGACAGAGGGCTTTGGGCGAAGGGAGAATGAAAGCGACTGGGACGGTGAGCAGGCCTGCAGTAATTTCACAGTGGAGTGCACTCTCTTCTAGCTTAGCCTTCTGTTAGGGTGGTCCATTTGTAAGACTCCAAACCAAAACCATTTAATTGCTGCCCTTCGTCCCTATCCGCTTGAAGCTGAGGTCAACGGTTCATGACCATGTGACCCTTTATGGCTTTCCCTTTAGTCTTTCACTCTTCACCTATACTGTTTCCCTAACTGGGTTATGCGTTTCTTCGCTAGCTTCTCCCTTGTCAAATTTATGTTTTTGGTTCTTCAAAATGAAATCTTTTTGGTTTTGTGGTTGATAGTATGATTATGTGATCTTTTATGCTTACCCTTACAACCAAAACTTGAGTAAGCAACAACCAATCTATCTGTTCCGTTTGGACCATTTGACAGGCAGGGGATCTTTATATGATATAACCAAAGATGGGTTCTTTTCTTTCTCTGTTATCCTGGTTATAGAAACTAGTAGGAGTTTGTCTGGTTACTATCAATGTGACCTGTTCACTGCAATGTTGTTGCTGCAAGACGCATCAAGACCTCTGTAGTCTGTTCCTTCTGACATGAACCTAATGAATAATTTACCGAAATTATTGAGCTGCATTCATACTCGCTTAGTCGCTTTTAAGATGATGGAGGTTAGAATGGTACTCCAGAAATAAAAAGATTGCAGTCAATTGGTGCAGGCCATAAGTATTTGAGATTAATATATTCATTCATAATTTTTTTATATTTTTTATATTTTAATATATTATAAAATAATAATAATAATAATAGATGATGATATGTAATAAATAATAAAAAATGTATAAAAATAATATAAAAAATGTGATGTATGAATATTTACTAAATATTTTTTGTGGTCATGTTAGTATTCCAGAAGACAAATTTTATGGTCCCCCAGCTCCAACCTTACCCCACTGTAGCTTCTTCCAAACCCTGTAGCTTGTATCTTATAAACCATTATTATCACTCATAACCGAGCCACTGAATTTAATCTTAACTTCTAGCGATTTTATTTTTCATATGCAGTTATGCAGTATGCAAAATGATAATAAATTTTATTGACATGACATGTAGCAAGCATGATCCACAAGTAATTTTCAATGAAGATGACCATTTATCCCTGTTTGATAACTATCTAATTCATCACTGTTTATTTTATTTTTTTAAATATAATGTTTAATTTATAAATATTACTAATAAGGTAATGGTACAAAAATTAAGGTAGCTATTAAATAGTCTCAATTCTAATAAAAAATAAATATATTTAACTAAATTACCTTTATTAAAGCTCATTTAAATTCTTATTACTACTCTATTGAAGATAATAATAAATAAGTGTAATGTTAAAAAAATATCAATTAATGCTTCATTGATAATATAAAATGACAGATAATTTAAAATAAAATAAAATTTTTAAAACAATAAATAATTTAAAACACAAAAAATATCATTTATACTTATATCAACTCACCTTTTGATTTTAAATTGGGATGTTTATTAATGAAAGTAATAATAAATGAATTGTGCTTTTACTGCCTCACATTTTTATGTATGCTAAAGATACTATTCTCAGACTGGCCTACATTCAGTAAAAAAGCTGATATTGAAGTTGAAAATTGAGGTACTGGAATATTTGTCCTTTCCATTCGTTTCTTTTGTCTTTATCCTTTCCACTATTATGAACACAATTTAATGGAAAAATAGTGGCTAGAAATTTGTATCTCCATTAATGAGTAGTTGAGGACGCCATTCGTAAGTACATGCAGGCGCACTAGCCTGAACTGCTAAACTGCTTAGCCATAAACCAATAAGATAACCTCTCCTGGCCTTGCCTCATTTCCATGTTTACAGTCTCATGTTCAGTCCATTGTTGTTATTGCTTTTACTCCCTTTTCTTTCTTGAGAAGAGTTAATAACAATTCGGTTGCAAGGCTTATCAATCCATCTTCCTCTGTTGCTCTTGGTCTTGAAAATTTTATGAGTCTTGGAGCTGCTCCCTGTATTTCATCTCTTCAGGAAAATTCAGCAGTCTATTACTGAACCTTTTTTCCTGCATGTCATAGCTAGTGCGACCTTGTCATGAAGCAGATATTGCCTTTTGATTGGCCATGAGTTTTGCTTATTCTGCTCCTTGAAACTACATAGTTTTCTGAGTAACTTTTTCTGCCTTGATACCTAGAATGGCCATAATAAGGATTCTCGTAGATGTTCTTCTTTTTGTGTTCTTCAGTTCGATTTGTCTTTGCATGTGCGAAGACGCTTCAGTATCTCCAATGGAGAAGAAAGAGCAGGAGATCCTGTATACTGTTATTCAAGGGTTTGTAGGAAAAGGGTGGAACGGTTCAGATCTTTATCCAGACCCTTGTGGGTGGACTCCTATACAGGTTCGAAATTATGAACATTGAAACTAAAAAATCAGACAAGTTGTATTTTTGTTTTTGCTTTCTTTTTCTTATTCCGGTTGTTTACTTCCCAATTCAGTCTGACCTTTAATGGAACAGTACTAACAGTCTAAAGTATATGATGTTCCAACAACAGTAGCATGTTATTATTTCACTGATACGAGTGCATTTAGCATCATTTTTGTTCACAATGAAACCTTTTAACTAATGTTTTGGCTAATGTACAGGGAGTTTCCTGCGAACTGTATGATAAATTTTGGTATGTAACTGTTCTGAACCTTGGACCAGTTTTTGACAACTCTTTCACCTGCACCCGTGATGTCCAATTTCCGGATCAACTATTCAAGCTCAAACACTTAAAGGTACTCTCACTGTCCGGCTGTTTCCTTTCTCCGGGCCAAAATCCTGTTAGACTGCCCATTTCAAAGTGGGAAAAGTTCTCAAACAGCTTGGAATCTTTGCACTTTAGATCAAATCCTGGTCTGGTTGGGACCGTTCCATCCACAATTGGCTGCCTTAGGAAGCTCCAATCTCTTGTGCTGGTAGAAAATGGGCTAACAGGTGAACTACCATCAAGTATTGGTAATCTGGTCAGATTGAGGCAACTAGTCCTTTCAGGAAATCATTTTGTGCGAGAGATTCCAGTAAGTTATAGGGGTCTCTCTGAGCTTTTAATATTTGACGCAAGCAGGAATAATCTGTCAGGGGCATTGCCATCGACAATTGGATTTTTAGATTCCCTTCTAAAGCTTGACTTGAGCAGCAATTTGCTAGAGGGAGAGTTGCCAAGGGAGCTGGGAAGGCTAAACAATCTTCAACTACTAGATCTTAGTCATAACAAATTTAGAGGTGGGTTGGCTGGGCCACTTCAAGAATTGGTTTCCTTACAACATGTGGTAATGTCCAACAACCCAATAGGAGGTGATCTTCTAGGAATTCGGTGGGAACTTTTCCAAAATATAGAAACTTTGGACTTTTCTGACATGGGTTTGACAGGGAGTGTACCAGAGTCCATGGCAGAAATGAAAATGCTCAGATATCTGGACCTCAGTAACAATAATCTCTCAGGAAGTCTCTCTAGAAGTCTGGAAAATCTGCCTTGTCTTAGAGCTCTTCACCTAAATGGAAATAATTTGACAGGAAGACTAGAATTCTCAGAAAGGTTTTACAGGAAAATGGGAAGGCGTTTTGCAGCTTGGGACAATGCAAATCTCTGTTACATTGCCAGATCAATGTTGACATGGACCCAAATGCCTTATGGAGTAAAACCCTGCGTGCAGGAAAGTTAGGAAACTTATCTATTTGAGGGAACTTCAAAGGTCAAGATAAACGAAGGGAATTATAAAGATTCCAACATGATGGCCTCTTCGGGAAGTTCAAGGTGTATCTTTTATGGTCTCTGGTGGGCTTTCGCCGTAAATGGAGTTCTTAATGGTTTTCTGTCACTGTAGATAATATTTGTAAGTCTCATACCACATGTATTTGCCTGGAGAAGTAGCCACGTTAACACTTCAAATCTAACTCTCACCTATTGTGAAGCTAATTTATGACTTCTAATGCATGCATTTTTCTGTGAAGTTTTTTATGATTGCTCAAGTTACAATTTCACTGCAAAATTTAGCAACAAAAGAATGTATAGATAAAAGTTCAAAACACTGTTCTTATCTTCAATGCTTCTATTTCGTATTCTGGAATGAATATCTGAAATCCTCAGGGCATAGGCATCGTCTTGAAGGAAGTTTACATATTTTGACTTTCTATTTTACCATTAATAAATGTATCCTAATTAAACTTCTGAATTCTGATCACTTTAATAATGTAACGGTTTACAGGATTAATAAAGAAATCACAAGAGGCATCAGACATGTTAATAGCTTTAAAATTGCAACTATTACAGTCTCGAGTTAAATCAAACAAGAGAAGTAATTGGAAAACCCACATATTTCAGGGCCTTATTGAATAAGAATAGCAACGTTTTTAAACATAATATGAGCTTCAGGACGTTAGGGAACATCTGTTAAGAGAAAGTTTCATGATATGGTAGAATAACAATCGATGGAAGAAACGCCCTTCAATTGATCTCTGAAACTAATTATCAGCTTGTCTACAGACTTTTCCCTGACTTTGTAGCATGATTGGAAGTTTGTAACACTTCAAACACCAAAAAAAACTCTTAAAGGGAAGAACAAAATCAAGAATATGAACATCTATTCAGTTCGAACACATTAAATAGTAGCAGCAGGGCAGGACTAGTAAATTAACCATTATCATTAACGATTTATGGGTTTATTGGTACTTCTTTTAGTTTTTAAGTATTAAACAGTTTAATGTTAAGGGTTTGATTTCAAACTCTACTATTTTCTTTTTAGAATAATTAAGTTTTTAAAATTTTAAAATTAATATCACTATGAGCTAATTTCACTCAACAACCTGAGGTTTGAAAAAGATTTCTACCAAGTCAAAGACCCATTTTTTCGCTGTTACCCGCAACAAAACCCACGACCTCCCCATTGTGCTCCTGAATCCTCTCCCTTATCCTCGTTCAATTTCAACTTCCGAGTCACTTTTGAAGTCCATCTTAAATAACCCCATCTCTCTCAATTTCAAACACACACTAGAGGCTAGAGCTCCCCGAAAGTCCAAATATGGCTATTCTCTTCAAAGGCTCTCACCCACTTTTCCTTTCCTTCATTCTTTTCTCTTTCTCCCATCTATTCCTTGTCACTTGTACTGAGTTTGAAGTTGGGGGTGACAATGGCTGGGTTGTCCCCAAGTCAAAGAACGATTCTCAAATGTATAACCAGTGGGCTTCCAAAACAAGATTCCTAGTTGGTGATACTGTTCGTAAGTACCACTCTTTTCTCCCTTAAAACATTCTTATTTAGGTCTCTTGTTTGGCAAATTTTTTGGTTTTTTGTAGTACAGTCATAAATAAATACTTTAGCTTTTCACCAAATTTTTTAACAAATGCTTTTATTAATTTTGATTCATATTTGTAATTTTTTATTCAATAATTTTATCTAAAAATATTAATATTTGCTTCTCCCTCTCTGTTTTTATGAAAAGCTTTCATTACTTGCTTCTTTTTTATAGTAAGAAAAATAAATTCGACTCACTTAAAAATGATTTTTTGCTTTGGCCAAATACAAAAAAAAAATGTTCTTATAAAAAATATTCATAAATTTTATAAAAGGTTTTTTTAACTATTTATCTCATTTCACTTATATAGTCTGATGATTGGTGAAAAAAATATTTTATTAAATTTGCAGCGATCCTCTTTTATAAGAAAAGCAATTATTGACAAAAAAAAGATTTTTCTTAAAAAAAAATTATGGCCATGTATTCACTTAAGACCCAATTCAATGAATTTAAAAAAAAAAATTTGTTTGCTTCAATTCAACTAAAAGGCATTTTATTAAAAATAAAATTATTTTACGTTTTAATATAATAATTAAAAAATATTTTTATATATTATTTTTAATAATTTTATTAATCATTAAAAAATAATTAATTATTATTATTTATTTATTACATACATTTTTATTTAAAATTATGATTTTTAACAAAAACATCATTTTATGCTATTTTACAGCTTAAACTTTTTATAGAAACTCGTTCAAATAATATTTTTTACTTAAAAAATCCATCGAGCCTTAATCATTTTCTTTTTAATTTCTTTTAACTAGTGTTATTGTTGTATTTAATTCAAGTGTGAAGTGTTTTTGGTGTATTTTGTTTTCATATAGGTTTCAAGTACAAGAAAGACTCGGTTATGGCGGTGAGTGAAGAGGAGTACGGGAAATGCAAATCCTCCCGTCCCCTCTACTTCTCCAACAACGGTGACAGTGTCTTCAAATTTGACCGACCCGGCTTGTTCTTCTTCATTAGTGGGGTTTCTGGTCACTGCGACAGAGGCCAGAAGCTTATCGTCAAGGTCTTGGAAACGGAGCACGCTCACTCTCCCCAGTCCGCAAATGAAGACGCATCGCGATCGCCTCAAAAAGCTGCTGCTGCTCAAATAACTCGCTTCACCAAAACGACATCACCGCTTTTTGGTCTCTCATTTCTCGCTCTTCTTTTTGCTTGATTCTTGTGTGGTCACAGATTTAGGTTTATTTCGGTCTATGTCTTGATGTCGTTAGGGTTTTAGGTCTTTGTTTACTTGTCGTTTTGGTCATTACCGAGGTAAAATGATTATTGGACTTCATTACCTCTCGTCAATTCACCTCATTGGAATCGTCTTTTCTCATGCTTTTTTCATAAGACTTGAACTATTTTCTCCTTTCATGTTTATTTCTCTTTAAAATTTATACGATAATTGAAATTTAATTCCAGCTCAAAGGCATGCAAAAATTCACATGATGGGATTGCTTATGTTTATGACCCTTCAAGGCAGTAAGCTGAATTTGGTCACAACCTTCATCATAATTCATAAGTTCATAAGCATGTGCTAAATTATGTTCCACTCACTTCACATTAGCAACTGTAAACAATAAAATTAAAAAATAAAATGGTAACTTTGACAAACATATAATTGCAGTCAAACTTCACTCTTTTTCAAAAGCTTATTCCTAAAGGGCAAAAGAATAATAATAATAATTGCATATCATTTTGAAGTTATATTAAAATTTTCATGTATAAGTAATAGATGGCTGTATATAATGTTTAATTAAACACAAATTAAAGTTCATGGCACCATAGACTATGAATATTATGATTTCAAATGACTATCTTACTATCATTATACTCAAATGTAAAGTAAAAGACAAAAAGATAATTCAAGAGAAAAAGAAAGCATGTTCAAATACTCAATATCATTGTTCAATGTTGACCAAAAACTCACTTGAGTATTTTTTCTTTCTTTTTGAGATAGCATAATTATTTATTATTTCTGGTTTCTCACCAATTTATCAGTTAATTATTATAACCTATGGTAGCATTCAAGTGTCATGTAATTAATATATTATTTTTAAATGAAACCGGAAATTAATATTTGATGATGGCCCAATTAAAACTAAGGTTTAAAATTATGTTTAGCTAATGATGTAATCACGTGTATTCTTATCCTTCAAAAGCCAATAACACCTTTTGATAAGCTCAATTGGGCAAAATAAGTAAAAGAAATGTATGATAGTTTAAGCAGTTCCCTTCTTTCGAGATTAAGGACAAATTTGATTAAACAATTATGGTTGGTTTAAAGCCCTTATAAGTATATAAATAACTTTAAAAATCGATATTAATTCAGATAAACATAATTAAAAAGATTTATAATTAAAATTATAAGAATTTTTATGATAACTAATAATTTTGAACTGTAACAAGTGAGTAAGTCCTGCCTATATTTCTTACCATGCACATTAACAACGGCATGTAATTCACTTTCTGCTTCTGCTTTATATAAAACTAGTAGTGTCAAAACTTTCATGGACAAAGAGAGGATTCTCGTGCACTTGGGAAATTTTGAATTGTACCCCACAACTCTCTCCATAGCTAACCAGTTAGGGGGCTGGCATTTTGACCGTTATGTAGAATAAATTCAAATTTTATATTTGAAATTTAGAACTAATGACTCTTAACTTTTCTCTCCTTCCACTTCATTTCCTGAGATTTTGTAAGAAATTCAACCATGCAGGGCTTGATAGTAGGTGTGTAATCAGCAGAAAATGGAGTTTCAATAGCACCCTCCTTCAAAAACTGATTTTACCCGCTTCGCTAATAGTAGTCGATTCTTCTTCTTCTTCTTCCATTAGCAAAAGGTTCTGTACTCTGTTCAGCTTCTTAGTTAGTTGCATCGCGGTCACTTCATTAGATTTAAGAGGGGGGTTCCATTTGACTCCACGGTGAGATCTTTTGGGGGATTTTACTGGTAAAGTTTGGAACTTTGTGGATTGTTGAGCAGTGCCTGTGACTGGATCAAGGGAAAATCTTTCTGGGCATGTCTATATAGTAAGAAATTTTAGGATGCCAGTTTCAACTCGGTCTCAGATCATCAGCCAGGGTCAGAATGAGACAAACACAGAACGGAGAATCAGAACCAGGGTAAATCAAGAAGACACCACTGCGACTCTTCCACCGAGAAACCCACACCATGGGCTGAAGGAGAAGATGAAAGCACTCACTCTCTTATACGAGCAGCAGAAGCAAGCCTCTGCAGCTCTCAAGAACTCGTCTTTCAGGTACGAAGAGCCAAGGTTCACTACCCGCCCGAGCATCGACCTTCTCGGCGGTTCTTCCACAAAAGAAGAGAAGGAACCAAAGCCAGACAATGTAATGCGAGAAAATACAATGCCCAATTCGACCATTACAAGAACATTTGTGTTACCACAATTGCCAGCGGAGGATTCCAAGGAAAATTTGGTAGCAGGGACCGATCGAATTGTTGGGTTTTCGTGCCCTAGAAAGGCCACCGTTTCAACCACGGTAGCTCGGAAACTTGCAATGGGGGCCACTGCGCCGCAGCTAGAACTTAAAGGGAACGGAAGAACTCAGAATGTGCATGAATCAGAGGAAATGGAAATCATTTCTGAGAAGCCCAGGAAAATTGGTAGTCGGATTCTTGTGTTTGTGAGGCTTAGGCCAATGGCCAAGAAGGAAAAGGAAGCGGGTTCTCGGTGCTGTGTCAGAATTGTGAATCGGCGTGACGTTTATCTGACGGAGTTTGCCAATGAGAACGATTACCTGAGGCTAAATAGACTTCGAGGACGGCATTTTACCTTTGATGCTTCGTTTCCAGATTCGGCAAGTCAACAGGAAGTTTATTCCACGACGTGAGTTCCTAAAGTTTTGAAATTCAAAAATCTGATCTTCATGCTAGAATCACTACTTTTAAATTAATGTCTCTTGTTTTTATGGGCTGGATTATTTTCCAAAGATGAATCTTTCTGTAAGGCTGCTTGTTTTGGAATCCGCGGTTTCCACTTTCTCCCCTATCATATTAAAGTTTCCGCTTATTCTGATAATTGCCGCAGAATTCTTCATTTTCATGTTGAGTTTTCTCCCGATTACTAGTTTCTTGACGACCAAAAAGGAAAGATTGTAGAAATAAAACAAATGTTCTTGCCGCAACATAATAGACGAAAGTAACTGGTCAAAGGTAATTGAGGATTGTTATTGTTCTCTTGAGTTTGCTTCTACCCTCGTATTTCTAGGCAACCAAAACCAAGAGGAATAAATTCTCAGCCTTGCCATGAGAAAGAGAAAGGGAAAAATCTAGCAGTATAGAATTGTTTGCAAGATGAAGTGGCATTTAATGTGTTTTTTTTCCATATATTTGGCGCTATAGAGTGTTGTTGCTAAGGCTGCTTATGCAAATCTTTCCATGCTTCTGAGCTTTCAACATGCATTGAAAATCTTATTGCTCTAGCAGTTATATTTGACAGAAAGGTACATTGGCTTTATATTTTCAGAACTTCAGAACTTGTGGAAGCAGTTCTGCAAGGGAGGAATGGGTCTGTTTTCTGTTATGGTGCCACAGGAGCTGGAAAAACTTACACAATGCTGGGAACAGTCGAGAATCCAGGAGTGATGGTTTTGGCAATTAAGGATCTTTTCAGTAAAATCAGGCAAAAAAGTTGTGATGGAAACCATGAGGTTCACCTGTCCTATCTTGAGGTTTATAATGAAACTGTCAGGGATTTGCTTTCGCCTGGAAGACCTCTGGTCCTTAGAGAAGATAAACAGGTCGGCTTACTTAATCTTAAAAATTAAAAATTATTCTACGGAGCTAAAATCTGGTGTACAATTAGTGATACAATGATCTCTCCTGTTTTCACTATACTCCTTTAAATTTTAACTCCTGAAAGATATCTGATAATACTTTACCCAACTATGTTATAGGGGATTGTGGCGGCAGGTCTTACACAATATAGAGCTTATTCTACAGATGAAGTAAGTAATATTCTGCTCCCTTTTGGTAAACTAGAAGTTTAGACGGCTCTTTCAACCTTCAATTAGCAACTTTCTTGTCTTGTTGGTTCAGGTGATGGTATTGCTTCAACAAGGAAATCAGAACCGAACCACTGAACCAACTCGTGCAAATGAGACTTCTTCACGTTCCCATGCTATTTTGCAGGTGAGTACAAAGATGTATGGGGAAATAATGAAAGATCCCATATATGCTGAGAATTTGACATCTGCATCATACTAAATAGATTTGCCTTCTGTTACATTCAGGTTGTGGTTGAATACCGAGTTAGAGATGCTGCAATGAATATTATTAACCGAGTGGGCAAGCTCTCATTGATTGATCTAGCAGGGTCAGAGAGAGCACTTGCCACAGATCAAAGAACAGTTCGGTCTCTTGAGGGTGCCAATATAAATCGGTCTCTTCTTGCACTAAGCAGCTGCATTAATGCTCTTGTAGAGGGCAAGAAACACATACCATACAGAAATTCAAAACTCACTCAGCTTCTTAAGGATTCATTAGGAGGAGCATGTAACACTGTCATGATTGCTAACATAAGCCCAAGTAATCTCTCATTTGGTGAAACCCAGAACACCCTTCATTGGGCTGATAGAGCCAAGGAGATTCGAGCAAAGGTACTACCATTTCTAAGCTTTCACTGACGTAGTAGTATCTCCCAAATGTTGAATCACAAGCTACTCACTGTGATAATGTTAAATAATGTAATCTGTTTTATGTGGATTTAGGCATGTGATGCAAATGAGGATCTATTGCCAGTGCCTGAGACAGAAACAGACCAGGCCAAGCTGGTGCTTGAGCTGCAAAAGGAGAATCGTGAATTACGAACGCAGCTAGCACGGCAGCAACAGAAACTGTTGATTCTCCAAGCACAGTCCTTGGCTGCAAACTCCTCCCCAACACCTCCTTCAGCTACATCTCTTTTGACGCCTCCAACTTCTGGCCAACCAAATGAAAACCGAAAATCCAGATCATCTTTCTTGTCGGGAACTTGTTTCACTCCAGAATTCAAGAAAAAGGGAGCCGATGTAGCTGTTAGAACACTTCAACGGACTGTAAAAACACTAGAGGCGGAGATAGAGAGACTGAAAAAAGATCATAGTTTGCAGCTAAAGCAAAAAGATGATCTCATTCGCGAGCTCTCACAGAAGGGTGGGAAACAAGCAGTAGCGAGGGAAGTGGGGAAGAGGGTGGTAACCAGGACTAGCCTGCGGCCAAAGGAGCCAAACGCTGGTGAGTTGAAGAGTCCAAGTCATCGTTTTCGGTCACCAGCCCCGACTGCCAAGAAACGAAGCTTTTGGGACACAACAACGGCTAACAGCCCATCAGTTACCACATTAAATGGAAGAAAAACTAGAAGCCATGTCATTTCTGAACCTACTGCTATTGCACCTCCTCCATCCATGCTTCTTCAGGTACAGTAATTCTTTTCTACTCACAATTTTCACTCATTTTCCCTCATGCATTTACATCAGCAAAAGGGTAATCTCTCCCTACAATTGAACTCATTTGAAAGATGACTGCTCTTAATCGAACTATTGAACTCCCTTTTACCCTTCAAATCCTCCGTGGCCCTCTCTGTAATTCCCGGTTATGTATGAGTTTCTTTCTTCTGTAACTGATACAACTTGTCCATGTTTCGTTCGCGTTTGACGTCTTCAATTATTTTATTATTCAGCCTGGTTTCACTCGTCAAAAGGCCAATATTTAAAGTGAAAGACGAAGTTCAAAGACAGAAGAAGCCCAAAAGATGTGCAGAGAGGGCCATAAGACAGGGGAAGCTCGGGTTTTTTATACCTTGATTTCCTCGTAATATGCTCTCTCTCTGCTTCACCTGGTAACGAAAAAATGGAAGAGAAAGCATTGCACTCTAGGTGTGCTTCTCTCTTTACAGAGAATTTGAGCCCATGCAGGAGTCTGGAGATGGGATCTCTGCTTGTGTTAGTCAGCTGTAGACCGAACTACGTAAGTGTACATTACATGCTTCATTCACCTTCCCAGTATCATTTTATGTATTCCAGGCTGTTGGAGAAAACTCCAAAATGATTATTATATGGACATTCAATTTTTTTAGTATTTAATTTGAGTTGTTAAATTACCTTTCTCTGAGTAAGTATATAGGCGCTTTTGGAGAAAACTAAAAAATTGTTCTATAAAATTTTTTTAACATTCATAGAAAGTATGAGCCATGAGGAGAAAAAAAAAATATAGTTGATATTTATTTTTTTATGTATAAGCACAATGTCCAATGCTTTAATCTTTTAATTACATTCTCAACGTATATCATGTAAGATTTTTTTTATTCTTTATTTAAGAAAAAAAAAACTCTTATTTTTAATCTAAAATATAAGCTTTTTTTTTTTCAAAATATCTAAATTTTAATGTCTCTTTTATTAATAATATGTTAATAACTCTTAACTAGTTTTAAAAACTTATATGCCTTAAATATATATATATATATATATATATATATATCTCTTTTTTTAAAACTTAATGCTCTACCAATACGAATCAATCCTCCCTCTCCTAACCCAAACAACCAAGGCTGAAAGAATAAGTTACTAGGTGACGGTGTATAGGTCTAGTAATGAAAATTTTGAGTAATTTGCCAAAAAAATTTTAAGTTAAAACTTCTATTTTGTCATTTATACCAAAAAAAAAAAGAAGAAGAAGAAGAAAGAAACAAGAAGGAAAACAACTGAAAGCAAAAGCCATTCTAAGCTGTTTTTTTTTTTCTGATTAGTGTTATTTAGTAAGAAACATATACAAACCATCCCACATAGTTATAATTTACATAGGATTTAGCTATCAAACCTCTAAACTTAGCCAGATTCATGAAAATTTGAATCAATGTGATTTTGAGATCCACAATCAAGTTCTGAGCCCCACCCATAAACCAAAAATGGGAATATGATAGTGCTGCCCTTCTTTCATTGAAACCACTCATTAGAAAATCAGCAATATATTCCCTTGGGTCTAGCAGGGTCCTGCCATGATAGCCAAGCCTGCTCTGAAATTTCATGAGCCTAGGTTTCATTCAGGGTAGGGATGTTTTTATGAAAGCCACTATCTGATGAGGCCATGCAAGTAGGCCCCCAAAATAGCACATAGCCCAGAGGAGGACAGACCCACCTAGTCCTAGTATTATACAACAACTTGGGGTCCTCAATTATAACTCTATCCATAATGGCATGCAGCCCCACCCACAATGGTGGTCAAGCATACTTTCATTGGTCTGTTTATTTTGAAATCAAGCATTTAGCCACTAAGCTAATTGCTCAATGATAAGTAAGCACTAAGACCACAGACAACCTTAATGCACTCTTCTAATTTCTTCCATCTCTTTTTTCAGTGGTGGGTTGGGATTTTGGGGGCACTAATTGAAGCAATAATAGTATAAAGTAGTAGCCAAACTTTATGTGAAGCAATGAACTTTTAAATCTTTTGAACAATGATGAGTAGATGATAAAAAAAAAAAACGTTGGTTTTGGTGAAAGAAATCTTACTAATTTGAATTTTTTTTCTCCCCTAGCTGTAAGCCATATGTTCTCCTCTTCACTCTTAAGTTGCAGGGTAGTAATATGAACTCTGAAGCCTGAAAACTAGGAAAGGGAAAGGGAAAGAGAAAAGGGTGTACACTATTATGACCTTATTATCAAGGTAAAGGGTTTTGTTTAAATAAGAGGGTTATGCTGGACATCCATGTTGATAGTGGTGGGCTATAGTCTACACTTTGCGACTCATGCCGCACAAACTACAATGAATCATGAACTGATGAGAATGCTACAGATTTGAACTAGGCAAAAATGACTAAAAAAGCAGTGAGCAAGAGGAAAAGCTAATGGCCAAGTGTATAAAGGAAGGAAAAGATGGGTCTGCTGTCACCTGTCAGATATGAATTTTCTTTTTTATATATATATATATATATTGCTTTTGATGACTTCTATGATTAGGCTTAAGAAAATTTCTTGGGATCATTTCACAAACAAAATTGTGCATCGAAAGCAATTATTGGAACAATCTTTAACTTTCAGACCAAATACTAAAATTTGGTGAGAGAGAAGATGCTGATAAAGGATCCTAGCTAAACAGGGAAAGGAGTATATCGGAAGGAAACAAATGAAGAGGCACTGAATAGTGATAATGAAGTTATCATCCAACAGATAGAGAAGGCGGAGGGAGGGAGGAAGGGCTGAAGGGAGAGCATTATATGGCAATCTTCCTCTACCCAAAAGCAAAGAAAGTAAAATTTCTAAGTTTTCAACAGTAGAACTGACATTAAAAATGACGGGGTACACCATTTTATCAGAGGCATTAGTTTTTTGTAATCTGATAGACAGTAAGCACAGGGATGGTCTGTGAAGAGAGCAGGAGACATCAACATCAACCCAAACAGAAGAAACAGAAGGCGTGAACTCAATAATTGATATATAATTGATATATTGTTTGAATTCTTAGATGTTTACAACCACAATCAGAAGTTGAAGCAGAACTTCGATTATAGGATATTCTTGAATCAGTAAGCCAATAAAGCACATAGGTTATGCTGTGACTGTGAGAGGGGGGAAAAGGGGAAGGGGAGTGTAAAGTGCCAAGAAGGCAATTCACCAGTTGGAATTAAATAAGATGATGTAATGAAATTGCTAAAGTTAATCAACCAAATAAAAACGTGAAGACAATCATGATTTGCAATGACCTGCCTGTCTCATCACTAATTAAAGGATTGGAAAGGAAAACTATACATATACACCTTTCATGACCCACGAACCCACCATCATGCTGTAAAGTATTGGTTACCCACCATTTCCCCCCTCTCTGACTTAGCCTACCCGCCTATTCTAACAGAAAACAGTAAGTCCACTTCTTATATCTCAGAAAAAAAAAAGGGAAAAACCTGGAGAGGACGAGGCCTCCATTTTCATCATTGAAGAGCTAAACAAGTAGTATATCATTAACCTACTGTTTCAGAATCCACAATGAACAAAAAGGGAAACTAAGTAACTAAACAAAGCTTCCAAGGATGCTAGACTCTGAGCAAATATATGCTGAGCTCAGGAGCTCCATTGCTGTCAGGATTCATCATGTAAAAAGCCTCAGAGTCTCTAGACCCAACAATTCTCTCAAACTTAGCCCTCATATACATGAGTTCACCATCGGATCCAGCTTCAGCTCCATTCCCTGGCAAAACACCTGCACCCATTGAAATTGGTTCCACGGCTTTCAGGATATCCCACTCCCTTGGTCCGCATTCTCTTCTTGTAGCAAATCCACACTTCTTACCGTTGCAATATGTCCTCCATATTGGCTCTTCTAGCAAGCTCACAGCTTTCTTCTCTTGTTCCTTTTCTTTATCACATTCCAGAGCAATTCGAACCAACCCAGATGCCATTTCACGAACCAAACCACTAACTGGTGTTGCAAGCTCTATCAAGAAGGCAGGCTGGGAGGTGGGTTCCTTTTGAAATGCAAAATGTACATGCCCACGTCGATATCCGAAGAGGGTGCCTACTACTCGACGACCAAGGCCAAAGGGTATGCTTGAACGATTCTTACCAAACACTGTGAGAATAGATCGAAGCCTGGAAATTGCCACGGCCTGCAGCTTCCTCCTTGCTGCTTGTGCATTAGCTGCAGATCCTGGCGCCTCTCGAGCAACAACATTGTCATCCTCCTTTTTCTCTTCCTCAATGATTTTTGAAAGTGATTCGGGAGTAGGAGCTTCACCCTCTTCGGTTCCGACCTTTTTTGTCCAGTGAAAGTGCCTCTTGGAGGAGAAGTCTTGAGAGCTTCTAGCCATGTCTATCTTCATCTGAGAAAGAGTGGCTGCTATTTAAAAATGACTGGGAAAGACAGGGAGAGAAAGAATCTTGTTTCTTCTTTTTTATTGATATGGGACGCTTTAATTAATTCTTTGTTTCTAGACATTTGATGTAATGCAAGAGAATCCTGACAAAAGAAACATAGGCAGCCCCACCAGCTGATATAGGAAATCAGACAGAGAGAGACTGGGATAATGGTATTACAAATAGAAAAGAAAGGAATCTAAGGAGACAATATGTTTGTTATTTCACTTTCTTGTGGGGCAGAGAGAGAAGGATTGTGCTTGACTAACTCTTTTGACTTGATCTCCAAAACGGTAAAAAAGAAACAAATAAATATAAAGCCAAAACAAACAAAATACGAACCTATCACTGTTGAAACTCGACATGCCTTCAACACACCCTTTTGCATCAATGTCTTCTAGTGCAAAGGTGCACCGTGATGACATCCGGTTAAGAGTTACTGATTTCTCATGGTTTATGTTGGCTACAGAGTCTACATTACATCTACCTACGAACTGACACGTGACACTTCACTGTTCGAGGTCCCCACCATAAGTTCTCTATCCTATTAGCCGGCCGGCAACAAATTGACTTAAAAATAATCTGCCAAGGGTTCATTTATTCGTAACGTCTCGAGTTAAATTCGTTTCGCAATGGTCTAAGTACCCATAAATTTGGAGGAACCTTGAGGTAGTTACCCAAATTAAGTGTGGTTTGTCGTTTCATATGCATCTCGAACATTTAGTGTGCTTGGTTCAGCGTTGAGGGTCCCAGAATCTCGTTAGCTTCTTCCTTGTTAGGCCTCCAAGGCCAAGCTCTTTCTGCGGGAGCTTAATGCTACCCCAAACATGCGGTAAGACGAGCCAAATTTTAAGGAAATATACTGAGCATCATTTTTTCTATATACTCCTTCATTGAATTGTATCAAACTAAGGTAGTCGCTATTATCAAAATCAAGCCACAAGTTGTTTGTTGGTGGGAAGATGCAACCGGTAAATGACTTAATTACACGTAATTCTAAATAAACGAAGGTTTTGATGAACTCTCACTAATTACATTAACTTACAAATATGGATTCATAGAGTACAAATGGAGAGAGCACTTCCACATAGGCCCGCAAACTAGTTAATGGTTTTTGTACATAGTTGAGCTACTGAGAAGCACAGAGGGTAGAGTAAAAGATGCTGGCCTATACTTTAGGGAAATAAAGGTCCTAAAGTTAGCTCTCTAAACTTTGGTCAGCCTCTGGCTGCTTGGAAGGAATGGCCCCACCGTTCATTCTAGCACGCGCCTCTGCAAACATCCTTTGCTGCTCAATTAATGCTTCTTCTTCAGTCATCTCTGCTCCATTGCTCCACTTGCCACCTCTTAAAGAATCCTGCTGAAAGGTAACCAAAATCAATCAGAAAATAGTTTTTTTTTCCAAGTAAAACCGTAACCAATAGAACTGGTTCAGAATTAACTTTTCCAGTTTAACGGGCCCAAAATATATGTCCTTTCAAAAGGGACCGGTAGTGACAAAAACAAGGAATACAGAAGCTAGGGGATGGCCACACTGAGCATTAATGTCATGAAATTCAGACCATTCATCGCCTCAACATCATACTGATGTCACAAACACAGAACACCTAATAATTCAATTTAAAATTTAAATGGCATCCTGGTTAAAGTTTGAAGTATATCTAGCAACACTGCAAGTATAGGTCGACCATAAAAGTCACTAAAGATTTCATGGGTGACATTGACTTTGCCAGCCAAACAATGCATGGACAGTGGTCTAGGCATCATACCGAAAACACTCAGCGGATAGTCCTAGATGGCAGCCCCCCTTTGACTGGCTTGGGCGATTCTTTAGAGAACCGTCACTTGGCTGCAGGTACCCCCCCTAAGACAGTCCATCCTTAATCGGACCCCAGGTTTGAAAATACATATTCCACTTCCACTGGGATGGTATGGTTCAACAAGGCAAACTCCATATTTTCAAAGTCTTTTCATAATAGTGTTCACCCACAAAGAAAGAGAAGGGGAGATCAAAAGAGAGTGAAACTATTCTGTCATATATCACTCTACCAATTCAGCATGCACAAGGAGCATTGGAAGTAAACAATTACCATGGTCTCAATCTTATGTTGCTCGTATGCTGCATAAACTTCCTCAATGTACCCACCAAATCCAAGAACCTGAATAAAAATGTGCAAGTCCAAAAATAAGCATCATATTGGGAATGTGAGTAAACATATAATTCGTCCATTCTTCACAATTTCAGTCCAAAAATGTGCAAGTCCATAAATAAACATCATATCGGGCATGTGAGTAAACATATAATTCGTCCATTCTTCACAATTTCAGTCCAATATATGCTTGTAATAATGGGAAACAAACTTAAATACAACAAAATTAACATGCATATAAAATATATAGCAGTAAAGACAAATATTACTATAGTCAATCACCCACTGTTAGCAGGAAGCAGGGGAAAGCATGTATTAAGGACCAGTAATAAAACTAAAAATAAAAAAGGACAGCCTAACAAGGGATTTAAGAGTAAATCCTTTTCATCTTTTAAGATGTGAAAAGCAGAGCATAGATCTCATTGCAAATATGGATGCAAAAAATTGACGGTAGTTTTAAATTTCAGATTAAGAAACATAAAAAACACCTTTTTTGCTAATCTGTTTCTGAAAGAAAAAATGAAATTGTTAATACTTTTTCAATAAATAAATGTTATCAAAGAGGGCAAATAAGAAAATTTTCCTACTAATCTCGATCCTATCAAATATCAACAGATCTTCCATAGGCTGCATCATTAAGACCTTTCATCCAAAGGTGTTTCTCATGGCCAATCATAACATTACTTAAGACGAAGCTATATGGTCCCACACCACGTGCATTACATTCTTATACAACCAAGTAATATTATACAATATATGACCATTTATATTCATGCCCTGCCTCCAAGGCTCGAAGAGCTACCAAATTCACCCACTATCTAAAATTCCAAAACACAATGGGAGGCCAAAATTATCACCTGTATTTTAATATATGATCAAGAAACCAAATCACAGTACTGTGATTCATCTACCCTTGAGAACTGTAATAACCAACTCTAGTTGGCTCTCAAACCACAACAAAGAGAATGAAAATTCAAGAATAACAGTGACTTTACAATTAAAAAGATGCATATGCATGCACACCTGCAAGCCAAAGACAACAAATTTAATGCAAAATGAAATGCAGCACAAACAAGATACCATATAAACACCAAGATAAAAATCAAAACAGGAATACAGAACATGAGAGATGTATTAGGTAGATAAATAACCTGCAACGCCTTCAATACATGCTCTGGGGCAATTGTCCGTTTCTCCTCTCTGTTACAGACTTCATTGGACTCTGATGAAACCAGGTTTATAAACTCTACAAAAATATAGATCAACCAACAAAGTCATATTCAGCAACAAGAGTAAACAGAGAATATAAAACAGGAACTAGCCAGCATAACTGACCACTAAACAAACCAAGGGAAAGTGACAGCTAAATTTAGGAGTTAAAAGGGAAAGAAAATGAAATAATACAAATATAAAAGCCCTTGGGTGAAAAAGATTTAGTTAATACTTCAACTACAAGGTAGTGGCAATGAAATCAACAAATGTTGCGTAATAGTTCTCACCTACACAACACTCAATCAATAGATCTTGAGCATCTCGTGCAACGCGTACATCTGGGGGTAACATCTCTTTGATAATTTTTGTCATAGTTGCTGGCAAGAAATCATAATTTG
Organism: Ceratonia siliqua; assembly: GCA_034509205.1. Taxonomy (NCBI): domain Eukaryota; kingdom Viridiplantae; phylum Streptophyta; class Magnoliopsida; order Fabales; family Fabaceae; genus Ceratonia; species Ceratonia siliqua. The sequence continues at coordinate 17,610,989 of JASKGM010000009.1, read as the reverse complement.
TTAGGCGTTAACAATAAAAAGAAATCATTTGGGCCTCAAGCTCCATCAAGATTAAAGGAACCAAATATCATTGGGCAACAATTTCTCAATTTAACCTATGCGGAAGAACAGTGATTGTCAGAGCCTTACAAACAACAAAAGAATGCCAGCGTTGATTTCAGACCCACATTTCACTTTTAACAACATTCCACAATTTTTGAGAGAACTCAAGAGACTTTTAGTCAATAGTACAAAATCCATAAACCTAAGTAAGAAATGTATATCAAAGTATGGTTTTCATGTAAACTCGTTAACCAGAAATAAAACTTCTGTATCATTTATGACCTCACTTAACGTCCAGTTTAAAAAATGTAATATTAGGTTATATATTCAACATTTACAATTAAAAGTATCACGTGAGATAAGCTAATAGGTGTAAAAAACCTAAAGGCATTTCACATATTCTAATGTTTGAGTTCAATCTTTTGGGTTATTTTAGAGTTAGTGAAGCGCGTTAATTTAAAGTTGTTGTAATTCTTAGGTATAATCCAAATAATCAAATTATATAGCCTCTGACATAATAAAAGATTTCATTCTCCCGAGTCATCCTATCCATCAAACTCGCCTATGTGAAAAGCACAATCTGCACGCCCTTATCAAACCAATTTTCAGAAAGGAGCAAAATTTAACCATGTGGGAAACATATTGAGTTCAATTAATATAGAGAATAACATACCTATATAACTACCCAATCAAATTCACCAAAATATAAATATAAACGTACCTTTAGGGAGGGAAGCATCTTCCTTTGATTTCCCAATGATGTCCATCGGGTCCATCCTTTAACCTCAAATCCAATCAGACGAACAGTTAATCGACAAATATATACATCTAAAAAGCTAACAAATAAGAGGGCAAGAAAATTACAGATCGAAACACAGCGATGAATTAGGATGAACAAAGAACCAAATCACCGATTTACCGGGTCGAATCGAGGAGCAAGATGAACCTGAATCTGTCAACGTGAATAGATGACGAGTCAACCGATTGAAGATCCTAGTTGCAGGAAGATCAGGAACAGGAGGAGGAGGGAGGACATGGTTGATATATGGATTTATCAGGGAAGGACATGATGGTTTTACAGGATAAGATAGAAAGTTCTCGCTCGCACGCGATTAGGGCAACTACAGTTTCCAAAGCGCGTTGACGTCAATTTTCCACGCGCAGATCGAGCGCGTCATGAGTAAACTATGAACCCAAAAAAGTGTTCATTACATTACAACTATAAAAATAATAATTAATTAAAATTAAATAAATAATAATGTTATATATATAATATTTCCCATAATATATACTATACATATAAGAGGTTGTCCCAAATCTACCCTATTTATAAATATAAAGCTATGATGTGATATTATTGTAAAATATAATATAATTATTTGTTAAAATTTAATTTTAAACTTAAATATAAAATCTAAATTTAAATTTAAGAGTTGTCTAATTTATTTAAGGAATATCAATGTTTTCTCATTTAGAGGAAATCGAGGGCCTACCTGTTGTAATATGAATACCACCCTCTTTATGTAAGGGAACATAACTGTTCTTAAAAATAGCACACACCTTAAATTTAATGGTTGGGTTGTGGATTAATGGATCAAGTGTTAAATGTCTATCTTTTCAATTTCATATTTTTTGAGTTAATATAACTTTTTATCCTTATAATTTTATCAAAGTTTTAATTTAGTCCTTGCAATTTGTAAGTAAATCTCTATAGTTTCAATATTTTCAATTTAGTATATATTTCAACTATCACCATTACTTTGTTAATTGGGTTTGAATTAATAAATTATAAGGACCAAATAAAAAATTAGTAAAATTATAAGGGTATTTTTGTTCTATTTAATGATTCTTATACTTCATCAAGTTTTAAATTTGATCTTTATAATTTTATTAAATTTTTTTTATTCCTATAATTTCATTGAATATTTGACTTGATCCTTATAATTTTATCATTTTAAGGGTCAATTAATAGTGATAATGACAGGTAACGATATAAACTAAATTAAAAATAATTAAAACACTATATATTCAATTATTAAATAAAATTATAAGGCTAAATTAAAACTCTTTAAAAGAAAAAAAATTATATTAGCCCATGCTTTTTTTTTAAAGAGAGTGAAGCAAAAAAAGATTTATTGATAAATGTGAACACTATAATATAATATGTTAAATTTTGAGATATGCACTTAGTTATATTTTTAAATTATTTTGTTGGATGTTGATACAATTAAATTTGTAATCTCCTTTTTTCACAATTAAATGATACTTTATATATATATAAAATAAACTCATCTTTTCACTTTTTTATTTTTTATGCTCTATCTTTAATAATTTCTTTCATTATTATTTAGTTATTGAAATAATTAACAATTACCTAAAGTTTTGACAATAAAATTTTGAAACATATATATATAAAATAAAGTTTTAAGTTTTGTAATGAATACATATATACAATAAATAATAAATTGCTTAAAGACTATTTAAAAAATATTTTAATTAAATTAATAAAATAAAAATTATGAATTACTAATATATATCAAAAATTATTATATTACTATACTGTTTTATTTATATAAAGTAAATTTTTTATTGAGACTTTTAAATAATTTAATTATTGTTATTTATATATATATAAAGATCATAAAAAATAATTTCACAAATAAATTTTTTATTTTTTATTTTTTCTATGTTAATTTTTATATCTTAATTATAAGACTAAATTAAAATCTCTTTAAAATTATAAAAAAAAAGATTATATTAGCCCCACGCTTTTTTTAAAGAGAGTGAGGCGCGTGAGTCAGCAAAAGGGCGTGTTGTATTTGTTTATTTCCCCTGGCTGGAATCGCAAGAGGGTGAATCTTAATGTTGTGTTTGTGTTTAACCGTGTGATGCAATTACTGATCATTTCGAGAGGTTTGACTACTTTAAAGGAGTTCGACGAATTGCCTAAAAAAAGGTCTTTGTTTGCTCCGGAGAAACCAAAGCCATTAGCCATTTAAAACATTTTTAATATTATCCTAATAAATAAAAATGAAATATTATCATTATAAATATTTTAATACATAAATAATTTAATATATATAATAAAATATAAATATTATTATTATTATATTAAGATATATTAAAAATATTTTGATAGGATTAATTATTTATGGGTAGGATGCTCTCATACAGCCACTTTTTTTTATTATTAATAGAGTTTTTTTTTCAAAATTATATATTAACTAGACTGATCATGAATTATATTTTGTTGATTTAGGTCAAATTTTTTGAAAAAAAAAATATGTCCAATCAAAACCTAACTGAAGTATATTCTTTATATCAAATTATATTTTATTAAATATACCTTTTTGTATACCAAAGTTTTTAAAATAAATGAGCTTACATATTTTGTATGTCATAAGGTAATTTAAATTCATACATATATAACTATATAGTGAATTCATTTTTCTCAAAAAAGTTTGAGCTTGGATCCAAATAAAATTTAGGTCTACATCTATCATAGATTATTATAACCTACTGCCCCACATGTAAGCAGTACACATGCAGGACTCTCATTGTGTGTGTAGGTCTTACGTCTATGTACTTGAGACTCGCACACACAACAAGGGACGATTTGTTCTACTGTCTGGGCAGCAATGCCTTTATATCTCTTAAAGACAAACTTTATTGGGTTCATATGTCTTTTTTGGATTTGGATTCAAGCAACTGCATCATGTTCAATTACATAATGGTTGTTCAGCACACATTAAACGGTCATGATGTATCTCTTACTTTATTTTGTACACGCATCCCTATATGTATTTTTTTCTGTCAAATACATGTTAGACAATTACGATTGTCCCAATTAGATGCGAATCAACACACCATCTTTTTGACCCATAATCAAAGTCTATTATTAGGGAGTTTCTAAGCTAATATTAAGTATGAGTACTCCAAAATAGTTTTTTAATTTTTTCAATTTTTGTTTTGTAATTTTGTAATTTTTTATTTTAAGAAATAATTTAAAAGAATATGAAAAAAATTTGAAAAAATAAAAAAGAAGTAAACAAATATTTTTGTACTTCTTTTTTGTTTTTTTATTTTATATTTTGAATTATCTTTTAATACTTGTGTTATATAATTTTTTTAATTTTTTCTTTTTTTGAGTTTTTTAAAAGTATTTCTTAAAATAAAAATAAAAATTATAAAACAAAATTTAAAAAAAATTAAAAAGTTAGAGTATGCCTCTCTATAGTAGCTTAGCAACTTCCTTATTATTAACATATTAGGGATTTCGGGTAGAAACATGTATAAATAAATATATTCGGTATTTATTATTTAAATATAGATTCTTTGGAATTTTTGATTATATAATAAAAATAAACATATAAAATAGAGCAAATGATATAATTACATATTGTAAAATATATAAAAATAAATATAAGCAAGTCTTTTCATATTGACCATCTTTTAAATAGTGCTGAAATTTTTGTATGACTCAACATATTCTATAAAAAAAATACAAGCATTTTTCGTTCTTGGGAAACATGTTTTCTAAGGATCATGATTATCAAAAATATTGTAAAATGTGTTTGGTTGGCTTTAAAGATTCCTGAGAAAGTTAGCTAATGTTTCTTGAGAACATTTCATTCCTATGTTTGGTTGAAGTATAACTTTCTTAAGAATATTATGTCTTTTTACAAAAATATCCCTAAACATTCCGACGTTTGGTATGGCGGAAACTTTCTTGAGAATCTTTTGTATAGCTAATAAAAATGCCAAATAATTATTTAAAATATGAAACTTTTATGAATTGGTAAGTAAATGTATAAAAATATGTAAAAATTCATGGGACTCTGTGAGATAATTTGAATAACTCCACTTATGAAATTTAAACACCTTCATAATTGTGTAAGAAAAAAAGAAAACTCAAATTTTACTATATTTGGTGACAATAATAAAATATCACAAAATATAACCAATTTTTTCAGGGATAACTCTCAGATTATAGTGTCGTTCTTCTTTAATTACTTAAGCCTTAACTTGATATCAAGGCTAACTCTCAATGTATAATCGGGTATCTTATCAGTCATCATTTTCTCTAGTTGCTTAGTATAACCAAGTTTGAATTCATTCTCTCATCTCCAAGTTAGTACAATGTTAGCTACACATTGAATAAGTACTGCATCTTACTCAGCATTCCATGTATGCTTACGTTTTGGCTGGCTACTGTTTGTCATCTAATGAATATATAATACTAAACAATATGATACAAGAAATTGTAGTATATATGAAACTGTAGTATACATGTGACTAGAGAATCTCAAATTCCATGGATAACATGATAATCAAACCCATTATAACTTGCTCATGAATTTACTAATAATCCGATGAAATGATTTGATGTAACAAAGAGAAAGAACAATCCATTCACCATTCAAAGGTTTAAAACATAAATCAAACAAGCCATTCACAATTAAATCAGAAACATCCAAACCATTCATCATTCAAAGTTTTAAAACAAAAAGCAAGCAAACAAATTACCATTACCATCCTAAAATACTATATTCACCATTCAAATGTTTAAAACATAAATCAAGCAAGCCATTCACCATTCTATATCACAACAAATTAAAAGTCGAAAGCCATTCAAACCATTCACCATTGAAAGTTTTAAAACAAAAAGTAAGCAAGTCAATCACCATTCACCATCATAAAGCAGTATATTCACCATTCAAATGTTTAAAACATAAATCAAGCAAGTCATTGGCCATTAACTATACTAAAGCAGGTCATGAACCATTCAAATCACAATAGAATAGAAACTCATCCAAGGTGAGCTTCTCAAAAGCTATTTTGACCATTATCCATCCTAATAAAAGGTTTAAACATAAAATTACTACATGTTCATGTCAGGCAATATATTATCTACCAACATCTTTTTATCCGCTAAATCCACATACATGAAAAAGTTAGTTGTAAATTATCTTTACATATGTGATGACCAACTTGAAGTCGTTACAGACTAGTTAACTCTTCTATGTTATCTAGCTGTTCAAAAACCATTGTCGTCTTGTCATCAACTTCATTTCTAAACCATGTCGCTAATTCTTAAAAGTCACTAATACTCTTCTCATATAGGGCAGCAAACTTTTCAATGCTATCATTCACCACTTCAACTATTGAACCTTTAGACCTGTCCTTTTTATTACCTTTCTTCCTACCAGTTGACCCACTTACCTGGTCACCAGTAGGAGTTGTTTGAATGTCAGCAATCGAGTTTAATGTATCAGTAAATTCATCACCAGTCTTAGTTTCAACATCCACTTCACCATCTACTTCACCATCTCTATCATGGGTTTCAACTTCCCTTTTTTCTCTGTCCAGTTGCTACATATTTATCAAACAATGGACCCAGGACATTAAAGTAAATGAATGACTTGTTGGCATTAGGGTGGAGCTGCCAATAAAAATGACTAACAACATATATTAATTGAAGAAAACAATTGCATATAGGAGAAAAAAGCCAGAAACAACAATAGCATATATTACCTTTACCCAACCTTGATATATTTGTTTCTCTACTATAATCATTTTTTCCTTATCATTTCAACCGAACCCACTACCACCCATAGGCCCCCATCATTCATATATGGCACCATAGTGCTTATTCAGTGGCTTAACCCTTAATTCAATGTGAAGGTGAGTTTTTAAGGTACAATCGAGCATCTTTTCAGTCATCATATGTCCCAAATGCTTATGAAATCCATGTTGTCCTTAACTAGACACTAGACAAGGATGTCAGCTTCTTTAGCGGTCTATTAATGGTTAATATATTTAACCCTAGGTTCTTCAATCTAGTGAAGTATCAAAACAACATATATAGCACAATACAATGGGTAGAAAACAAGTTGTCAATACATTATTTCAACACATGGAACATTGTGCTAAAAGTAGTCAATACCTAAGCCATTACAACATAATGAAACACAATGCAATATATATAAAAAAAATGTCAAAACTTATTATTACAAGTTTGAAAAATTGTGCTAAAAATAGTTAATATCCAAGCCATTACAACATAATGAAACACAATGCAATAGGTAGAAAACAAATTGTCAAAATTTATTATTACTACACATGAAAAATTGTGTTAAAAGTAGTAATTATTACTATCAACATAAATAACAGAAACAAACAATAGTACTGCCTAATTTGGGTTCAACATTGTCCTATTTATGTATTGAACATTCCTTGAGCAAGCTCATATCTCTAAAGTGTCCAAGCATCAGATGTCTCTACATGATTGATCATATCACCTTGGAAAACATATTTGATTTCATCCATGTCCATTAAGTAGGGTTCTAAAGGGTCTACCACCATTTTCCTTTTAATGTGATTGTGAAGTAAGCAATATGCGGTAATTATCTTGCATTGTGTTTTAGTAGGATAAAACGATTTGGACCTTAGAATTGCCCAGCGTCCTTTTAACTCACCAAAATATCTTTCTATGGCATTCCTAGTTTGAGAATGTTTCATGTTGAAAAACTCATATGGTGTTGCAGGTTGTGCCCCGTGCCTCCACTCACTAAGATGATATCTTTGCCCTCCATAAGGTACAAGGAATCATTTCTCATTCATATAGCCAGTATCACACAAATAATAATAATCTAAAAACCAATTTTCATCACTTAGAAATCGTATCACAACAAATTAAAATACATCAATCTAAAAAACAAAACTGACACTCCCCAATGATTTAAAATACCTTTTGGAACCTTAACCATTCCTACGATATATCTCTCAGGACCCTACAATTTGCTACTGATCCCTCCCATCAAGGTAAGACATATACAAATTGTAAATATTAAGAATAAACTCCTAACACATTAGTTGCTATTTCACCCTTCCAGCTCTGATATCTAGCCTTATCAGCTTGTAAGACATTTAAATTTATGTATGTCTCATCTAAAGCTCCTAGACAATTATATTGATTCATGAAAAAATGTTTATCATTAGTTAATATTTATGAAACAATAAATTAATAATACCTGAATTCTTCTATTTGTAGCATTACCTTAAACCATTTCCAACGTTCATCAGTGGAATCTTTAAGCACATGTTTAAATTACTTGATTAAAATCGGATAACATCGCAATATAGCATGCAATACCTTGTTAAATTGCCTACTTGTTGTTTCACCAGACCTCATAAATTTTCTTTTAATTACTTTATTTTTGACATCATGAGCTAAATTATGCAAAAATATTGCAACTTGCTCTTCTACACTAATGTTCTTAATTGGTACAAGCATCCCACAACTTATGAAAACTTCTCCTATCCATCCTAGTATTTAGAATACAAGTTATATAGCTAATATAAACTATCATTTCAAAATTGACATATCTCACCATAGCCCTACTAGTATGATCTCAAGTTACCATTCTCCTAGTTATTCTTCATAAATGATCAACTAATATCTTTAAACATATATTCATGAAGAAAATAATAAATTGATTTAACAACTCCAAATACATCATACATATGATGATGAACTTTTTGGTCATTGCATGGTGTAATCATGCCATAGCAAAAGACCTGATAAAAGATTGAAAATCAAGTCATTCAATGGAGACAAAGTTTAATCATTCAAGTCATCCAATACATGATGTTGAATTACATGACTACTGCAATCATATATGTATACGCAGGACAAAAATAAAAAGGCAAAAGCTGTAATATACAATTATGTCTACCATCAATTAAGGAGGGAGTGATACCCACCAATCTATACAAAAATGAATGAAATATATCCTTCTACACAAAGAGCCACATCGGAGAATTTAATTAGATGGATGCACAAAAGAAAAAAAAATATAAAATCTAATCAAGCAATTCATATTAAGAAAAGTTCACCCCTAACACATAAAAAACCTTTGTATATTACAACAAAGCAAGGTAATATAGGGATTGTTTAGAACGATTTTTGTTTTATTATTTTTTAAAATATTTTTTGGAAACAACTCTAAAAAATAATTTTATAGAACAAAAAAAAATTTGTTTGGGTAAAAATATTTTTTATTAGTTATTTTTCATGTTTTTTAGAAAACAGATGACAAAAACAAGCCAAAACACACAAAAATTATTTTTGTTTTTTTGTTTTCTAGTTACTGTTTTCAGAAAACAGTTTTTAAAAACAACTGATGAAAACAGTTACCCAAACGAGTTTTTTTGTTCTCGCAAAAAAAAAACAAAAAAAAACAGTTTTTAAAAACAGAACCAAACAGAGCCATAGCTCTTAGGTTGAGCACATACAACTCGTCCAAATTGGAATAGGCCATAACAGCCCCTATCACTGAATCATACAAATATAGGAACCGAAGAAGGTAGCAGAAGCCAAAATCCCACAAAGATGTTGTAAACAGAACCAAACAAAATGTAAATTTTGGTTGCATATGAAAGTGGCATTTTAAACCACCAGTGGAATCCAACATTGAGAAATAAAATTACCAAACCAGATATGAACGGCGCAAAGCAAGCATAACCGTCGTCTACGGTGGCTTTGAGCTTATCTGTCTCTGCAAACCGACAGCATGAAAGAGAGCATAGGGCAGAGCTTGAGGGGCGAAGAGGAAGATTAGGTTTCTGAAATGTGATTTTTATTGTTAACCTAGAAGAGAGGATATAATTGACATTTTACATATAAAAAAACTTGTCTGCTTTAGTAAGAATACCATCCCAGGGTAATATTTTATTGGAAAGTTGGCCAAAAAACATTCTTAGGTACCAAACTTCACTAGAAACTTTTTTTTAAAAAAAGTGTACCAAACATAAAAATCTTGCTTTCCTAAACTAGAATTCCCAGTAAACTTAAAAGATGTTGCCTACTAAATGCCCATAAGTATTATATGCTATTGAGACCTTGAAACAAAATTACATGAAAATAACATATAATACTTATGAATTTTTGATATGTTTTTTTGGTTAAATAATGTATAACAACCCATTAAAATAGGAAATTAATTACAAACTTCGAAAAACACATACTTAAAAATAAATTAAAATGTAACTAAACAAACAGGATGACATTGTTGTAAGAACCAGAACGGATTGGTTCAATCAATTGAAATGAGAATCAATTCATGTCCAGTTTAGTACCTTTGATGACATGGCCAACTTCATCAGTTTTTAATTTAAGTTTGAGTACACAAAATGATTATTATATATTACAATCAATATACTTATTATAAACATAAAAATTAAATAATAAGTAACTAAATAATTTAAAAATAAAAAATATTTCTTTATATATTCAATTACTTACTTTAAATACATTTTTAAACATCTAACTGAAATATATTAACTAAATATTTGTTAATTTGATGATAATACATCATAATAATAATTTAATTAATTTAATAGAATTAAAATGTATATATTATTTTTTATATTATGTAATAATATATTATTTAAATAAAAAAAAGGTTTGATCACAATTCAACTATAGTTCTATCATTGAATTGTAAACTATTTTTTCTTTTGATTTAATAATTCTATTTTTAAAACGTTGTTGAATGATCATAATATTTAGAAAAAAAATTAGTGGGGTATTAAAATGATGTTCTGTGTGATTTTTTTTTTAATAAGGTGTTATTTCTTAAAATTACTTAAAGCACTAAATTGTTTTTTTGCACAATATCCTTTTAGAATATGTACCCTATTATTATATATTAATGTATTTGGTATGTATTAATTTATTTTACTATTTTAAATATAGCAAAAATAATTCAATATTGTAAACTATTAAATAATTCTTCAAAATAATATCTTTGCAATACTATATTTGAACCATCTCAAATAAAAATAAAAATATTTAAAACAATTATATCACGTAAATAATTGTAAAAGAAAATTAAAATGGCGTTGGGCTACATAATGAAACTGACCAATGAAATCAAGTATTCAGCTAAAAGGGTCCGCGACCTGTTACTGTATCACATCTCCTTTGCCCATTTATGCTCTTCCTTCCCATTCCACACTCGTCCATCGTTGCTCAAATGTTTCAGAGCTCCACTATTCAATATTAATACCTTCGGTTACGTTTGGACTATATAAATCTTCAAATTTCATCAATCATTAGCCTCAATCACGAGTTCAGTACTTCGATTACAGTTTAGATTGCGACGAGAAGGTATAAATGGAACCGGACGAAGACGATTATGTATTCCACGGAACGCCGATAGAACGCGAGGAAGAGTTGACTAGCCGTAAGAAGAAGGCCGTTGCTGAGGCTTCCGGTCACCTGCGAACCCTTCCTGCTTGGAAGCAAGAGGTAAGCGTTTACGGGTTTCACAATGATTGAGCTACGGTAATTGTGATATAGCATTTGAGTTATTTGATTTCTCTGAAATGAACTGTACCTTTCAACCACAATTGCCCTTTTTGTTAGTGGGGTTTCCGGAATTTGGCAATGCGTATGGAAGATGTTTATGGGTGTGTTTCTTATTGTAATTTGAGACCTGAATTCATTAATGAAGTTAACAGGATGAGACTGAATTGACTAAATTCTATTACGGGCTCATTAATTACCTGCTAGTTTGTTTGTACTACCAGGGCGCTAGGTTTAAGCGGACAAATATTGTCTTGCACCGTTGTAGTTCTTGTGTGAATGGTACGTGGGCTGTATATTGCCTTGCACTGTTTGAAATCAAAAGCTCAAGCCATTCATGGAAGGGTCAGTTTATGTGTATGGATGATGTGCAGTTGCTACTTCTCTGTGTTTTGCATGAAACACTCAACCGTGGCCTTGCTGTTTGAATTCAGCGCATAAGGGCTCTATACGAGTTAATAGTTATTGATGTTCCAGTTATTACTTTACATTGAATCTTTTTATTTAGTTCCCCTTGTATCTATTTTTGTGTTTGAAATGTCATCAGATAATATTTTGGCTTAACTTAACTAATGCCACCTGTATCCTAACTTCACTATTATTGACTATTGTCAAAATCTCTAGGTTAGAGATGAAGAAGGGCGGAGAAGATTCCATGGCGCATTTACAGGAGGATACTCTGCTGGTTACTATAATACAGCGGGTTCTAAAGAAGGTAATAAATTCATAATGAAATTACGTGCTTCTATTAGATATGAATTCTATGGGATTTAACTTTACGTATGAACATGCAGGCTGGGCCCCTCAGTCTTTTACGTCATCCCGGAAGAACAGAGCTGAAGTCAAACAGCAGAGCATCTTGAATTTTCTGGATGAAGATGAGAAAGCTGTATGTTTGAATAATACTGTGTCAATATAAGTGTGCATGTATGATTGTCAACGTATGTATGTTTCATGATTGTCCAATTATATTCATGTCAAAGGCATAAATGTATGTAGAGAAGTGATACCAAGCAGATCAAATTTTGTAATCTTAAACCATTTCATAGATAAACTTTCCAAAAATATTTATCTGGGCTTAACATTTCAGATTGTTAGGCCCAAATCAATATTTGTGCTTACCTCTTAAAAGGTTTGCATTGGGACATATTGCACGTGATCAAAATTTTGTTTTATTTATTGATTGATTTATGGGTGCCTTTATGTGCATCTAGGAGTTGTATGCCTTTTCAGCGTCTTTTGATGTGATTTTTACTTTATTGATATTAATATTATTAGGCTTTTAGGATTGATCTATACTCTTTCTTCTATGGCCTGTCTAAAGGAATCTTGACCTAAATTTGTGTGTTAAAAAATGGCTATGTCATAAACCTAACTATAATGTGTGATGGTAATGGATGCAGTAATCAGGTAGTGCATTTGTTTAAATGGTGGTTGGGGATTCAATATCTGCTAGTAGATCAAATTTTATGATTCCTTTTACTCTACCCCATCCTTTGTGCATTTTATAGGAAATGGAAGGTCAGTTTTTGGGGACATCTTCGCAGTTTGACACATTTGGTTTCACAGCTGCCGAAATCGCTCGTAAACAAGCCGAGAAGGAACAACAACAAAGGTGCTTTTTGTTTTTGTAATCATTAAGGTTCTTTAATATGCATATATTGAGGTTCTATAAAATTCTTCTTCAGCCAGAAAGAAAAAGAAAGAAAGAAAGAAAGAAAGAAAGAAAGAAGGAAATAAAAGGCTAATAAAGCATTGTCATTATTATTTTCGGGCTTTTAAGTTGTGATCCAATTGGTGGTGAGGACTAAGCTTAGATAACATTTTCTTGGTTCAGAAGAATTAACTAAAAGTTACACATTCTAAAATTATTTTCCATTTTTTGTTGTGACTGGTGAGAGTATTATGTTTGTACTTGCACTTGATTGGAATTGGATGTGGTGGAGTGTTCGAATAAATTTCAGAAGCTTCACATTTCAATGTATTTTTCTGTGTCTCCTTGAAGTGGTGTGATATTTTCTCTCCTTTAGTGAGAATGCTCTTTCTTTGTGTATCTTCTTGTCTCCTTTACATCTATATGAATATGTTATCATAACATGGATGCTTATTACGATTGAGCTATAATTATAAATGTTACCGAATTACTATTTTTACTTATGTGAATCAGAATTTTTTTATGGTTATCTGGTTTCAGAAAGCATAATACAGTGATGATGAATATCTATTTTTTGTAAGCATTATGACAGTTCTTCTTAGCTTGTTTATGTTTTCCTTTCCATTCATTGTAGGCCATCGATTATTCCAGGACCAGCTCCTGATGAATTGGTTCTTCCAGCTACAGAGTCTGTTGGTCTGTTTCACTTAATTTAGTCATGTAAATGTGAATAGTTAATCCATAAAAAGGCTTTATCTCTTATCTCCCTCATGTTATATTGAATTAGGGGTAAAATTGCTGTTGAAGATGGGATGGCATCGTGGTCGTTCAATTAAGGATTCACATGCAAGTGCACTCTATGGTATGTTATTCCAGTCCCATTTTGTGGTTGATTTTCTTGCATTTTGTTGGATATCTAGCTAGCCTTCTGGCACAAATTAATGACATGTAAATTGGTTGGTCCTTTCTGAAGAACTATTATCTTTCAGTTTAAGAAATTTATAAGTGGAATGAGCCTACTCTATATGAACCTTTCCTGTCCATTTTCTTTTGTTTCCTAGAGTGCAACCTTGTGGAGTACTAATACTCCTGTGCAGACTTGGTTTGGCCCATTGGGATTTTTTTGATAAAGAAAAAATGTGAACATTTTGATTTACCAGTGGTGTTTGTTACCATTAAACATTAGTTGGTCTATGTTTAATTAGTACTACGAGATTGTCTATCAGCAAAATGAGGTATTTACTTGAGCTTCCAATATACTGTTATCGTCTATGACCAGAGGGGGCTAAAAAAATGGTGGCTGCACTTTCTAATTATATACAAAAAGGGAGAATTGGAGTCTGCATTGAAATTTGCTGTGTGACAGTTAATCTTCAATACTCTTGATTCATTCCCTCCCTGTGCATATAGCATCAGTATGCCAAAATTGCTCTTGCATGCATACATGGTATGTATTAGCCTGTTAGGTATAGCCGTATAGGAACGTCATAGTATGTATTAGTTGTGAATTTTCCTTTTGAATTTTCTTCTCTGGTATGTTTTTGGTGCTGCTGATGTGGGCTAAGCAACATCATGCTGGCATATAACTGGTGGCAATGAGAGAGAAGGACAGGCAGAGGGAGGGGGAGAGAGGGGCAGGCAGTGTGGCCTTCGGATTCTTGTTAGTGGTGGTGCTCATCCTCTGTATTAGAGGAGAGAAATAGATGGAAAGAGACAATATTTGCAGGGCAATGCCCTATGTATGAAGAAGATGAAGAGGGGAGAGAATGGGGTATGCTTAGGTTCCATTCTATCGATTTTATTATTTTCTTTCTATTTTCAGATTAAAATACTATTTTAATCTAATGAATTTCCTTTTTATTGTCTGTGTTCTTGTCACATTTCTCTCTAATTAAGTAGGCTTCTGTGCAAACGTACCTCGGTTCATGTTATTATACTGTCTGCACAGATGCCAGAAGACAAGCCCGGAGAGCTTTTCTAGCTTTTACTTTGGAGGATCCGGAAGTGCAAATTACTGACTCTGAGCCTACCAAGGGTGATATTGAAAATTTGCTTGAGCATCCTGTGAATGATGATGTTCAGTCTTCTAAGGGCACACCAGTGAGAAATTTTCCCTTACTGATTCTATATATATAGTTGATTGATTTCTTGTATGATAGTCTTCTAATAGCATGTTTGAGTGTTGCTTCCCTTCCCAATATTAGTCTAGGGGTCTGATGTAATTTTGACTGACCTAGAACTAGGAGTCCACTTTAACAATTGCTTAGTCTTAGAATGAATTCTGATGAATGATTAAAGTCATTCCTCAGCCTAGTTTTGTAGGGGATTTCTCTTTTGACTTCGTAAACTATGTTTTGCCTTTGGGTGTTTACTCCTTAGTCTCCTTTGATGATTTTTTGTTTTTTCTTGTGTGTCATAATTTTCTTTGATAAAAAAAGAAAGTAAGGAAGATACAAGAGAGGAGGACAAGATATCCATCTAAAGAAAGATAAACTAAAGACTCATGTCTTAAACATATAACAGAGCTTCCCAATCCCTTTGCATTTCCAATAGAGACAAACCCTTAAAGAAACTATGAGTAGAACACAAACTTAACCCTATCCCATAAGAAATCTAAAGGCAAAGAAACACCCCTGAAGGCTTGTTTGTCATGATTTTTTCAATCACTTCATATGTTAGCTGTCTACTTAGTAAGATTGGCTTAATTCCACCATACTCCTTGCATAATGGAAAGAATCTGATTTTTGTATCACAAAGAGAAAAAGGTGATTTTTTTTGCTTTCTTTTTATAAAATTTATCTGTTATCTCAAAATTTAGCTGGACATAAGTATTTTTGTTATTGGCAAACATATGACTTAATCTTTCTCTTTTTCTTAGGTTTACGTACTCAACCCAAAGCAAGACCTGTATGGTTTAGGTTTTGATCCTTATAAGCATGCTCCTGAATTTAGGGGTATGCCCTTTCTTGATCTATGTATGATGCCTGTTATGTGATTGCTACAACTTGAGATTTTATTTGTATTCTTCCCTTCTTCCCAGAGAGAAAAAGATCGCACTTACCTAGCCAGAGAGGACCTGGGTATAGCAAAGGTTACAAGAAAGATAATCTTTTTGGTTTTAAGTGTAAGAACCTTAACCTGAATATCTGATTTACTAGGTTCTTATTGGCCAATTGTTGGTTGCTTTAATTTTTTGTCATAAGATCTTGTCCCAAGTTGTTTTAACTTTTAGCTTCAATTCATCAGCGGGAAAGGTTGCCCCTGGTTTTGGCATTGGAGCACTTGAAGAACTTGATGCTGAGGATGAGGATGTCTATACTGGTTTGTAGTTCTACTCTTTCATGTCTGATTATAAATATAACTTAGTGGTGGTGCTTATCCTCTGTGGAAATATCTTCCTATTGAGAAACCTAATTAATTGCACTTTCAGTTTTTTGTGTTAAAAATTATGCTCAAAATTTTGTATTCCTCTGTGCAAGTGTGTGTGTGTTTTGTAAAAGGGTAAATTTATTAAAAGTAGGCTTGAGGAGGGTAAAATTTCCTCCTACGAAAAAAAACTACAAAAAAAAAAGGAACAACAAGGAATCTATATATAAATAGAAAAATTCTTCTCCTACCAGTTTGAATATTTTGTAAACAAAACCCTCTCTATATTCCAGATTGAGAAAACTATAGTGAAACCTCAAAACAATCATAGTCCCCATTACTGCTGTCTTTGGGTAATGATCCCTAAGAATCTCTTTCCACTCGTTTTTTTGGCCAAATCTCTGAAATATGTTGGTATATCTTCCATTCACTAAATAAGTCATAAAGAAGGCGTTTGGTACACTAGTATCTTATATATCATGATAGCTTGGATACTATGTTATAGAATACTAATGTATAAGATACCGTGATATTTAATATTTTCATATTTGGTAAATTGTAAAAAAAAATGGATACAATTTGGATTTGGTAGCTTGGATTACACTGGGATCTTAGATAACAATGTACCAAACATACATATCTTGGATGCCTCTTGTCATCTCAAGATGACAGTGTACCAAATATCTCTAAAGTTTGTCCTAACAACTCTGTAACGTAGCTGTTCAATATTAGAGGACCGTGGGTCTTAGAAAGATAGTGCAATTGTGCCTTTTCCTTGCTCATAATTAATTTTCAAATTTCTCGTTAATGGAGATGGTAAATTTGTTATAACTTTAGTGGATATCTTGTATAGGTCATGAAGTTGAAGATACTTATGTTCATGAAGTTGAAGAACCTTCAAAGTTGAGCGTGGAGAATAAGAAAAAGGTAAATCAGAAGGACCAGGGTAATCTGCCAGGCTTTAGAGTTGCATCCAATTCTGACTACCAAATGGAAAGGTAGCTGGAAGCATTTTTTTGCAAATTTATAGTGATATGGTCTATTCTTTTTGAACCCTAATTAATGTTTTATTGTTTTACATTTCTAGTAGTACTGTTTTGAGTTAATAGTAATGGCTTGGGGTAAGGGATCTAAGATCAGAATGAGAATATTTTAGCACTTCCTTTTACGGATTTAAGGTTATTATATGCCTATTTTTCTGTTCCTTTTTTATACACATCATTCAACTTTTAACAATTATTTTATTAATTGCTTTTTAGATTTGAGGCTCCTGTAATTCCCAAGGAGTTTGTACCCCACCATACATTTTCTGGACCTCTGGAGATTGACCGCAAGCATTATGATATTCCTCCACTTGAGGTTCCTCCTCCTGAGGATAGCAATTTGAAACTATTAATTGAGGGGGTTGCAAATTTGGTAGCTCGATGTGGTAAATTATTTGAGGATATATCTAGAGAAAAGAATCAGTCAAATCCACTGTTTAATTTTCTTTCGGGAGGAACTGGTCATGACTATTATTCAAGGAAACTGTGGGAGGCATGTCAGAAACGCAATGATCAAACTAAGCAGCAGTTGGATGGGAAAGGGACTCCGGCTCCAGGTGCACAGAGGCTGACAGCTGAGAACCGAGGTCAGATCTTGGGGGAAAAGCCTTTAGAAAGAAGCTTCCAAGATCCATCCCCATCTGTTACTTCTACAGATGTTCATCTTCAATATAATCTTACAGATACTTTTACTGAGTCTGCATCATTTGTAAGTAGTACAGTCTTAATTGGAGAGTATATAGATTTTGCTTCAAGTAATTTGGCTGGTAGACCAAGATGGGACTCGTGTGGATATTTAATGCTTAAATAATTGCTTTGACAAATTCTGTTGGGTCATTTCCAAGGAATCTTAGCAATAAGGGTAACCTTTACTGTTCTTTCTTTCTTTTCTTTTTTCTTTTTTTTGACAGAGTGAGTTACCAGAGTTTGAGAAGCCTTTCAAAGATGATCCTGCAAAGCAAGAAAGATTTGAGCTGTTTCTCAAGGAGAAGTATGAAGGAGGATTACGCTCTACAAGTTCTAGTTTAGCTAGTAATATGTCAGAAGCTGCTCGTGCTAGAGAGAGACTAGATTTTGAGGCTGCAACTGAAGCAATCAAAAAGGGAAAATGGGAAAAAGGAAGCAAGCTTTCCACTCCATCTTTTGTGGATTTCTCCGCGGCTGGTGTTTTGCAGTTTACTTCTGGTGGAGTAGAGGTACACTTAAGCTGCTATATCTTTTTATTTCTTTCCATGTAGCTTAGGATTTAAGTTGTTTGATATATCCTTTGCAAACAGCCAAAGAAAGATCTGCAAACTGAAGATTTAATGGCGAAGAAAATGTACCCAAAGAGGGAAGAGTTTCAATGGCGTCCTTCACCTCTTCTCTGCAAGCGCTTTGATCTCATTGATCCCTACATGGGGAAGGTACTTCCGAGTAGCTGGCTACATTTTCCTTTTGGAGATACATTTTTTTCACTTTTCGTATGATGGATAAGAATGTAATAACTAATTAATTGAGCCAATGTCTTATTCATTGGTTGAAAATGAATTTATTAATATAACTGTGAGGTGCTATTTGGAAAGTGGCAAGGATTTTTACTTTTAGCATGTTTGGACATATTATTTTTCCTTTTTCAAAGGAAAAAATTGTTGAAAAAGTTAGAACTCCTTCTGCAAACAATCTCTTCTGCCAATGTTCTCTTTGTTAGGTGAAGAAAATTAAGATTCGAGAGTACAAGCTACTTGGACTATAAGTAGTTGAAGACTTCTAGTAATTCATATAGGCAGCTCCATGTGATTATCATTCATGCTCTGGCGTAGCTAAAACTAAAAGCATACCTTTTACTGAGCTTTCAAATAATTTTCGTCATTAATTGGTCAGCCAGGTCCACTTTGACAATGCCACTTCCTCTGCTGCTATTGTTAATGCTCCAAATATGTGCCATTGCAACTACTATCGTAACTGTTGATGTGTTTACACTTCACTACACTAAATGACAGTAATAATGAGAAATATTGCTGGAAGAATTACATTTTATTAAATTCCTGTTTCAAAATATTTTCTGTTTTGGAATAATTAACTGGACTAGTGGTTCAGTTAATATATTGTTAACTTATTAACCACTCTTTGAAATTGAAAAGCACTTGTCTGGTTAATATTCCCTAAATTGGAATATTTAAGCCAGGAATTTCGTTCCTATTATTACCCTCCTGTTTAAGCGGAAGCTGCAGAAGCAGAACTTAGAAAACCAACATACATTCAGAGGTTAACTTGTTTGTTATAACAAGAAGGTTTCTGGACTCATTATTTTGCCCCCTGGTTAGATACTATTTTTATTCCTCTCATGGTTAGTCTATTTATGTGAAGTTCCAGATTGATGGTAAATTTAGATATTTGCCTGCCATAGTGTGATTAGCATTTAAATTATGTTCTGAAATTTTAAAGAACATGTAAAGATAGACATATTA
Organism: Ceratonia siliqua; assembly: GCA_034509205.1. Classification (NCBI taxonomy): domain Eukaryota; kingdom Viridiplantae; phylum Streptophyta; class Magnoliopsida; order Fabales; family Fabaceae; genus Ceratonia; species Ceratonia siliqua. The sequence continues at coordinate 17,591,063 of JASKGM010000009.1, read as the reverse complement.
TTTGTCCTTTGCAGCCACCACCAGCTCCACGGATTAGGAGTAAGATTGATTCACTGATTTTTACATCAGATTCAGTCAAAGGTACCAAAATGGAAGAGCCAGCTACTGCAAAGAAAGATGTCTCACATGTGCATCGATCTGAAAATGAAGACATAATCAAAAAAATTGCTGAAAATAAAACTGAAGTGGAGGTAGAAGTTGAAAATGTTGAAAGGCCAGTTGACCTTTACAAGGTATTGTTTGGTAAATTATATTGTTTGTGTTTTTCTGTCAGATATAAATATGTAGAATGTGCGCCCTATTGGCTATGCAGCTGGCAATTGCAATTATTGTCCTTATCCTTAATATTGGCCATTTCCGAGGGGAAAACACTACAGGGCTTGTTGGTCAGAAACAGTTTTCTATTTCATCATTCAATCTCATTTGAATTCACCCTCCTCCCTAAAAGGGAAGAAGAAATAAAAGAGGAAACTTTTATTGTTTTTGCTAGGGACTGCCCTTGAGTGTTAGTAGTTCTTTGTTCCACTTGCATTCCAACCTTTTTGATAACACCTTGTGCTTATCAACTAGTATAGCATTCTGATAGAACCCAGGGGCAAAATGGGGAATTCAAACAAAGGTAGTGTTACCAGTGGGTTTTCCTACCGTGTACACGTGGCACAAATTTAGGGGAGAAGGGAAATTAACGGTGGAGAGGGAGGGAGAAGAGGGAAGTTGCTGGATAAATGCAAAGAATGGTGGGCAGGGAAGGTATGCAAAAATGTGAGGAGTTGGAATTGGGGAAACCTAGCTCCTAAATAGACTAGGAGGGGGAAGCCTAGTGCCCAAATAGACTAAGACTATCACCGACAGTAAAGACTAGGTTCTTGAGGATGAAGAACCCAAGTATCTGGCGAGGAGGGGTGCACGAAGACGGTGCCAGACATTAACGGTGGCGACAATACCCAGTCTTTGTCTGGCGATGAGGTTTGAGGGCGGGTATCGGGAGGGGTTCTGGTTTGTGCTCACTGTGAGACAAGGCTTGTAGATTTAGGTTAGCAAAAGGGGCAGGGGAATAGCCAAAAAAAAAGGAGAAACAAAAAAAGAAGAAAGAACAGAAAAAAAAAAGAGGGAAAAAAAAAGAAGAGAGAGAGAAGAGATGGTTGGATTATAGCCTTTCATGTCTCACTTGAGAGCTGACCATTGCAGAAGGGACGACTTGGAAAGGAGCGACCGGGAAACGCCCTGGGAGGGAAAGGCCCTGAATGAAGGTTTCCTGAGTAGGCAACCAACGTGGGTTGAAGGAGTATGAAGTATTATGAAGTTTACCTTGAGGACAAGGTGAATGTGAAGGGGGCGGTAATGATAGAACCCAGGGGCAAAATGGGGTCTTCAAAGAAAGGCAAGGTTATTGGTGGGTTTTCCTACAGTGTACACATTGCATAAATCTAGGGGAGAAGGGAAAATTAACAATGGAGAGGGAGGGAGAAGAGGGAAGTTGCTGGATAAATTCAGAGAATGCTGGGGAGGGAAGGCAGGCAGAAATGTGAGGAGTTGGAATTGGGGAAACCTAGCGTCCAAATAGACTAGGAGGGGGAAGCCCAACGCCCAAATAGACTAGGACTATCATTTCAGTGTTTTTGTGTGTATTTGTCTGAGTGTTTCAGAGTATTTGGTTGCTGTTCTTTGTGTTTGTTCTTCTGTATCTCTTGTATTGCAGTGATTTCCCTGTATTGATACTGGTGTAGGGGTACTTTTCTGTAACTCTGATGACTGATATTGAATATATTGAGAGAGATCAGTGTCTCCATTCATATTTGTTTTCTGTATTTCATCACATTCCAAATATGGGTGATTTTGTGCTATCCAGATTCTGGCAGTAAAATATTCATTGTGCTCTGTATCAGTATCATAATTGTGTTTGAAAATTTATCTTAATTCAGTACTTCTAAATAATTAATTCTAGACAAGGGTGTGATAGCTGATGTGGTCCTGTGGAAGACTTCCACCCCATCTACCTTCTATTTTATTGTTAAAGCATTTATATCTGGTTTGGGATTTGCCAAAAGCGATTGTCTTGTACCAGTTGCCTTGTTTACCTTAGCTTTGTGTGACCATTCAAGACCTGAGGGGTAAATAGTTAAGCGAAGAGCTAAAGTGGTAAATAGTTAAGTGTAGAGCTAAACTGTCCTGAATTCCTGATGCTGACAAAATGGAAGAAAATAAAAGAAAGGAGTTAAAAAAGGTGGGAAGATATTAGGGAAAAAAATTCCGAGTGAAGTGATCATCAGAAGATTCAAAACCAAAATACGTAGATTGTCATAACAGCAACAGATGAGTTGATGACTAGGTTAAAATTCCTGAAACTGTTGCCCACAGTAATTGGAAATCTCTGCCATAATTATCAAATCATTATAAGTCCTTTTACATCTCTATTGGTTGTAGTTAACATGTCTTCTGATCTCTAATCTTCATACTTATAGGTTGTGCTTTCATGTGAAGGCCTTTTTTCCGTTTGTCAGTTGCTACAGGCTACAGCTACTGTCTCATATATGTTTGAAATCAATGACATGTCTTTATTGTCTGTGATCACTGACCATTCAACACTTCAGGGAAGCTTTTAATGACAGACTTATTTGTTTTGATTCTTGAGTCTCAGAAAATCTGTTTTAGAGATTATCATGCTCATTAATCACATACATATACTACATGATGATTCATGCGCAAACTGCATGCACCTTATTTTCTGTTAGTAACAAGTTTTATACATTTGCAGGCTATTTTCTCTGATGATTCAGATGATGAACGGGAAGAATCTAATTTTAACAGAGTGGAGAATCAAGAAAAGAAAGCTGAAGTAGCGAATACAGCATTAAGCCGTTTGGTTGCTGGTGACTTCCTGGAATCTTTGGGTAAAGAACTAGGGCTTGAGGTCCCTCCTGATATGCCTTACCCTACTCCAAAATCAAGGAATCTTGCACCTCAGAAAGAAACTGCTAATGCAAATGCAAGAACTGATGTCCTGAAAATTGAAAGTAATGAGGAAGCCTGCTTAAATCAAAGTTTGCCACAAGCCCGGGATAGTATTCAAGAGGTTGGCTCCCCAAAAGGTGACCCCATTTATGGAAATATGCTTGAATGTGGTAGCAGCAAAATCAAAGGAACTAGTATGGTGGACAATAATTCAAGTAAGTTCAATGGGGAGAAAGATGATGACAGGAAATTCAAAACGCCTTTAATCCGCCACCAAGATAATAGCAGCAGTTCATCATTGGAAGAGGAAAGGAGCAGAAAACGCTCCAGGCATCATCGATATCGGCGGCATGATGCGGGAAGCGATTCATCCAGCGATGATGATCGAGATCGTGACACTTCAAGGTCCAAACGGAGAAACAAAGGGTCTTCTCGAGAAAGAAGTAGTGGAAGTAAAAAACACCACAAGCACCGAAGGCGGGACTCTCCAAGTAGATCATCTCATTATAAAAAGGAGAAGGACCATGCAGATGCCAGAAGAGAGAAGAAGCGGAGGGAATGAATGAGAGGCATGTCTCCTTTGTTTTCAAGGGGAAATTTTTTTGTAATTACTGCAGAAGATAATTTCTGTATTAAAAGGTGTCACTGAGTTTTGATGTCTCTGGTGCTGCTAATCGATTTCATACTTACTCGGAGCTAAACTTCTGGCCTCCTGTTGTATTAGGATGCTTTCTTTCTTCACCGGGATAAAAGGAATGCTGCTTAAATTCAGCTTCCTTTCCCAACTTTCTCTCTGCACGTAAGGAAATAGAATTTGATCAACTGACTACCTGCTTCTGCAGGTCTGATAATGAGTCTCGTTTAATTTAAATTTCAGAATTTTATTTGTGTTGCAAAGTCTATACTATATAATTCTAAACTCTTCAAGTTTAGAGGAACATACAAGTAATAAACAATATGTTAAAAGTGTAGGATAATAGGCATCAATTTAGTAGTCACGCTCAATGATTCAAGGGTTCTAGCCATTAACATTTGCTTAGTATTTTAAAATATAAAACAAAGTGGAATTTTACTTTATCAGAGATTGCTTCGGAGTCAGTATTTTTTGTGTGGTTACAAGTGACACGGGGCTCAACATAGCTGTAAAGAAGGTTAATGGTTTCGTTTTATTGTTTTTTAGAAAAATTAAAAAAGTGTACGTAGAATAAAAGAAAAAAAATTGTTTGAATGTAAATTTAAATTTTGAGAATAATTTTTTATCTGTAAATTTTGTAGTGAAGAAAGATGGTTTTCATTTGGAAACACACATTTATAATTTTGTTATTAATACAAATTATTTTCTTAATGTATTTTTTGTATTCTTAAAGAAATTTAAGAATAAAAATAAAGAAAATATCTTTAATTTTTTTTCAATTACAATTTTAAAAATAATTGATAATATAATGTGTCAAACAAATTTTTTATTTTATTTTGGTATAACAAAAGAATAAAAAATATTTTTAAAAACAGTTGAGGCTATATATGACATAAGATAAAGAAATCGTGATACAACAGCGTTATTCATGCTTACAATTTTATTAATTTTGAATAAATTTCATCTTTAAGTGGTTAACTATTTAATGGTAAAAGTATAATTAAATTTTCAATTTTATTTTATATGAATTTAATTAAAATTTTAAATTTGAATCTTTTAAAAGTTAACAAATTAATAAAATTCATATACTAGCCAATGAAGCCATAATTAGCTATAGTCAAACAAGTAGTAGAAGTGGAATAGTCGACAGAGAATTGGCTCCTATGAAATTCTGGAAGCTTGAAAATGTGCCACTTAAATGTCAAATTGTCCAACCATTTTAGTTTACTTATGACTATAGTACTGGTTGCATTATTTCATAATTATATAAATTAATATATTATTACTAACTTTAGTAAATTATTACTTTATTTCATCTTAAGGAATATTTTAGTAATTTTTTTTATGTTTCTTGGTTTGGATAGTATTTAAATTGTTATTAGAAAATTCATCGTTAATAATAAAAATATCATAACCCACAGTTAAATTATTTTAGTTTATTATCTTATAATTTTATTTTCCAAATTTAACTTATAATACCAATATAATTTGTATAATGAAAATTACAAACAGATATTACTTTTGTTTCTTTTATTAAAATATGAATATATTAATTTTATTATTGTATAATATTAAAAATATATTTATATATTTACATGATATACCATAAAAGGGAGTTGTGAGAGTTTTAAAAGCACCTAATGGTGTGATCTAGAAGGTTGGAAAAAACAATAATAATAATGGGCCCGGGGGTGTTGGGTTAGAATTGGATTAAACGACAGGAAGGTGGGCGTTTGTTTGCAAGAAATCTAATCCTGTGTGACTGGTTACATGGAAAAACGGTAGTTGGCAATAGAATAGCATGCACATTGCACGTGACCCCAATTTCTAAATTGCACCCCACCGTGTTACCTCTCATCTCTCACGTCCTTCTCACTGTCGGATGTACTTTCGAGTATTTTTTTTCTTATTTTTAATCTTTTTTTTTACATTTTCACCTTTTTAAAGTAATTTTTTTAATTCTTTAAATTCTTTTCTTAAAGTTAAAAATATTTAAAAAAATTCTAAATGTAGATTAATAAATACCCGCTCCCTGTCTTTCTCTCTTTAGGCATATTTCTTAACAAATTTGTATTATTTAGAAACATGAATTTGATGCAAAATTGATAATTTGATTATTTATTTCAAAAAATATAAGAATAAAATTTATGATTTGTGTGTGTGGGGGTGAGAAATAAGAATTTCTGTTTGCGTTGGTTATTTATGAAATAAGGATAGGATTGGGTAACATAATTAGCAGGTTATTAGAGGTCTATAATTTAATTTATTATTAGTATGGTTTCGTCTAATTTATTTAATAATTTAAGTTAAGATAAAATTTTTATATAAGTTTAATTAATTAAATAAGTTAGGTGTCTATACTAAATATCTAACCTAAAAATTTGTAAGTTCACTTATAAAAGTCAATAGTTTACATTTAGTCTTATATGTCAAAGTTTATTTCGAAACTTGTAAATTAATATTTATTTTTAACTTATTTTTTTGACATATCTAAATAGATTAATTGATCATGTTAAATTTAATAAATAAATCAAGTTAAATCTATTTTTAACCTATAATAAATCACAACTCAAGTTCAAACCAAATATTTAATATACAAATATGACTTATTTTAATTAAAATTTGTTAATTTTTTACCCCTAGGTATAATGAAGAGCAGTGGGCACAAATTGAAGGTGCATTTATTAGGATTTAGGAGGCACATGGAAAAGGAGAAGGAGACGGAGAAGGAGACGGAGGGTAGAACCTAATTATTAAGAAAGTGATGGACCAATTAGCATTTAATCAAGTCTCATATCATATCACCATATTTTAAAATGGGAATCCTAAGTTACATCTCTCTTTTTTATTTTTTTTTTATATCATTTCTACTTTAGTAATGTTAATTTGTTATGTTTTATATTTTATATATATATATATATTTTTTTTTTTAATATTAATTAAATATTTATTATGTCATATATTTTTTTAAAATTTTTTTATATTTTTAAAATTTTTTAAAATTTATAAATAAATAATATCAAAAAATTATGGATAAATAATATAAAATAAATATAAAATTTTTTTTAAAATATTTAAAAAATTTTAAAAAAATATATGAGATAAAAAATATTTAATTAATTTTAAAAAATAAAAAAAAATTTAAAAAAAAAAAAAGAAGAAGACTTAACTTAGTACTATCCTGTTTAAAAGACTCAGACTCATTGGTCACAGACAGCCTATCGTGTTGTCCACATCCTAGCCGTCCACATAATATCTATCGGCATAGTGATAAAGGGGTGAAAATGAAATTAAGGGAAAGTGACGTGGTCGCAGCGCCAGCTCCATACGCCTCTCTCTATTCTATTCAATCCTATCATGAAACACGATGATCACCTTTTTCAAAGTTCATGCAATACAAGACAGACACCTCACTCTCCTTTTTTTTATTTTTTATTTTTTAAAGTTGCTACGTATTCACGTTACTCCCACAACCAAAAAATCTATCTTATCCACGGTGGGGTCCCTACTGCAGGACAGCGTGACATTTGAATTCGATAAAGTCAGGTTTGATTTGATTGGACGATAGATTAGGGTGAATGTTTTTAAAAAAGAATAATTTTTATAAAATAAAAAGTTATTTTGTTTTTAAATATAAAATAATTTTTAAATGAGAATAATTTTTGAATTAAAAAATGTGTTGGATTGTAAAATTATAAAAAAATTTTTGATTGATAAAATTATTAAAAAGAACATGTACAAGAAATTTAAAATTAATAATTTTTAATAAATAAAAATTATATATTTAATTAAAAATTAATAAAATGAATATATACATAA
>JASKGM010000009.1:17568936-17583272 GCA_034509205.1 Ceratonia siliqua | reverse complement strand
ATTCCCTGAAATATAAGCTTGGGTTAACAGCATTAACCCCAAATGAGAGGCCAATAATAACTGATTCTGTGATTATGAGAGGTATAAATGCAGGCGGTCAGGGGATCTAGAAGGTTCAAAAAGCGTAATTGTGGGTAAAGCAAACGAGGGGAAATGGGAAAGGCAAAGGGGACATGTATGTATAATGGCATTGGATTATGGAAAAAGAAGATGGGAAGGGTGGGCCCTTTGGCTTTTGATCCTGGAATCCACCATCCTCGGATTGGCTAGTTGGCATTTCGTAGACGACTATGAATAGTGTCGTGTCATCCGTGACGTTGCTTTGTCTATCTGTCTCCATCGATACACGTGGACAAACGAAGAAATTTATTTCCACCATTGGTGTTTGAGGGAGGGGGAATGATGTTTATATATTATTTTTATATTTTACTTTTAACCATCCATTATCTATTATGTCAATTGCAAAGGGCCCCAAACACGGTTTAACTAAAACACATTTATATAAAAATCTCTTTAGCTCTATTAATTAAACCATATGCAAAAGTCAATCATTTTATGTAATAGATTCTCTGTACTTAATTATTCAGGAACCCTCATTTTACTTATACCTCCGTAACACACTTAACAATCCCTACTATATATTGATTCTCAATTGTGATATTAATTATGAATGGGAATATAAATTTTTGGTTTCAAGGGAAATCCCAATATCTTAAGATAGACAATGTAAAATTTGTTTATAAATTGTTAATTTTTTGCTTTTATAAAAGAATATATTAAAAATTTTAACAAGTAAATCAAAATAATTAATATGTACAATTAAACTTGAACATTTAAAAAAAAATATTTTTCTAAAGACAATGTGCAACATCTTTAAAATCTTTTGAAAAAAAAAATAATCTCGGTAAGAATGACTTGTCATACTAAACAATAGATATTTTGAATATTCTAATATTTTTTATATTTAAATATTTAAGATATAAAAAAATGAGAGTAATATATTGGATATGTCTTGAAATTTTTATTTTGGTGATTTCATATATTAAAAATATTAGAAGAAAAAGAGATGAGTGAGAAAAAAAAAAAGGGAACATACTACTTTTTCTTTTATGTTGCAAAAGTAAAAAAAGGACAGAAATTAAAGAGAATCTTGTTGGGATCCTTATAGTCCATGAATCATGATGCAGAAAATAAAAGGTATACAATAAAGATCTTTATATCATTGATTTTCACTTGTCTTATTATGAGACATAAATGTCCCTCTGAGTGGGCAAAGGAAAATGACAGTTGTCACTTTAAAATTTTAGTAGATATCAAAATGGAATAGTAATAATATATTTGATTCTATTATATTTGTATAAATATTTAATGACATTTTATATTTTAATTTAATAATGATAAAATTTATTTGAGTTGTTCAATTAGATAGATTCCGCTGTGTTGACCCAGCTTTGCTACGTTGGCTGCTATAAGCCATAAGTATAACAACGGCCTTTCTTGTTCAACGTTACGTACTTTCAAAGTTTCGCCTAAAAAACAAAATTAAATATTCCATTTTATTTTGACCTCCACATATAATCTTAAGAAAATTATGTTCATTAAGTTTTAAAATATATGTTCAAATTTTCTTTAATTTTAATTTATATTTAGGGAACTAAGCTAACTGTTTCCTCCTTTTTATTAATATTTTTTTAAAATTTTTTTATTTTTTACAATTAATTAAGTATTTTTTCTCTCTTTTTTTTTATTTTTTCTTGAATTTTTTTATTATTTATTTATAACTTAAAAAATTTTACAAAAAATATAAAAACATCTCAAAAAATTTTAAAAAAATTCATAATATAAAAATTAATTAATTAATTTTATAAAATAAAAAAAACTTTAAAAAAATATAAAAACTCCCCTACTATCCACAACAACTCCCTCATATTTATTAGATCAAGCATTTATGTTTTGAGTTAAAAGTTATAATTGTTAATTTAAGTATAACCTTTTTATTTAATTGCACAAGTGCAAGCATTATATTTTAATAATTAAATGTTATTGTAAAATTATTTTTATCTAGAAAAATATCATTTTTATACTATTTAAAAAATATATTTTACTAAAAGTCTAAAATAAGCTCTAAATTTACTTATTTTTTTCTATGTTAATGTATATAATTAAGGGGAAAATATCATGAAGATAATTTGAATTCGATCCTGGACTAATGGTCGGTTATTCTCTTTACATAGTGATTATTTAAATATTTAAACAGTCACGATAATATTATGTCATAACTAAGAATTTACGAAAGTCTCTCCATGACTATCATCTTCGATTTCTTTACCTTCGTTGATGTCACCGTCTTATATGCTGTAAGAGAAATAACATAGGTGGGACCATTGCACACAACCGGTGGTGGGTCCGATATGAGGGTGTTGGAAGGTGGGTTTGGCAACATCGGCAAAACGCGGAGAGATTGGAGAAATGAGTTTGAAAAGAGAAATGCTGAGGCCCGTCGCGTTAAAGCTTGCAAACACCGCCTATTCGCCATGGATGCTTTTGGAGCTCTTCTAGGTTTATCGAGTTTCGATCTCAAGAGTTAGTAGTCATTACTCTTAGTTAGATAATGATAGAAAAAAATTAAATATGTAAATTCATTGTATTAGGACGATTACAATAGAGAGAAAATGATCCGACTAAAAAAAAGATCAAATCTGAATCCCCCTTAAAGATGGGTATATTTTCAATAATATAAAAAAATGTTGAAAAGGAGCTTAGCTTTTTGTCCCATTGTGAAAGCAAATAGAAAAATGGAGGAATCTAGGGTTGATAAAATAATTTAAAACCTCTTGCTTTTAATTTAAACGCGGTGAAGCATAATCAATTTGACTATATCATAAAATCCTTATTAAAATAATAATCAGCGCACGTGAAAGTGAAAGAGGCCTCTTCCTTCCTTCATCATCATCTTAGACTTTTGTGATCCCTTTCCCTCTCTCCCCTCTTCTGACCTAACTGCATTTTAATATCAATTTCTAATTATTCATTTCACATTATCGGCACTTCTCATGAAAAATTAGGTATTTTCCCCCTATTCGTATGATTTAGTAGACAAAGAAAGATAAAACAAAATCTAGATTATCAATAATCAAATGATAATATTTTTAAATGAATAAAATATACTTATAAATAATTAAAATAAAATATTATGACATGGAATAATATATTCTAAGATTTAAGTATCTTAATTTAAATTTAAATTAAATGTTATTCTAATTATTTAATTATAAACCCATAAATTACATATAAATCTTTTTTTTTTATCTTGCATCACCGTTACTTGAGCTTGTTCAACCCTAAATATGAATCTTCATAAAATGAATTATGGGACTTGATGCAAACAATTCAATAATGTATTTTTGAGTTTTTCAGTCCAAATTTAGTTGAGTTTGTGATTCTCATTATTATTATTGTTGTTGTTTTTGGTAAACTGAAATGGATATAAAACAAAAATATCTTGATAAAGAAAAAAAATTATTTATTTTTACCTTCACAGGCTTAAAAAGAAACCCAATGGAAATAGGCATTCTATATATTATGTTGGATTTCTATGCATTAAAAGAAAAAACTTATTCCTTTAGATTTTTTTAAGAATTTTCATACTGAGTTTCCAGAAAGACCTTCTTTCCTCGGTCTTCCGGCCCATAGAGTTTCTAGAGGGCGGGTAAATTTCCTCAATTATTAGTTGACATGTTTTTGGGATCTGCGCGGAAGATACTAAAATTGCCATTGCCAAAGATATTTGAATTGGCTTTCGAATAGTCTTTTCCTTCTTCTCTCCTTCCTTTTTTCACTTGATTATTCCTTAGCTACCAAGTTGAATATAATACATATTGAGGTGGTTGAGTCTTTGAACTTCCCAAGGCGGCCTTTTCCTCTTAGCTCCAAGTCAAACTGGGATGGCAGTCAGATTTTGGCTTCTAACCCAATTGAACAAACATGGCCGAGATAGATTACCCTGTTCTATTCTATTTCATTGACTAGTTCTAGCTTTGAGCCTTGAACAGAGATATAACCCGACTTCCTTTTCCTCACTTGGATTCGAAGGTCTCTTTTTCTGGGCTTATCATTCTTGGACGGAGTTGCATATTGGTTAAACAGTTCAATATTTTTCTCCCTACTTCTTTCAGACCAAATTGATTTGATTTTTTTGTTGGTTCCATTGGTTCAATATTCTCTGTTTCTTTCTGTAAGTAGTTTTGGCCTGAACATCTGGAGTGGTTACTGATTAATTTGGGTGCTTTCCCGGGATCAAATCAAACAAATTGATATTTTCAAATCTTAGTTTTGAGGATCCTTGAGTGTCTGGAGCTTACTTACAAAGCTAAATCTTATAAAGTTGTTAGCTTTTGGAGTGGCAAAGTTGCTTCTTTTAGCTAAGTCGCAGAAAATGGCTGGTCGGAGAAGAAAGAGGCATCACTTCGGCAGAATCCATGCGTTTACACGAGGGAAAGCTTCATTCAAAGAGGACCATTCACTTATTGGAAGCCCTGGCTTCTCAAGAATAGTCTATTGCAACGACCCAGAACCTGTTGATGCAAGTGTTATGAATTATGGTGATAATTACGTGAGAACTACTAAGTATACGCTAGCTTCATTCCTTCCCAAGTCCTTGTTTGAGCAGTTCAGGAGGGTTGCCAATTTCTATTTCCTCGTCACTGCAATTTTGTCTTTCTTCCCGGTTTCTCCGTACTCATCTGGCAGCACTATTATTCCTCTGGTGGTTGTGGTTGCTGCTACAATGGGGAAAGAGATGCTTGAAGACTGGAGGAGGAAACAGCAGGTAATTTTCTATGATGATTATATTAGATTTTGCTGCAAATTTTTCTGGTTATTATCTAAACTTATGAAGCTAGCATATTGGAAATAGAAAGTTATGAAATTTAGGCATTTGCTCAACATGTCAGGAATGACCTTTGCTTTTTCACTAGAACATTGGGGAATTATTACTTCACAGTTAGATATATTGAATAATGACACTTACTATAAGATGTGGTGTTTCGCCTTTCTTTGGGGGACCGTATCAGGCAAGAATAGTCAATACTAATTGGTTCCTTTATGAAGCACGGGGAACGTATCCGTGTTTGGTACTTGTATGTGTCATACATGACGTAACACTTCAAATTGCACTTGATACTTCATATTTGGGTGTGTCGTGGTGTTCATGCTTCCTAGGTTCCCCTTTTTGCGCTAATGCCTTCAGTTAGATTCTACTTGGGCTAATTCATATTCTTCTTTCATCACATAATGTCCCATGCTGAAACAGAAAAAAGACCATTTAAAGAAACTAATTTTAAGTTCACTTTTATCTTTCCACAGATGTTTTTTTTTTTTTTTTAGCATGTGCAGAAAGTCTTTAACATAGAGCTAGTAGCATTACATTTGCCTTAGTCAACTTTGGGCTTTCTATAATATTTTTCCTTGGTTACTTGTTTCTGCTACTTTTGATTATGCTTAGGTCAGTAATGTAGTTTCATAATTGCATCAGGATATTGAGATGAATAACAGAAAGGTAAAAGTATATCGTGGAGAAGGTGTTTTTGATTATTCTAAATGGAGGGATCTGAAAGTTGGAAATATAGTAAAGGTGGAAAAAGATGAATTTTTTCCTGCTGATCTCATCTTACTTTCATCAAGCTATGACGATGCAATTTGCTATGTTGAGACCATGAATCTTGATGGAGAAACAAATCTTAAATTGAAACAAGCACTGGAAGAAACTTCCAAGTTGCAAGAAGATTCAAACTTCCAAAATTTCAAGGCTATCATCAAATGTGAAGATCCAAATGCAAATTTGTACTCATTCATAGGTAGTTTGGAGCTTGAAGATCAACAGTACCCTCTTGCACCTCAGCAGCTACTGCTTAGGGACTCAAAGCTGAGAAACACAGATTTTATCTATGGCGTGGTAATCTTTACAGGTCATGATACAAAGGTTATGCAGAATTCAACAGACCCTCCTTCCAAGAGAAGCAGAATTGAGAAACGGATGGATAAGATCATCTACTTCCTGTTCTTTGTCTTAGTCTTGATTTCTTTCATTGGGTCCATTTTCTTTGGGATTTCAACAAGGCAAGACCTTGAAAATGGAAGAATGAAAAGATGGTACCTTAGACCAGATAATACCACAATTTACTATGATCCAAAGAAAGCATCAGTTGCAGCAATTTTGCATTTCTTGACTGCGCTTATGTTGTATAGTTACTTGATTCCCATCTCCTTGTATGTGTCAATAGAAATTGTGAAACTTCTTCAGAGCATTTTCATCAACCAAGACGTGCAAATGTATTATGAGGAAACTGACAAGCCAGCACATGCTCGTACCTCAAATTTGAATGAAGAACTCGGCCAAGTGGAGACCATACTTTCAGATAAAACAGGAACTTTAACTTGCAATTCTATGGAATTTATCAAGTGTTCCATTGCTGGGGTTGCTTATGGACGTGGAGTTACAGAAGTTGAGAGAGCTCTAGCCAGAAGAAAAAATTCGCCTTTATATCAAGAGTTAACTGAAGAGGATGACCATGTTGCAGAGATTGCTGCAGGAAAGCCATCCATTAAAGGGTTTAACTTTATGGATGAAAGGATTATGAATGGAAATTGGGTCAATGAGCCTCATGCAAATGAAATCCAGAAGTTCCTACGGTTACTGGCCGTATGCCATACTGCAATACCTGATGTTGATGAAGAAACTGGTAAATTTTTATATGAAGCTGAATCACCAGATGAGGCAGCTTTTGTGATTGCAGCAAGAGAACTAGGGTTTGAGTTTTATGAAAGGACACAGACAGCCATTTCAGTCCGTGAGTTTAATCCCAGATCAAACATCAAGGAGGAAAGGTCAGGTTCTTGTTCTCATTTATGAGGAATGATTGTCTATCTCTGATATTTTTCTGCTATTGAAACTTGAGTTATGTACTTAAGTATTATATTCATTTTTTGCAGATCCTACAAACTTTTAAACATCATAGAGTTTAGCAGTGCAAGAAAGAGGATGTCTGTAATTGTAAGAGACGAGGAGGGGAACCTACTACTGCTTTGCAAGGGTGCTGACAGGTTTGTAATCTTGTACATTACTTTTAAATCTTACACATTACAGATTAAGTTTGGTGCCATACACAACTATTTCTGAGGAGAAATATCCACTCCCGTTATCTAGTTGCCAAATTTTGTTTGAAGGAGTCATATTTATTTGTAAAGCAGCAGTTAGATGCTTTTCCCCTTTTCTTTTGCTCTCTGTTTGTGGGTTGAGTGGGGGGTGCACTAATATAAGAGAGAATAATATTTTTCTCTCTCACTGTATCTTTTCCAATTTAATTCAGAACCTCAAAATATTAAAATGTCTTTGATTTTTTCACATGCAGTGTCATGTTTGAAAGACTTGCAAAGAATGGAAGGGAGTTTGAAGAGAAGACTAAGGAGCACGTTAATGAATATGCTGATGCTGGTCTGAGGACATTGTTACTTGCATATCGCACGCTTGATGAGGGTGAGTATCATCAATTTAACAAAGAATTCATGGAGGCCAAGAACTCAATTAGTGCAGATCGGGAGCAGATTGTAGAGGAAATAGCAGAAAAGGTTGAGAAGGATTTAATTCTTGTTGGGGCTACTGCTGTTGAAGACAAACTTCAAAATGGGGTATGTTATAAATTTTGCTTTTCTTTCAGAAACTAGAGTAGAAAAGGACTGTAGATACTTGTGAAAAGGATCTCATTTTTTCTATGTCAGAGTGTTTATAGTACCTATTACAACTATGCAGCTAGATAGTTGAAAATACTTGACTAATCAGCATTGCTGGTACTGGAAAGAGTAATAGCCATGTCATATGCTATCATAAGAACTTGTAACATTTTTATTATGTTGTGTTCTTATGAATTATACACATTTTGTCGGATAGGTTCCTGAATGCATTGACAAGCTAGCCCAGGCTGGAATTAAGCTATGGGTTTTGACTGGTGATAAGATGGAGACAGCAATCAATATTGGGTAAGTAGAAATAAAATATATAGATTTTGAAATCATATGTGCAAAAAAATATGATGTGATTAAATTTTTTCTGTGACTGCAGATTTGCTTGCAGTTTGCTTAGACAAGGAATGAAGCAAATTATAATTAGCTCAGACACTCCAGAAATTAAATTACTGGAGAAAGTGGAGGACAAGTCTGCTGCTGCAAGGGTAAACCTCAACTCTAATCCTTTAATGCTATCTAATGCCATTAATGTTTACAAAGGTGGACTGTAGAAACAAGATCTGAATGTCATGAGATGATCATAAATTCTATATAGGTAGTGATGTTATCCAATTACAGCAAAAATATGCAAAACAGAACATATAGAATTGTGAAAGCTCTAGCCCAACCATGTATTGTATTAACAATTGAACATGAGCATATCACTGTGCAATATAGTAGTCTTTCTGTCCATTGAACTTGGCTATGAGATAGTATATGATTTAATGGATCTTGCTGATTCTATAGGCAATCAAGGCAAGTGTTCTTCATCAGATAAGGGAGGGAAAGGCATTTCTTTCTAAATCAGATGAAAATTCTGAGGCATTATCTCTGATCATTGATGGGAAGTCTCTCACTTATGCACTAGAAGATGATGTCAAGGACTTTTTTCTTGAACTTGCCATTGGCTGTGCATCTGTTATATGCTGCCGTTCATCTCCCAAACAGAAAGCACTTGTAAGTTTTATTTATTACTTCATAATTTATTTCTGTATTCTTTTCCCTTTTTTTAAACACAGAGACAGTTGCTTACTGCAAAATAATATGCATAAAAAAGGCAAATTCTAATCTTCTATGGTGATTTCAACATCTTTTATAATAATGCAGGTTACAAGACTGGTTAAGATTAAAACTGGTAGTACCACTCTAGCAATTGGTGATGGGGCAAATGATGTTGGAATGCTCCAAGAAGCAGACATTGGAATTGGAATAAGTGGCGTTGAAGGAATGCAGGTAAATTTTAAATACTGAAGTCTTGCTAACAGTTTTTCTTTTTACCTTTCTATAATTACAACCCTGCATTTTTATGGTTCTTGAATTCTTATTTTTCCTTTGCTGCACTAAATTTTCAGGCAGTTATGTCAAGTGACATTGCAATTGCCCAATTTCGGTTTCTAGAGCGCTTGCTTCTTGTGCATGGACATTGGTGTTACAGAAGGATATCATCAATGGTAACAATCTTGTCTTTATAGATTCAATATCAGAAACTTCCAAATGATAGATATTCACGCTGAATCCATGACTTATTGCAAAGTTTTAGTTCAATTATGACAAATTCCGCGTAGACATAATACTTTAAACATAGTTTTATTGAGGGAGGGTGTTAGTCCCACGTCACTTGGGTATGTTGGTTAAGTATTATATATAAGCCTTGACAATCATTCCCCTTGTAAACTGGATTTGTGAGGAGGAATTAGGCCATGAGTGTATTCCTTCAATGGATTGAAATCTTACTCCTACTCCGCATTCCTTCAATGGATTGAAATCTTCTTGGCTCTGACATACTTCTGTTTTTCTTTGGCAGATATGCTACTTCTTTTACAAGAACATTGCCTTTGGCTTCACTCTCTTCTTCTTTGAGATGTATGCATCATTCTCAGGGCAAGCAGCCTATAATGATTGGTTTGCAGCACTATTTAACGTAATCTTCACTTCACTTCCGGTGATTGCCTTAGGAGTGTTTGACCAGGATGTCTCTTCTAAATTATGTCTCAAGGTAGCCCCTACACTCGATTCCTTTTTTATGGCATTCAGTTTGTAATTTTCTTTCCTCAAAGATATAGACAACCTGAAACATTGTCTCATTTTGTATTATATTACAGTTTCCATTACTATACCAAGAAGGTGTACAAAATCTCCTATTTAGCTGGAAACGAATCCTTGGTTGGGTATTCAATGGAGTTCTGAGTGCTGCCATTATCTTCTTCTTCTGTATCAAAGCAATGGAGTATCAAGCCTTCCGAAAGGGTGGGGAAGTTGTGGGGCTGGAAGTCCTTGGTGCTACCATGTATACTTGTGTTATTTGGGTGGTCAATTGCCAAATGGCCTTATCTGTCAGTTACTTCACGTACATACAGCATATCTTCATCTGGGGCGGCATTCTATTCTGGTACATATTCCTCCTGGCATATGGAGCCATGGATCCCTCCATATCCTCAACTGCCTATAAGGTCTTCATTGAAGCTCTTGCACCTGCTCCATCTTACTGGATCATCACTTTGCTTGTGGTTTTAGCCTCCCTGCTTCCATATTTTGCCTATTCTTCCATCCAGATACGGTTTTTCCCTAAGTTTCATCAAATGATACAGTGGATAAGAAAGGATGGGCAAACTAATGATCCAGAATACTGCAATATGGTGAGACAGAGATCGATAAGACACACAACAGTTGGGTACACAGCTCGTTTTGAAGCATCCAAACGCTTTGAAGACAAGCCTCAGCACCATTAAGGGGCGTCTTCTTTGTTGTAAACATAGGTGTAAATTCTTCCACAGGCAACCTTCTTCCATTGATTGTACATATTCAATGTAGAGATGGGTCTTCCCTGTTACACTACTTGACAAGAAATGCAAGAGATGCCATTAACAAAGCGAACTGAAGCATTCTGCCCCCTGGTTTTTTGTTCAGAAGATTCTGATTCCAAGATCAGGTAGAAGATTAGAGTCAATAAAGAGCAATGATGTAATTTGTTGTAGCATAGAAGAATTGTTCATTTATTTTGAATCTTTCATTCTTTCATACGTACGAGTATATAGTGCCATTTTCTCTGCTTTGATGTACTTTGCCAACTAAATATACAGTATAATTGTTCATATTGAGACTCCATAATTGGCAAGCTCTCTAACATAATCCTTCAGCTGAGTTCTTCACGATTTCGTAGTTATCAGAAGCTTTGCACGTTCCAACTAGAATGGCGCAATAAAATCGTCTGCAATATACTTCAACATTTCTTTTCTTTTTAGAAGAATAAAACTAAAAGCAGTGCATTTTTATCTGTCTGCCTTGACATCCTTGGCAAAGTTGGATGACATGATCTCCAATAACAAAGCTCTTAGGTGAATCTTCTTAAGTTCTCAGATTATACAACAAATATTGTGGCTCTATAAGGTACAAATTGATGTTGGATCTTGGAACAAAAATCACCTGTCATATGAAGGTGACGGAATTAGAGGTATTCATAAAACATATTTTGAGCCATATTTTTAATAATTTAGACTTCTGATCATCTCTAATAATTGACATATGAGAAATTATTTTATGTATTTATTAAATTAATATAAGATATTTATGTCTACATGTTAAATAACTTTTCAATAACGCTGTGTCATACCCAAATAAGGATAATAATAATAATAATGGGAGTAGTTCAAGCTGCGAGTTATACTTGTACCATCAACCAATACGACTTCAGCTAATGCTACAGTTGTGCATTGCTAAATTCTAGAAAGGGAATTTGTTATTTTTCCTGGAATTCTTGATCATTACAACCTGTCTTCACCAAAATAAGGCTTTATTAATGTGTTGACTAAAAGTTGTTAACTATTTTCTTTTTCAGACAACAGTGCTTCATTAGAAAATCCAAAGAATTAAACGATAGAGCATTAATCTTCCATAACTTAATAGTTTGACTTCTTACTGTGTTTTCTGTAAAGTTCATACCTTTTTGTGAAGCATCGATCGTCTTGTTAGATATGATTCATTTGCCATCAGGTTCTATGTGAGGAAAATACAGAGAACAGATATCTAAGATAAGATAAGAAGGAATAATCCAAAATAGAGTAAGATGAATACACAATGGCTAATTTACTCTTCTTGCAAACCAAAGACAAAATTGGAGATTCTTTCTGGGAAGGGGAAATAGAAATTCTTGCTCAACTTCCTTCTCCACCACAGTTTCATAAGAATTTCTCTTCTGGCACAAAGAATATAAAGATTAGTGCTCAAAATTGTTGGACAAACCAAATACCCTTTTCCATTTCCTTCCAATGCACAACTGCTCCTCTCATTCATATACATAAATTTCCAGCAACCTCCTAAATAGATACTATATATAGAACAAAATTATGATGCCAAAGGTACAAGCTATCCAAGAAAAAAATGTAAGAGAATCTAAGAGTTAGTTAAAAAGAAAATTTATAATAAGATTCCCCCGGCCCCCCCCCCCCCCCCCTCTTTTATTCTGAGGCCTTTAAGGATAGAATGAGTTATAATGCCCAGAATCAACGTTACCGTCATCATCAACCTCTGGTTACCACAATGCAATTCCAAAGGTATCACAGGCTGACCTAGCCATTACAGTGGCGAACTCATTGAAGCTAATTACACCATCGCCATCTGTATCAGCTTCTTTGATCATCTCCGTGAGCTCTCTGTACGTAAGGGGCTGACCCATTTTGGCCATTGCTCCAGCCAGCTCCACCGCCGATATATATCCATTACCGTCGCGATCAAAGCTTTTGAAAACCTTTAGGAGCTGCTGTTGATTCAACATTGTCTCCTCGTTCATATCAGGCAAAATGGCATTGACCAATTCATCAAACTCCACCGACCCGTTGCCGTTTGAGTCCATGTTGGCTAGTAGAATATGGATTTGGTCGCCGGAGGGCTTGAGCCCGAGCGACCGGAGAAGCGCGGCGAGCTCTAGGATGGTTAGGCTGCCATCGGAGTCCATATCAAAGCGAGCAAAAATGTCCCTTAGTTGTTTAAGTTGATCATTAGCTTGAAGCAGTGAGATATTCATGTCAATGTGATAAAATTAAGAAACAATATGAACATAAAAATGAGATTAGAACGCAGAGAAAATGAAACACAGAGAAGTTGGAAAGAGAAGATTGAGGGTGTGGATTATTTTTAGTATAATGGGATATGGGGTTTTTTGTTTGTTTGGGAAGAGGGAAAATTTATTCTCTTTTGGGGGAAGAATGGGAACGGAAAGCGCGTTGGTGGTTTGAGTTTCACATGTAATGACAGGCTAAGATTCTATAGGGTCTCTAAAGCTCTTTCCATCATCTTCATCGACATGTGCTTTCTACGAACCTCAACGTTCGTTATCTAACTATCATTATTTTGAAAGGGGGTCGAGAACATAACTTCGGTAATTAAATTTTTTATTTTTTATATTTTATTTTTAATATTAATTAATTGTTGTTTAGATCAAGTTTTAAAAATTTTTAAAAAATTTTGTATATTATTTACCCATAAATTTTTTAATACTATTTATTCGTAAATATAAAAATTTTAAAAATATATAAAAATATTTTTAAAAATTTTTAAAAAAATATATGACATATTAAATACTTAATTAATATTAAAAAGTAAAAAAATCGAGATAAAAAATATAAAACATAACAAATCGACACTGTTAAAATTAAAGGTGACATGAAAAGAGAATAAAGGAGGGTATGTAACTTAGAATTTCCCTAATTTTGAATTACTACATTGTCAAAAGGGTAATGTATTATTATATTATTATGATTCAAATAGTGTCACGTGATAATTTCATCCAAAAAATGTAAATGAACGCAATGTATCGTAATTTGAGTGAGGATAATATAGTATTAATCAAATATTTAAGAGTATTTTTTTTAATTTTAAATATTAGAAAGTTTAATATCATAAGTTTATTTTTACTATTTTCTGATTCTTAAGAGTTAATAGATATTGGATAATGCTATTTTTATATATATGAGGAATGTTCATAGACACCTTTATCACAAAATATCATTGAAGTTAATTTGATAACATGTATCTATAATAATTATATGGGTTGCTGGTGAAACTCATATTCCATGTATGCTATAATTTCCATGAGAATTGTTATATATTCAATAATGTTTTGTAAAAACATATAAATAATAACTTACAAAATTTATAAAATGCTAATTTAATATAATACTTTTTCATACATTCTCTCTTTTTAATTTTTTTAATTTAGGGAGAAAAAAGATTACTTCATTTCAAGTTCAAGACATATCACAAGTCTTAAAGCAAAATTTTATATCCTCTTTGGAAATATGTATTTTTTAAGCTATATCTAAATACACCAATATTTTCAGGTATTTATTTATTATTTTTTGTTTGTATTTTTGAATTATTTTTATTATTTTACATTTTTTTTTTACTTTTTCTAAGCATTGTGTTTTAATTTTTTTTAATTTTTAATTTTCTTTTATTTTTTTAAAATAAATTAAAAATATTTAAATTCACCAATATATTTGAATATAATTTACCAAACATCATACAAAAAACCGTGAGGAACCATTGCGAGGCTAGGGTTT
>JASKGM010000009.1:17550827-17567114 GCA_034509205.1 Ceratonia siliqua | reverse complement strand
ATAATTAAAAATAATAATTTTTAAAATAAAATAATAATTATGTAAAAATAATCATAATAAAAAATAATTTAATAAAATAAATAATATAACTATATTGAAAAATATTTGATTAAACTTAAATTTTATAATTATGATAAAATTTAACTATGATATTATAATAAAAAAATATGTAACTATAATGAGTAGTTGGGTAAAATGATCGAGAAAAAATAAATTTACTTCTCCTTCTAGAAGAAGTTACAAAATAGAGATTCTACTTTAATCATAATTTCTCATTTTACTTCTCATTTTTCTTCAAGAAGAAACAAATATGAACAACTAAAAAAATTATTATTCTTTTCAAAAAAAATTTCATTCTCCTTTCAACCAAACGCACTGTTAATGGAATCTGAATTTAGAAGTGTGACTCTACTCAATAAAATTTATTTATGTAAAGGTGATTTAAATTTTTTTATTTATAAAAGAATAAATTCAAGAAAGATAATATATGAATAATATAAGTAATGTAAAATATTTCAATTTTTTTAAAAAATATATAACATAAAAAATAATTATTTAATATAAAAAAATATATTATACTATTATTCCATTTTAAAATAGTAACTCATCACCCTTCTCAATTACATCTCACAAAAATATTCTCCTAACAACCTTTACTATTTTAATAGTCTCATAGATTTATTTATTTGCTATCTACGTCTTATTTTTGTTTTTTTTTTTTAAATATGCTGTACTAACACCAGAAATAAGGTAGGCTTCTTATAGTTGACATATTTTTTTTCTAACAAAACAAAAAGATATTTTAGGCAACTTATGACACAACATTAGCCAATAGGTGCATTTAATTTGTGATGTTTGTCCGTTTCAGTCCAAAATAAATTAGCAAAACCACCTTCTGTTTAACAATTTGTTTGTCTTGAGTTGTAAATTTTTATTTTCAGTTAATTTATTAAAAATATTATATTTTGAAACTATATTTTATGATTTTTAATGTTATTTTAAAAATTATGCACAGTTTTAAAATCAAGAAGTATAAAGAATATACACGAATTTTTTAAAAAAATATTATTTAATTTAATTTTAAATTTAACTTTAATTCAATTATTTATATGTCTAAAATATTATTTAAAAAAATAAAAAAATTTATAAAACTCAAATTATTTATTTATTCTTAATAATATTGATATAAAAAAATAAAAAAATATTATTTTAAATTTTTTTATAGTTAATAATAAATAAATTTAAAAATTTAAATACATTGAATAATTTTTAAAAATTTCTTAAATTTAAATTAAATTATAATATTTTTCTTAAAATTTAAATTATAATAAAAAATAGAATGATATAATTAAATAATTTACTCTTATTTTAAATAAAAAAAGTCAACTTTATTATTTTTGTTCACCCTCGTTTAAAGCCAATATTTCCCCCTTGCGACGATGACTAGGCCGGACAAGGACGGCTATATTTATCAGTAAAAATAAATTTAAAAATATGAAAAGTTTGAATATGACACTGTTTTTTTCTGTCTGAATCTGAAATAAATACCGGAATAGAGGCCTTCAAAATTAAAATGAAATAATATTATGTTAATATCTCTCGCATATGATCAAACGATGCGAAGTAAAATCTATTTGACTAAACACATAAATCCATGTGAAGAGCCCTCTTTGACCCTTCCTCACGCAGCCTTTAACCTCTTCCGTCTTCGTCACATCTTACTATCTTAGAGTTTTTTCTTATATTTGGAATCACACCTTCTTCCTTCTCACCCAACTGCATTTTTTTGGAACTTTTATCTATTTCTTTTAATCCTTATATTTTTTTCTACTCAGTTTTCAGTAAGACTTTTTCTTTTCTTTTGTTTTACACCCTTCGAGAAGACTTGGTAATTTTCCTTAATTATTAGTGCTACTATTATAGTTCCCGTTGACATATATTTGGTATAGAAAATTTTGGGGATTTGCCTTGAAGCTGTTGAAGTTTATGGCTTTGTAATGATAATGAGTAGGTGTTGGTGCTTTCCTCACCTGACACCTGTTCCTCCTTTTTTTTTCTTCATATTTATTTCAAAGGAAAATAGCTAGAGTTGTATTATATTTATTGAAGTAGTTGAGTACTTGTGCTCCAAGTTCGGGCGGATTACCCATGTGCACGTTTTAAAGTATTTTCTTCTTAGCTACGAGTCAAACTGGAATTGCAGTCTGATTTCAGCTTCTAACTCAATGAAAGAAAAATGGGCAAGATATATTACCCTGTTTCTGTTCTGTTTCATTCTCAAAGTTCACCATTTGAAGTCTGAACTGGGATATATTCCGAGTTCCATTTCGTGACTTGGATGGGAAGCTGTCCTTTTCTGGGTCTATCATTCTTGGGCAGAGGTACATTTTCGTTCAAGACTTCAATATTTTCCACCCCTGCATGATTACTCCTTTCATTCAGATAATTGCTTTGACTCTTTGTTGGTTCCATTTGGTCGGTATGCTCTGTTTCATTCTGTAGGTAGTTTTGGCCTGAATATCCGGAGTGATTGGATTTGTTGCTTGCGTAGGATTAAGTCAAACAATTTGGTCTCTGGTTTCTGAGGATCGTTTAGTTTTTGGAGCTTACTTAAAAGCTGAATCAGATAAAGTTTGAAGCTTTTGGAGAGGCAAAGTTGCTCTTTTCCTGGGCCCAAAGATTTTCATTTTGGAGCTGTAGTTGCAGAAAATGGCTGGTGGAAGAAGAAAGAGGCACCACTTTAGCAGAATCCATTCATTCTCTTGTGGGAAGGCTTCATTCAATGGGGAGCATTCACTTATTGGAGGCCCTGGCTTCTCAAGGATAGTCTATTGCAACGACCCAGAACGTGTTGAGGGGAGCCTTTTGAATTATGGTGACAATTACGTTAGAACTACTAAATATACGCTGGCGTCGTTCCTCCCCAAGTCCCTGTTTGAGCAATTCAGGAGGGTTGCCAATTTTTATTTCCTCGTCTGTGCAATTTTGTCTTTCTTCCCAGTTTCTCCTTACTCAGCTGTCAGCAATGTTGTTCCTCTGGTGGTTGTGGTTGCTGCTACAATGGGGAAAGAGATACTTGAGGATTGGAGGAGGACAAAACAGGTAATGTTCTTTAATGATATATCAGCTTTTGCCACAAATCTCTGGTTATTTTCCTTAAACTTATGCATATTGCATAATGGTGATGGAAAGTTATGATATATAGGCATTTGCTCCACTCGTCGGTATGGTCGTTGCATTATCACTATAACATACTAAATATAGGAATTTGTTGTTTCCTCTTTCTTTTTGGACTGTAACAGGCAAAAATAATATTTACTAATTGTATTGGAAAGTTGAGATGGGTTAGGGGTAAGAGAACTGGAAGAGCGAAAGAGGCTTCTGCACTAAACTTATGACTTTCTGGATAAGAATTTTTCATTTTCATCTTTTTTCCCATAATGTCCTGTGCTGAAACAGAATAGATCTATAAAGAGAACAATTCTGATCATTTTAGCAGGCGCAAGTTTTTTTAAGGACAGGGTTGTAGTTCCACTAACTACATCTATTCCAGTCAACTTTTGCTTTCTTTAATTCTACTCTAGTTTAGTCTTAGGTCAGTAATGTAGTCTTGTAATTGCATCAGGATATTGAGATGAATAACAGAAAGGTTAAAGTACATCGTGGAGGAGGTGTATTTGATTATTCTAAATGGAGGGATCTGAAAGTCGGAGACATAGTAAAGGTGGAAAAAGATGAATTTTTTCCTGCTGATCTCATCTTACTTTCATCAAGCTATGAAGATGCAATTTGCTATGTTGAGACCATGAATCTTGATGGAGAAACAAATCTTAAACTGAAACAAGCATTGGAAGAAACTTCAAAGTTGCAGGAAGACTCAAGCTTTCAAAATTTCCAAGCTACCATCAAATGTGAAGATCCAAATGCAAATTTGTACTCATTTATAGGAAGTTTGGAGCTTGAGGATCAACAGTACCCTCTTGCGCCTCAGCAGCTACTGCTTAGGGACTCAAAGCTGAGGAACACAGATTTTATATATGGTGTGGTAATCTTTACTGGTCATGATACAAAGGTTATGCAGAATTCAACAGAGCCTCCTTCCAAGAGAAGCAAAATTGAGAAACGGATGGATAAAGTCATCTACTTTCTATTCTTTGTATTATTTGTGATTTCTTTTGTTGGGTCTGTCTTCTTTGGGATTTCTACAAGGGAGGACCTTGAAAATGGTATAATGAAAAGATGGTACCTTAGACCAGATATGACTACAATTTACTACGACCCAAAGAGAGCACCAGTTGCAGCAATTTTGCATTTCTTGACCGCGCTTATGTTGTATAGTTACTTGATTCCCATTTCCTTATATGTTTCGATAGAAATTGTGAAATTTCTCCAGAGCATTTTTATCAACCAAGATGTGCACATGTATTATGAGGAAACTGATAAGCCAGCACATGCTCGTACCTCAAATTTGAATGAAGAACTCGGTCAAGTTGATACCATACTTTCTGATAAAACAGGAACTTTAACATGCAATTCTATGGAATTTATCAAGTGTTCCATTGCTGGGATTTCTTATGGACGAGGAGTTACGGAAGTTGAAAGAGCTCTAGCATGGAGGAAAGGGTCACCTTTAGATCAAGAGTTGACGGAAGAAGATGATGATGTTGCAGAGATTGCTGAAGCAAAGCCATCTATTAAAGGGTTTAACTTTATGGATGAAAGGATTATGAATGGGAATTGGGTCAACGAGCCTCATGCAAAAGTAATCCAGAACTTCCTACGATTGCTGGCTGTATGCCATACCGCAATACCGGAAGTTGATGAAGAAACTGGTATAGTTTCATATGAAGCTGAATCACCAGATGAGGCAGCTTTTGTGATTGCAGCCCGAGAACTTGGGTTTGAGTTTTATGAAAGGACACAGACAACCATTTCACTGCATGAGTTTGATCCATTGTCTGGTAGGAAGAGTGAAAGGTTAGGTTCTTGTTCTTTTTTATGAAGACTTAATTATTTTTGTCTGATATTTGTCTGCTATTGAAACTTCGGATATTTATTGAAAGTATATATTTTCATTTTGGCAGATCTTACAAACTTTTAAATATAATAGAGTTTAATAGTGCGAGAAAGCGGATGTCTGTAATTGTAAGAGATGAGGAGGAGAATCTACTGTTACTTTCCAAAGGGGCTGACAGGTTTGTAATCATGTACATTACCTTTAAATCTTATTCATTAAAGAGTGAATTTGGTTCCATGTACACTTGTTTCTGAGGAGATACATCCACTTCCAGTAATTAGTTGCCAAATTAGTTCATGGGAGTTGTACCAATTTGGAACGGTGCAATTACATCTTTTCCCCTTTTTATCTGGGAGGTGGATGGGGGTTTGTACAAATAAAAGAGACAGTAATCTACCAAACCACACCTTCCTTGTCCAAATCCTATCTGTGATATGGGTAGATATTTGACCCTGTTCCTTGAAATCCCTTGACCTGTTGTTTGTTGTATATTCTAAGTATAGATCATGGCTAACTTAAATACACAGTGAGTATCATTTCCATTTTGATCCGGAAGCTCAAAACCTTAAATGATTTTCTGTTTTTCCTCAAGCAGTGTCATGTTTGAAAGACTTGCAAAGAATGGAAAGGAGTTTGAAGAGAAAACTAAGGAGCACATTAATGAGTATGCTGATGCTGGTCTGAGGACATTGGCACTTGCCTACCGTGAACTTGATGAGGAAGAGTACAATCAATTTAACAAAGAATTCACAGAGGCCAAGAACTTAGTGAGTGCAGATCGGGAACAGATTGTAGAGGAAATAGCAGAAAAGATTGAGAAGGATTTAATACTTCTTGGTGCTACTGCAGTTGAAGACAAACTTCAAAATGGGGTATGTTATGAATATTTTCTTCTGAAGATAGAGTGAAAAAGATACTGCAAAAATACTAGTGAAAAGGATGTCACTCTCTTTCCATATGAGAGTGTATCTATTACAATTATGTGATCAAATAAGTGAAAGTAATTGAGCAATAGCAGAGTTAGTTCTGGAAAGAGTAATATAACAATTTTCTAAAGTAATTATATGAGTAGTTGGAAATTAGCCATGTCCTATGCTCTCATAAGAACTTATAACAGGTACATTATGTTGAGTTTTTATAAATTTTTATGCGTTTCTGTTGGATAGGTTCCTGAATGCATCGACAAGCTAGCACAAGCTGGAATTAAGCTATGGGTTTTGACTGGTGATAAAATGGAGACAGCAATCAATATTGGGTCAGTTTAAAGAATATCTATAGATTTTGAAATCCTATGTGGCAATAATACAATGTCATTAATTTTTTCTGTGACTACAGATTTGCTTGTAGTTTACTTAGACAAGGAATGAAACAAATTATAATTAGCTCAGACACTCCAGAAGCCAAATCACTGGAGAAAGTGGAGGACAAGTCTGCTGGTGCAGCGGTAGGCATCAACTCTAAACCTTTAGTTCTGTCTACTGGCATTAATGTTAATAGAGGTGGGATGTAAAATATGATTTTCCCGTAAGAGGATGACCATAAAATCTTTAGGTGGTGATGTTACCCAATTCCGGAGAGAACCCTCAAAAGTGAACATATAATTTTGAGTCTTTGACCAACCATACATTAGATTTTGGTGTTATTTTTATAGCTTGTGTTGATGGGCCCATTTTCCTACTATACAGCATCCCTCTGCACAATAGCAGTCTCAGTCCATTGTACGTCAGGCTATAAGATATTATTATGATTTTGATGGGATCTTGCTGATTCTTTAGGCAATTAAGGAAAGTGTTCTTCATCAGATAAGAGAGGGAAAGGCATTGTTATCTGCATCAGATGAAAATTCTGAGGCATTAGCTCTGATCATTGATGGGAAGTCTCTCTCTTATGCACTGGAAGATGATGTGAAGGACTCTTTTCATGAACTAGCTGTTGGCTGTGCATCTGTTATATGCTGTCGTTCATCTCCCAAACAGAAAACACTTGTGAGTTTCCCATATTACTTTATAAGTCATTTCTGTATTCACCCTTTCTTTCTTTATACATACATAGATACATTCTCTTATTAAACAACAAATAGTTGTACCACAGATCCTATTCTGCAGGAGACATTTTATTTAATCATAATAGTCAATAATTTTTATAAAAGCAAAATCTCTTCAATTTGTACAAGTTTGTTCCCCTTAGTCATGCTTCTTTTATTATTATTATTTAGTTATTTCTTTGGTCATGCCTAGTCTTAGTGGTCCATGCTTTCCTGAATTAGAATGATGAGAAATTTTTTCTTTTGAAATTTATTATGGCCAATGTAGCAAAGAGTTGTTTGCCGCAAAATGATATGCATAAAAAGGGCAAATCCTAGTGTCCTCCTTTGGTGATTTTAACATGCTCTGTCTCTAAGGCATTTCTTTTACAATAATGTAGGTTACAAGGCTAGTTAGGATTTAAACTGAGAATAGTTAAGATTTAAACTGGTATTTTTCAACATGCTCAGTCTGTCAGTTTTATAGCCATTTATTTTTAATAATTCAGGTTACAAGGCTAGTTAAGACTAAAACTGGTAGTACAACTCTAGCAATTGGTGATGGGGCAAATGATGTTGGAATGCTTCAGGAAGCAGACATTGGAATTGGTATCAGTGGTGTTGAAGGAATGCAGGTAAATTTGAAATATTCAATAGCTTATGGTTTTTCAGTTTTTTTTCTTTCCTTTCTGTAACCACAACCTTGAGTTTTGCTTTGTTCTTGAATTCTTATTTCTCCTTTGGTGCGCTAAAATTTTCAGGCAGTTATGTCAAGTGACATTGCAATTGCCCAATTTCGATTTTTAGAGCGCTTACTTCTTGTGCATGGACATTGGTGTTACAGAAGGATCTCATCCATGGTACCAATCTTGTCTTTTTTTAAGATTCAATATCATAAACAAGTGTCTCTCAATGTCGACAAATTTATGGCTTCTGCTTCTTGCTCATTCCTTCAATCAAATGAAATATCCTTGATTGTTGACATACTTATCTTTTCTGTCTGCTAGATCTGCTACTTCTTTTACAAGAATATTGTCTTCGGCTTCACACTCTTCTTCTTCGAGATGTATGCTTCATTCTCAGGGCAAGCAGCCTACAATGATTGGTTCCTGTCACTATATAATGTATTCTTCACTTCACTTCCAGTGATTGCCTTAGGAGTGTTTGACCAGGATGTCTCTGCTAAATTATGTGTCAAGGTAGCCCTTTATACTTCATTGCTTGATGACATTCAGTTTAAAATTGTCTCCCCCAGAGACATAGGCAAAACTACGTTTTCTTCTCATGACCACTTGTCCACTTGCTTCTTTTTGTGTTTATTTTACAGTTTCCACTATTATATCAAGAAGGTGTGCAAAATGTCCTATTTAGCTGGAAACGAATCCTCAGTTGGGCATTCAATGGGGTGTTGAGTGCTACCTTGATATTCTTCTTCTGCATCAGCGCTATGGAGCATCAAGCCTTCCGTAAAGGTGGAGAAGTTGTCGGGCTAGAAGTCCTTGGTGCTACCATGTACACTTGTGTTGTGTGGGTGGTCAATTGCCAAATGGCATTATCTATCAGTTACTTCACTTATATACAACATATTTTCATCTGGGGTGGCATTCTATTCTGGTATATGTTCCTCCTGGCATATGGTGCCATGGACCCTTCCATATCCACAACTGCCTACAAGGTCTTCATTGAAGCTTGTGCTCCTGCCCCTTCTTACTGGCTCATCACTTTGCTTGTGCTTGTTTCCTCCCTCCTTCCATATTTTGCCTGTGCTTCGATCCAAATGCGGTTTTTCCCTACATACCATCAAATGATACAGTGGATAAGAAATGATGGGCAAACAAATGATCCAGAATACTGCAATGTGGTGAGACAAAGATCGATACGACACACAACAGTTGGGTACACAGCTCGTTTTGAAGCATCTAAACGGTTTGAAGGATCTAAACGCTTTGAAGAGAAGCCTGAGAGTGAGATCCATTAAGGGGCATTATTTTTTATCTGCTGTATGTATTCTTAGTCAAAACTTAGGTGTAAATTTTTCCAGAGGAAACCTTCAGCCAATTGTACATATTTGACGTAGAGATGGGTCTTCCAGTTCTGCTACTTGACAAGAAATGTCAAAGAGATGCCGTTAACAAAGTGAACTAAGGCAATCTGCCCTCTGGATTTTTGTTCAAAAAAGATTCTGATTTCTGAAAGTTACACTGGGCGTATAATAAATTTGGCTGCTTCAAGATCAGATAGAATGCTATGGTGGTTGAATTTTTGTTAGTATAGAAAAATAGTCTATCTATTTTGAATCATTCTTTCATGCCCTTGGAATTGGTAAAAATATCAAAAAATCTTTCGCAATATTCTGCCATGGTTTTTCTTTTCTTTTTTATTTTTTAAGCTAAAAAACAGTCCTTGGCTATTTTATTTTGGATGGTGATCTTCAATCACTGAGTTTTCATGAGCTCTAAGAGAAAGCTTATGACAGAGTTGTCCATGTCTGAATATGCAAATTTAGATGTTCATGCTACATATCCAAGAAAAGAACGAATTCAAGAATCTACAAGTTAGTCAAATAAATTAAGATGTTTTCCACCTCAATTTTCAAAGGCCTTTTGGGAAGGAGTTTTGATGGTCACTTCACCACAATGCAAGGCCTAAGAAATCAGAGGCTGACTTGGCCATTACAGTGGCAAGCTCATTGAAGCTAATTACACCGTCGCCATCAGTGTCAGCAATTTTGATCGTCTCCGTGAGCTCTCTATACGTCAGGGGCGGACCCATTTTGGCCATTGCCCCGGCTAACTCTGCCGCTGATATATAGCCATTCCCATCACGATCAAAGCACTTGAAAACCTCTAGCGGCTGTTCTTGATTCATCAATATCTCTTTATTCATGTCAGGTAATATGGCATTGACCAATTCATCGAACTCCACAGAGCCATTGCCATTCGAGTCTATGTTGGCTAACAGGACATGGATTTGGTCACCTGAGGGCTTGAGCCCCAGCGACCGGAGGAGCGCGGCAAGCTCTAGGATGGTTAGGTTTCCATCGGAGTCCATGTCAAATCGAGCAAAAACGTTTCTTAATTGGTTAAGTTGATCAACTTGAAGCTCTGACATACTAATCTCAATGTAAAGAAACAACCAAAAGTGACAATGTGAACAAAATGCACCACAAGAAATCTGCACAAAAATGAGATTCCAACCCAAAGAAACGAAGCAGAGTGATGTTGGGAAGAGAGGAGAGGGAGGGAGGAGGTGTGGCTTAGTTTTAGTATTATGGGATGGGATTGTTAAGGGTCTGACGCATTTTTTGTTGTTGTTGGGGGGAAGAATGGGAAAGGAAAGCGCGTCGATGGCACAGGCAAAGATTCTATAGGGTGTGTAAAGCTTCCCATGTGCCTTCTTGGAAACTCGGGGATTGTCATTTCATATATGGATAATTTCATTTTTTTAAAGATATCGTACTTTAAAATAATGTCAATAATTTACTCTTTCGTTTTAGCAAAGTTGATTTCCATAGTGAACAAAAGAAATTTGAGACAACCCGGTGCATTGCATAGGTATCAAACTAGTTGTGATGAGGGGGAAGATCTATTACCATGTAACAGAGTGAATCAAAAGAGAGTGATCTCTAACTATCTTAATTAGTTGTCATAAATTCATAGTATATTTAATGTTTGATAACATGTAGGGAAATTCAAAAGAGTGATTCCGAGGAGGCGTGTACCAGTGTTACATTGGAATTGTTGAGGTTAAAGGTTACGTTGGCTTTCTTTAGTTTATAAGGGTTGACTAAGTAGTGAATATGTTTGAGATAGTGTAATTCTCCAGGTAGACTTAGTAGTGAACGTGTTTGAGATCGTGTAATTCTTCATTGTCCATGTGCTCCACAGCTAAGTTGGGTGCGTTAACGTTGCCTCCACTTTTCATACGTTCATTATTGAAGTAATCTATGTCTACCTAATGTGTACGAAGATATATTGATAATATTAATGTCCTTTGCAAAATCACCAACTAGTCCAGATATTAGAATTCTCTATTCTCCTCAACAGAGAAAAAAAGGAAGGGGAAATCTTTAGGATTATCTGTTGACAGTATGCTATAACATCCCATACATGCAAATCCATGTTAATTAGAATTTGAACCAGTATTTTACCATTTACAATACAAAGGCAAAGTAGTAATGAACCAATAATATCAAACTTGAGGCTGGTTTTGCTCGGCAGCCTCACCATCTTTAACTTCACAGTCGTTCTTCTCTTCGCCACAAACCCTGGCCTTCGCCTTAACGCCTCCAACTTCAACATCTCTAGGTATACACTGCCGACACTTGCTCTTCAACCAGCCAAAGCATCCCCTATCCTCGATACTCTCCAACGGGGTTGGTGGCCTTCCGTTCCACATACGACCCAAATAGCAGGAAAGAACAGCAAGAACCGTGAGCACAGATATCACAGCAAAGAACGGGCCAATAGATCCAGAGGAATTCCAAGCACTAGGGGTTGGCACAGCTTCTGGGTTACTTGGCAGGGTATCTCCTGCACCAGCTACTGGCTGTAGAATTGAAGACGATGCTGCTGTTGCCATGGCAATCTCAGTAAGTAAAGGAAGCATGCAAAAACATCAGTGTTAAAGGGAAGCATATAAAGGGGCAAAGATGGTGATGACTGACGCGATGGTGAAGGTCTTCTTCAGCTTCCTTAGCGAGGTGTGAGGGCTTGAATGAGTGGAAAACAACGTGGAAAGGGCTAAAGGAAGCCGAGACTTTCTTTTATCTGGTTTACTTTGCAGGTGGTTTACATGCAAGCTTTCTTCCTAGCTTGTGCAGTGCACAGCAGAAAGTATAGTCTTTTATTTTTCATCATAAAAGGCTTTTGATTCCTTGGTTAAAAGTGGGTCTCATGCATGTATAATCTTTTCCTCTTCACCCCTTTATCTCAACATAAATCTTACTTGAGTTCTCAGAACTGAGTCCCTTTTTGCTCTGGATTTTTTATTGGCTCTCAGATGCCTTAACCAAGACCCAAAAACGCCTTAAATAAGCTAGCCAGCAACTATGAATTTCATTTCATTTCCATCAAAAAGTTTCATTAAGAAGAAAGAACGATGTATTCTTTGTTTATATTTCTGATCTTTTTGAGGAATTTTGAAATAATAATATAAAATTTGCTAATTTTATGCCTGACTTTCTTCTTTACAATTATTCCAGAACTTCTAAATTTCCTCGGACTATCTTCTCTTATCATTTTTTTTAATCATTAGTGTATATAGATAATTTTTTTATTAATTTAAAAAAAATTATAAAATTGTTAACTAAATAAGATTCTATTCTTGTTAAATACTCTAATTCACTATAAATATTAAATACTAAAAAAAGCAGTTGTTTATTTCTGGGTTTCTTCCGAATGAGATCCATATCATTAGTGGCAGAACAGTGTTCCAAACAGCCCAACTCGGCGGTGGTATGTTCATCAAGTATCAAACTATTAAACTATTATCATATTCCAAAAAAATAAAGTAAAAGAGAATGAAAAAATAATAATTATTGTTTGGTATTTAATTAAGATTTTAATTTGTTATAAATAAATAATTATTTTTATGAAATATATCAAAAAAATGCATAATATATTTTAATACTACATAAAAATTATGGTGGTCACATAAAATATGATGAAAGAATTTAATATTTAAAAAATAATAATGAAAGACCAGTCCATTTAAAAACTTTTTATGCTTTTGTAAAGGCGCAAACGCCACGTCAACCTTTTACTTTATTTTATTGTACAGATGACCTTTCTCAATTTTATGGTTTTGAACTGTATTAATTGGTCCAGCGCATCAATTGTAGGGGTGAAATGGTAATTGCAGTCGCAGATAAAAACAAACAAGATTCTGTATGGTGGCCCTTCAAAAAGTCACTGCGCGTCTGTGAATGAATCACATCAAACGAGAGAGTGAAGAGAACGAGGCAAGGCGAAGAAACAAACCACTTACCGCAATGGTGAGGTGACGACCCTTGTCCCTACAGATTCATGCTTGTATTCTTTTCCATGATAAAAGGGATAGCTGCCTTTAGCTTTGTATCCTCGTATTATTACGTAGATCTGTGTTGTTAAATTCATCGGGTTTTCTGTTTGATGTTTCTGGAGTTCAACTTTTGTTTGTAAGAGCCTTGTTGGATCTTGCTGTTTTCATTGACATGTTTACCATTTTTCTTGTCTTCGTTTTCTTGAGAGAAAGAATTATGAAGCTGTGATTTTTATTTTATTTTATTTTATTTGGTCCATCTCTAATTAACCTGTATGGAGCTGGGGTGAAGTCACTGGATGCAGCGGTTCATCGATCTCTTCCTGAGTTTTTTTGTGTAAAAACACAAAGCATGAATCGGTCGATAAACCTCTGCATCCAGCGCTCACTTTGCGTCTTTGTCTCATTAATTTCCTTGTGCTATGTTTGGTTGCCGAGAAACCACGGGAAAACCATAAATTTTTATTCTTTTTTCCTTGAAAACCAATTAGATCAAGCCCCTTTTCGGCTATTTTAGTTTTTTTCCCCCCTCACTCGTGGTGTATATATATATCGGTTTTAAAATAACAAAGCTTAGTTCTCTGGTTTTGTATTGGCTTGATGAGCTACTAGCAGTTTTTATGCGCTTCTTCCCCATCTATCATTTGAGGAGTTCTCTGTCAGAACTTCTTTGAAATTTTTTCTAAACTCAGTGGACTACTTCATGTTCTTTACTGATGGATTGGCCAATTACTGTTATCTTTTTAATCAATGTATTTAATCTTGCCAATCAGACATTAATTTCATACGCTTCGGGCTGCAGATTTTTCGTAGTAGGTTAAATGTATGATGCCGGTAACTAGCAAGGTTCAAAGAACTAACCTTCCAAGATAATGTCTTTTCTTATGGCTTTCTATTTTTTCTTTCAGTATTCATTCCTTTCCCTTTTCGGCTCATCAAGTTAAAATCTTAGCAAGTAACAAAGCATCCTCACAGCATATTCTTTTCGATTTAAGGATAATTTTTCTGTTATATACCCAACTGGAATATCCCTGAGGTGCCATTTCAATCAGTAAATGCCCCACTCTGGTCATGTCCCTAAAATCGTGGGCGTCATGTAGTTTGGACAGCCAAGATGGAGAATTATTTTTTTCTTGTAACCTAATTGTGGTCATTCAAAGTACAAACAGCTACGATGAGAGAGAAATATGACCGATTATGTTGCCCGAATATGAATATGATCAATACGTACCTTGCTGCAACAGCTAGTATAAATGCTTTTTGTTACATTTTTCATTTTCAATTTGTGAGAACTAGCTAATAGATTTTTCTGTGTGAAGTTAATTGATATATCATTTTTGTGGTATTACAATCGAAGGGAGGTGATTTTCTTCTACTTCTTGAATTTGCCTGATAGCTTTATGCCCACTTTCGTCTCGTTTTCTTTCAAATGTTAAATATCAGTCCTTGGTGTTCATCATGGCATCAATACATTGATAAAGAGGTGAATAATTTGTAGTCTAGGGATGGCAATGGGGAGAGGGAAGGCGTAACTTTCTTATTTTTTGTAAAGCTAAAATTTTTAAATTTACAAATTTTTTATAAAAATAAATATTATATTATATTATATTTAAATATAATCTCTGAAAATAAATATATTTTTAAAATCTCATATATGCTCTGGAATTTCAAGCTGGAAGAAATCTACTCTTATCCTATATATCTGGATAAGAGCAAAATTTCCACACCTGAAAATTCCTGCAAACAGAAAGAACTGGCGTAACTGGGGACCAAAACCTCTTGCTTGAAAGAGATTATGGTTGAAAGTTTGTAGATCAGATACTGTGCACTTCATGCTTCTTTGGGTTTTATTCCATTACCTCCAAATACTGGTTTGACATATATGTTATGTACGCAAACAGAAAATATGTCTCCATTCATTTATATTATGGTGGTGGAGCTTTCTGAAGAAGGTCATGATAGAGTCATGGGAATGAACTGCTCTAAAAGCAGATGGTTTAAAGATCACTGCTTGTTTCTTTCTTGTAAAGGAAATATATATATAGTACTTTGGAATATAGAACAGAATCAACTCTACTTAACTGTACGAATGAAAGCTACAGTTAATGCAGAACAGAATCTTGTACCTCATTTATAAGCAAATCTGGTATCTAATTCCTGATATGATTTCTATGAAATCATACTAAGGCTATGTTTGTATCACTAGCCTATACATTTCATCAAGTTCAAATTTGGATTCTTGGAACAATGAGTCTATAGAGTAAGTAGGAATAATATTCAAACTTCAAGCTAATTAAGGATATACTCTCATTCTATTCCTTGTTCCCTATTCACTCATCCAAAATGATCTCACACTATCCTATTTTGCGTTCTGTAGTCATATTCCCTCCTCTCTTTTAAGTTTTTTTCTTTTAATTTGATAATTCGTAATCTTTAATTCTAAAGACAATTTTAATATTATTGGGTTTATTAATCAACTCTTATAAATTAGTAACTATCTTTTGACGAACCTGTAAGTAGAACTGAGCTGAGCCATATAGTGAATGGATAGAGTACGATATTACTGTAGCGATAGTTTGTGATTTTTTTGGGAGTTGAGACTCGATAATAATCATGATGATAACGGTTATAGGTACAGTGTGACTATAGTTTTATTTTGAGACTATAGAATAATTTAATGGGGATTAAGTTACGTCTCATTTTTTTTTCAAGTTTTTTTATAATTTTTTTTAATTTTTTAAAATTAAGTAAATATTTTTTATTTTATGTATTTTTTTCAGAATTTTTAAAAATTTTTAAATATTTTAAAGAATTTTTTATATCTTTTTTATACTATTCACCCATAATTTTTTGATACTATTTATTTATAAGTTTAAAAATCTTGAAAAAATATAAAAATATTTTAAAAAATTCTTAAAAAAATATATGATATAAAAAATATTTAATTAATGTTAAAAAATAAAAAAAATTAAGATAAAAAATGTAAAACATAACAAATCGACGCTGTCAAAGTGGAAGAGACATGGGAAGGAGGGATGGTAGGGGGATGTAGCTAATTTAATATGTGTAGATTTTATATTTTTGTTATTTTTTGTCTTAATTTTTTTACATTAATTAATTAATTTTTATATTATATATTTTTTTAAAATTTTTTAAAAATGTTTACACTTTTTATACTATTTATTTATAGTTTTTTTGTATTATTTATTTATAAATAAATAAATTT
>JASKGM010000009.1:17516683-17531440 GCA_034509205.1 Ceratonia siliqua | reverse complement strand
GTCATTTTCCTCCATTTCACCTTTCCTATCTATAGATTCAGCAAGTCACTTTTCCTTTTCTTCCATGTTCCACACAATGGCATAGAGTAGGTGATGTCTTTTTGAACATCAATGAATGAAGAGGCCATAATGATAACCATTGCATGACTTCTGAATGCAGATATATCTTACTTGGTTTGCAATTGCTGCAGGTGATTCTAGAGCTCGCCCATCAAACCTTCTATTATTTATAGCTAGTCTAGTCAACTTAGATAGAGTCTTCTCCCTTTGATTTGAACCACTGCAGAAGACATACATAAGAAAAACATCACAAGCTTGCCTTGACATTTCTTTTTATTGGATTCAGAAAACCTTTTCATGAATATGAAAAGCAAGTAAAGGACAATTATTTTTTTGTTTTTCCGGCAAGGTAAATATATTATGAAAATTAAGTACTACCGATTAAGATATTTCATTCTCCTATCTGCTGAAGCTCTGGAAAGGGCTTCTTTGGGACTCGAAACCAAATCATCATCTATGCTGAGTTTTGTCTTCAGATCATCTGGCAGTGCCTACAGTTTGACCAAATTAGCATAGAAATATGCAAAGAATGAGTACAAGTAGTAGTAAGACTCATACCATCACATCATTCACAAGCTTTTCTAGTTGAATTTGTTCAATGTAAGTGCGAGCAACATATGAACGATCCAACCCCAGTTTCTCTGCCACATATTTTACATAGTTTCTATCTTTCCCTTGCACCTTTTAACAAAATTAAGAAATACTAAATTAGTAACAAGAAATAGACACACAGAAATAGGTGTAGCCATTTGTCCCTAGCCATCCCAGTATTTTAAGTGCTTAGGACTCAAATCAATTCCCAAAGGCAGGGCGTGAGTGCTCTAGTTTTGAAAATAGGCTGGCTCACCCCAGCCCTATTAGACAAACAGGGACCCGTCTGGGCCAGGCTAGGACCTATAGTGTTAATATAACATTTAAGTGCGGTCCACACCCTTTCCTACACACTATCAACCAATGAAAAAATAATAGCAACAGAGGTGAGCATGGTCAAAAAATATAAATAAGAGAATTAAAATAAACACGTAATTTGAACAGAACACTTATCAATTGTTTTTAATCTAAATACAGAGAATAGTTGTTCAGAAAGAAATGAGTCAAATGACAAATGGCTTCAAATTAGCCAATGCATTTCTGCAGAAGAAACAGGAACAGGCATATAAATAAACGAAACCCAGAATTGTAGATACCATATTACTAAAACTTTACATCAAAATTCCTGGTAAAACTTTATGTAAATTCTAAATCAAACACCAAAACTAATTAAGAAAGCAAAATGAAACTTAATATCTGCTAAAGAGAATCAACTTATAGAAGTAACATATTAACATCTTCCAGAATAAGATATTAACATTAGTAATAAGATACTTTATTGATGACTATATTTGATATTTTATCCTACTTCCATATGTATTTCATTAGCATCAAATGTTTAAAACTCAGCCAATACATACCAATAGTAAATAACATTCCCAATCCACCTCTGCCCCTGCAGGGCTGAAGACGGACAAGATGGAAGTCTATAATCAAGTAAAAACAAGTCAACACAAATCATGACATATTTTGAGCATGTGGGGTGAATCGTAAGAGATAAGACATCAATAAGGCATGATTTACCATAGCAAAGGTTAAGAAAGACAACAAACATTACAAATTGGATGTTAACTACAGAGAAAACAATGCTCAACAGAAGACATAAAAGACAAATAGAGAGAAGTGAAACCAGATTTGTATAGCAGGTCATGGATAGAGTCTCCAGCAAATTTTGGATGCAATGCTCAATTACTAAGTTGTCTAGAATGCAATGCTCAACTACCAAGTAAATAAAAGAAGGACTATTATCATTTCAGCATGTATAGACAAAAATAAGGAAGATATGAATAACGTGCTGTAATACCTGAACATATAGGCGATTAAGTTGTTCTAACCAATCAGTTTTTACACACACTTTATTATCATAAAAAATGTGGCTGCTTCTTTTCAGGATAGCTGCAATTGTGTACCCCAAGGCCATCAGTCCTCCAAGAAGGCGCACGCTGACCTCAAAAGTAATTCTAGGTGATATTATGAAAGGACTGTCTGTAACCCATTCCTAGAAACAAGAAAGTACCATCATTATAGAGTTTATTTCTAAAGTTTTGCTATTATTTGCAGATTGTCCAGCAAATCACATATTCATGAAGGTATGATATTGAAACATAGATCTGCAGATCTGGCGCAGGGAAGAAGGGAAAATGGGAATGGTTTCTACTCTCCGGTAAGAAACCAGCTCTGGAATCAGGATTCCAGGGGAAACAGTAGCAATCCAGCCATGGGGGAAGGTCTTCACGGGAAGAAAATGAAAGTCAGAATATCCAATGCTTCATTCAACATAACAACATAATACAAATAGTCTGAGACCTAGGTGAAAAGTCTGAAATACCCTTGGACTAACAGAGTAATGACACTAACAACAACAAAATCAGACGTATGCCATAATACTTAGACGGGAAAATTAAAGACATAACAGTAGGATAACACAATGATTATTTATGATTCTTCCTGGGCTTCCTACCATCAAATCCAGATAGGAAATCTAAGGCTATTTGCTCTGCATCAAGATCAATGAGTTCTTGAGCTGCAGTGCTAATACTTTCCTCTACATAGATATAAATATATGTATATAAGTGGTTGTTTTCCATTTGAAATACAAGAATATTTTAAATATTTTACAAACTTATAGAATCAATTTCATGCATCTTTTAACCCACGTTTTTAGTGCATGCACACATGTTCATGCATGCAAAAACATAGAGATGAAGAAAAAAAGAAAAGAGAATAAGCAATTCATTGTTGCACAAAGTGCTCATAGGAGTTTCAGAGAAACAGGTTCGAGACACACCATAGGTGAGTAGGTAAAGGAGAGATATCAATAGAGTAGACACTGATGTTTCATTAATTATGATGACCAAAAACTGCTCTGGGTTGAAGCTTTTGGAACTTCTATATCAGTTTTTTTTTTCATGTATCAAAGTCTATTCTCACTGAATGGTAGAAGACCATGATGTAGCCATACAAGAGGTCAGTAGCATATTTTCCTACCAAAAAAAGAGAATAAAATGTGTCCTGCCGATAATAGAAACTAGTATCAATTCTTTATCATGAGCTTTTGCTTCTTGACCAAAGATAGAAGATCATGTATCTTCAAAAAAGGGCCAAGAGCATTATTACAACAGATGCATTGATTTAAAATAAATAAATCTACTAAAATGAAATAGGAAAAATTATGGCTCATTAAATGCTCTCTCAAAAAATATGTACATATCTAAAAAGTTAAGGTTTTAATCAACTAGCCTCAAACATGAGTGTGTACTTTCCATCCCGGTTTCTCATCCTCAAATATGATTGACATACTTCAGGATCTTCCCCTGGTGGTAGAAGATAAATGTCATATGTTTCCTCTGTGGTTTCAGTATGTTCTGCAGCAATAGTGGCCTTAATTTGATCCACTGTCACAGCTCTTGCTGACTACAATAGTAAGAACAGTGCAACAATTAGAATTATATGTCATCTAGAAGGCACTTGTAAAGCATAAAACACCTTACATTGATACAAAACATAAGGGATGACCTTCAATATGTAGGTGGGATTCTGGAATCCAGAGAATGGATTAAATTTATTAATGATTCTTATATGTGCCGTTTGGAGATCTCGTTCAATAAAAGCCTTGTACATTGGATATACCTACACGAGAACAAAATTGTAGGTAAGATTTGAAGCAGAGGCACTCACATTATTTTTAAACTCCTAAAGAAAAAATATAAGGATCGGTGAAAAACTGTTTCAGAGATTTGATGAATTATTTCTTCAGGCTCTTGACCAGCACGTTGAATGTCCCGCAAAACCCGCTTGACAAGGTCAAAGTGAACTCCACCAGTGACAGACACACGAAGATCAAGCAAAGGCCATAGTCTTTCGCTTAAGGCATAGATGCCTTCTATGATGACAATACGGGAGCTAGGGAATTCAGCTGTCCTAAAAGGAGAATAGTACAAAAGAAAATCAAGAAACTAACAGTTGACGCACTGATACACAACTAAGTCCTGGTTTAATATGATACTTTTTATATGTGTTTATTGAATGCAAACTTAAATATTCTGCCCACCACCCTTTCCAAACAAAGACATGCATGTACATGCACGTGCTTTGTGAGTGTCTCTATATTTGTGTCAATGAGTGTTGGAGGGTGGGTGTGCACATGCATGCATGTGTACATGTGTACTTGTGTTAAGGAGTTAATAAGAGAGAGTTACAAAGCAAACTACCATTTTGCTGCATGATATTATGCACGTGTTTGTGATCTATTAGATCAAATAACTACAGATACAAAGAAAATTTTTTGGATTTTCACCATGCAAGGCATTTCAAATATAGTAACTTGATCAACAGAGGGCATAGTGAATTATTATTGGATTTTATATTCTCTTTCAGGTTTCCCTCATCAAGATGGCACAGGTATAATACAAAATAATCTTTTGCGTGTCTTAAGAAAGTGAAACTAGAAAGGTACACAACCTGTAACCTGTGCGAGAACTAGACTTGAAATCATATATTGGAACCTGAACTGACTTCCCTGCTTTAAGACCCCGTATATTTTCGAGCAAGGTATCATAATCCGTCAACCGAGGGTCTGTTTCAAATAATCACGACATTAGAACTCTGGGTTGCATTGCATCCTTCCCCTATTTCTTGGTAATTGACTAAAATGATAAACGAGTAAATTTATTTGCAAGCAATGAAAATAGATAGTTTAGGAAAGTCATACATCTTTGTAATAGATTATATGATTAGCAAATGAAAAAATGTATCGTATCACTATGACTAGCAACACGTGATATTCAAATAATGACAAACATCCAAGGTTGGCTTCTTCGACAAAATAAGGTATCTAGAGCTTCTACAGTTACCAATAAGTCTTAGATTAGAAAGTTGCACCATTTAAGTTGAGTGGAGCGAAATTGGGAATACTGGCCAGTCAGCACAATCTGATGGCCTCAAAGAAAGTAGATGTTATGCTAGAGATACAAAACAGCCATTTGTAGCCCTCAACTAAAAGATTATACTTCTAGGTCAATTGGTTCTTTGTCAGCTGACAGTTGACACACCAGTGACGTTAAGAATTCCTTAAGATTAATCCAAGCAAAAATAAAAAACAGATAGCAAACTTTCCTTGAGTGATTTCTGGACTTGGAGAAGATCTGATGCAGCGGGCCTAACTAAACCAAAAGACTAGTCCAGTAGTTTAGGTTTGCCCACTCATTATATAAGTACTACTCCCACCAACTTTAGCCAATAGAAACACTTTCAAAGCACACTATGTCATGAGTAACAGGAAGCAACAGTCAGTCTTCCTATTTTCACTCCCAGAAAATACACAAGTTCCCAAAAAGCTGTGCAGTAAATTAACAAGAAACATCTTTAAAGATAGATATATTCCTTTCAGATTAAGTAATATAGCATTGAAGAGAGATAAAACTTACCATCAAAGTTGCCATCTATAATTCGACTAGAATCATTATAGTTGTCCATTGTTATGACAGCAATGCTCGGCATAAAGTTGAGGACCTTCTCAGTGAAAACGGTCTTCCCTGCTCCAGAGGGACCTGCAACTCCTACTAATATTATCCCATCATTCTTCTGAGCCAGCAATTGGCATGCACGAATAACTATGAAGAAACCTTTCTCAAATGACAAAGGATCTTGGATTGGAACAATTTCATAGCGGTCAGAGTCCTTTCTTTTTACTAGCTGAACCTGATCTCGCAATAGACCAGATCGTCTCCTTGGTGATTCAACAGCGGAAGTAGTATCTTGTGCCATAAGGAAACCAAGGAAGTAGTTTACACTATGTGCTGCATAAAACAAAAAGGGAAATGAAAATGCAACATTAGAAGATGGAAACAAAAGTGCGACGAATAATTAAAA
This sequence comes from Ceratonia siliqua, assembly GCA_034509205.1. Lineage (NCBI taxonomy): Eukaryota > Viridiplantae > Streptophyta > Magnoliopsida > Fabales > Fabaceae > Ceratonia > Ceratonia siliqua. The sequence continues at coordinate 17,525,419 of JASKGM010000009.1, read as the reverse complement.
AGTTCATAAACTGCACGTAGAATCAAGTGGTGGTAAATGATAATCAACATATAAAACACGTTTCATAGAAACAAGTGATATTTTACTGGACGTGTCAAGTGTCAACCATAAGTTGATAATAACATTCAAATGGATAAAGCAACTCCAACTCATAAATATCTTTCACCCTTTTGGTGGCCATTCAAGATCTAGAGTTCAAATATACATAAACCAATAAAATCTGACTCCATTACTATCATCCTCTACAATATAAGTGGAAACAAATAACTCATCCATTCCAGCAAAACAACTGATTAAAGCAAACTAACAACCACCATCCACGGTTTAAAACTGGAGTCAAAATCCATATTTGCATTTGATTTCATCCCATGCAATTCATATATACGTGTACCTCTTTTTTTTTTTTTCCACAAGGCTTAAGTCTCGTTTTGTAAATTCCCTCTTGCTTTTTCATATAGTACGGATATATTGAAAGCAACAGTGCCAACTATAATAGAATCTTCTCTGATTTTCAGAAGCAGAAAACACTGACTTCCTCTTATATGGGCCATATAAGTATTAACTAAATCTGCATATGCTTTCCTCCCATTGACATTTGACAGCGCTTCTGCACAGTCACGAGCAACAGGAAAGCAAAATACACCCGAAATAAAAAATAAAATAAAAAAATCATTTCTTTCCCCTAAATTTCCGAGCTCCCTATAAAAATTTTGAACCAAACGCGCATTTTGCAGGATTTCATTAGAATAAAATAATGAAATAATTAATTAAGACTGTAAAATAAGAGTAGTTTAGCAAATTACAGTTATTCCATATACAAGAAATCATAAAACATATTGCGCAGGTGAAATACTCTGAGTATCTCTGACAAATTAAATTACGCTTTTGAATTATCAAGCTGTGCAGTAAAGCGTAGACTGATATTAGCAGCAGTATAGTGAAAATTGGAGGTACCCATAACATAATCAAATTTTAATAAGCAGGAAAGGAACTTGGACTAGTACGAAACTCAGCGAACCGAACCTTCAGAAAAGGGAAGGAAAGAATTGAGGGTCTCTTTAGTGAACGATCATTCAACCTGCTGGGAATCCAGACATGCGAAATTTGCAGGGGCCTGTTGGATTATCAGTCTCAGATTTTACAATATAACTAGCTGAATCAGACACGTGGAAGGCCATTCTGGGGTGGAATCGAAACGTTCGACGGACAGAGGTCACAGGAAATTTGGAAGTTAGCTAGCTCGGTAAATTGTTTTGCAGTAAGCGGGTTTAAATCTCGCAATCGTCAGAGTAAGAAGGCCTGAAGAGTCGTAACTCGCATTGTCATTGTGTAATTCATTATTTAAAAATAAAAGTTCAAATTTATCTATTATCTAAAACTAGATATTTCGAAGAGTTGAGGTTTCATCCTCTGAAATTCAACCAAAATGGATCCATTCTTTTTTGTTAACATGATTCATGGTTTTAAATTGCACTTGCCTGTTCATTTTGAACTACTATAATTTATTTATTAAAATATACATACTTTATGAATATATTTTGTATATTATGATCGTTGATATTAATATAAACATTATACTATATTTTTATTATAATTAAATTTAAATTTAATATTTAGTGTTTTAAAATATATCACTTAAATTAATATTTTTAAATATTAATCATTTGTTTATTTTTAAAATTATTTTTTAAAAAAAAAATAGTCTTTATTTTTTTAAAATGTGTTTGTTTATGATCTTAGTCTCATTTTTATTTCTTACTACATTTTGTTGAAGCAATTTACATATGATATTTTTTTTGCCACACTGTACATATGATAGTTGTCAGTTGTGATTTAACCATATCTCTTTTTTCTAATTATTTGTGGGTGTGACTAATGAAGTAGTTATAATTAAGAAGAATTTCTTATATACATGTATATTGTGTTGGGTCTATCTTTTTATAATTAGGTCTATCTCTTTTATAGTTTTCACACACTTTCTTTGAAGTCAAAATGTGATCTAACTTCTTCAATAAAATAATTATGAAAAAGGATAAACTCAAATTCAATCATAAGAGAAGTTCAAATAAGTATAAAGTTCATCTTGATCTTAAACATTGCACATCTAATTGTTCCAAAAATTTTAAACAACTTAAATTTAAATATTCATAAATATAACATATTATATGATGTTAATATAAGTAATGTATAATTTAAGAAAAATAGCTTTTAAGTTATCATCTCTCTCTTTTTTTAGTGATAAATAGTAATTCAACATTAGGAGGAAAGTGAAAATTTTAAAACTCTCAATATTAATGTCAATTAATATTTTTAGTACTAAAAATATGACACTTGAATTAATATTCTTAAATAAAGTTATCATTTCTCTTTACCGCTAATAAACTTGATTCTAAATAATTGGTCACAACAAAAATTTCCTGATCAAAAGTGACATAAACTGAGAATATTTATAAAAATGGATAATTTAAGATTATTTTTAAAAAGGAATATTGAGTTTAAAATATTAAAAACAAAAATATGAAATGATGAGCTGGCAATGTGATCTATAAGTTGTTCAGGAGAACAAAAATAAATGGTGATGCTTCCATGATTTCATCCTTATCCCCAGATTGCTCAAGTTGAGATAGGATACATTGAACATGTTCCATAACTTATATTCTGAGAACAAAGAATCAAATATAAAATGACCAAATTACCAAAAGGCTAAAATTATGCATTTGGGAGATTGTGAGAACGACGGTGATTGTTCCTTTTATTTTGGACAAAAATTTCAAACAGGATTCATAAAGAATGCACTGAGAGAATACTACAACTAAACGTAAGAAAAGGTTTTCATATAAATTAAAAAGCTATAAAATAATAAATATATTAATAATTTATTATACATATGATTATGTATTATTATTATTATACACATTCATTAGGATTTTTTTTTGCTTTTGAACGTCAATTTTATAAAAAATATAAATCATTTATATTATTAGTTATTAAATAATAACATGTTACAAATATTTTATATATATATATATATATATATATATATATATATATATAGAAGAAGGGATGTTGATAATATTGTCAATTAAAATTAATCTTACACAATTGTATAAATTGTTATATGATGAGTTTTCACTAAATCTATCGTTCAATCAAAACTTTATATCATAAAGATCATATATACTCACCAAAATTTGTTTTAATTCAAAATTATTTTATATCTTATTAATATTTTATAAAATTAATGTATAATGTAATATTTAAATATAAATAATAATAAACTATTTGATCGTATGTATTATTATAGTTGGTCTTTTTAAAATTAGATATGCAATCCTAACATGATAATTATTTTAGTTTTCATGATTAGATTAATAAAAATCATATCTTAAATAAAATATTAAAATGTATAGATGTATCAATTATAATACCTGCATCAATGAATCCCTCTCTCTCTATCTAATATCACTTAATTACATACTATATTTATCTTAATTGTTTATGTCAACAATTTAGTGTTGTTGCTAAAGTGTTGGGAGGTACACTAGCCACCATGGCACCTTTTATGCAATTTTAATTGATTATTTTGAGGTAGTCTTTTTTTATTGGAGTTTCGTGATAATTAGTGATTAGGAAGAGATTGAATTAATTTTGAAGCATCGAGAACTTAATTAAAACTCCGTACAAATGGGGACCAAAAGTATATTTTATCTTGTACGATATTAATTATAGACATTAAGAAGTATATTATGTAATTTTAATATTACTATATTATAACTAGTAATATATAATTACCTTATAGTTTAAATATATTAAGGAATATATTATATAAATTTAATATTAATATTTTATAATTAATCATATATAATTATTTAGTATTCTTAATATATCATTAATAAATAATATAAAATCAGTAAATTATATAAATTATATAAAACTTTATATTATATAATAAAAATTATTATATATTAGTTGTAAAAATTATTATAGTAATGTACTACAGTATACGAGACTATTTCAAATAGTATTGTAATATTGAAAAATTAAATACTAGTGTTATTAACATTTGACACATAAATAACTTTTTCTTAAATTTTAGTAACTAAATTAATTATAATTTAAAAATATATTACATGATAAAATATAAATAACAATAATCTATACTAAATTCTAAAATAATTCCACCTCATAACAAGTCTATGGACATGTATCACTTTATTATTAAAAGTTTTTCTCTCCAAAAGTTTTACTCTTCTTCTAACTCTAAACTTTGCACCCTTTGTTTTTAGCTCAAAGAAATTAGGTTTTGACTATCATACAGTTTCAAAATGGAATTGTAGGATAACTTTTATCATGTTGATTTTTTATTTTGTTATTTTTGTCTTAATTTTTTTTATTTTTTGACATTAATTAATTATTTTTTATATCATATATCTTTTTAAAATTTTTTGAAATATTTTTTAATTTTTTACATATGAATGAATAGTATAAAAAATTATGAATAAATAATATAAAAAATTTTAAAAATTTTAAAAAAATATATGATATAAAAAATAATTAATTAATATTAAAATAATAATAATATAAAAAATAAACATGATAAAAGATATCAAATAACCCCAAAATAAGGCTATAAAATAGTTTTCACCAAATAATCTAGGTTGTGACTATCCTACAGCCCAAAAATTGGGCTATAGGATAGGTTTAGTCGTGTCTTTTTTTATTTTGTTATTTTTTGTCTTATTTTTTAATATTAATTAATTATTTTTTATATTATATATTTTTTTGAAATGTTTTTAAATTCTTTTTAGAATTTTTTACTTATGAATGAATAGTAGAAGAAAAATTATGAATGAATAATATAAGCAAACGTAAAAAAAATTTTCAAAAATTTCCAAAAATTTCCAAAAAAATGATATAAAAATAATTAATTAATGTCAAAAAATAAGACAAAAAACAATAAAATAAAAAATTGACACCACAATACTTACCCTCCAATTCTAAAATAGGGCTGTAAAGTAATATTTACCAATAATCTATCATCTCCCAAGACTATCTTTCACGACAATTTATGCTCTACTCATCTTGGAAATACCATTTAAGCTATTACTCTCTTATCTTTCATCTCCCGATACTACCTTCCACAATATTCGGATTTGGATTCAGTTCTTTTCAGGACCGGATCTTTTTCTTTCTTTTCTCCTAATCATGTCATCGTTACCTTAAAAAAATTTATTTACGTTTCCATCTTTTGAGCCTATCTCTTCCTTCCTCCCCTCTCCTTATTCCCTTCCGTCATTTTCTCTTTCTCTTTCTCTTCGTTCTTCCTCTTTGCCATTTTCGCCTATGGCCATCGTCCTCATCATGCACCAGAAAAGCTTCCCCTTTCTAAATCAATCCTCTCCCCTTCATCCTTTCATTAACTATTATAAAGATGAGTCAAGTCAAAATATTTCCAATAACTACTTTGGTGACTCAAGGTAGCCAAGGAAAGTGTGGAATGGACCAGCTATGTTGAGCAAGTCAGTGAGGTTTACATAATCTGGTGCTAGGGCTGAGGTTGGAGTAAGGCTCAGTGAAGGAGGACTAGCAATTTTGGTTTTGACAAATGTTGAAGAACAGAAAAGCAACACAGTACTGCTAAACAATATAATCATTGGAACAACATATTTTTCCAATTTCACAAGTTTGTTCAAACTTTCAATATGACCAATCTCTCCAGATTCCATTAAAAAACGACTTCTAGAATATTAGATCCCATAATTAAAAATACCCATTTCTGAAAAAGTTCAAAAATGTCAAAATTGGGTAAAATCAAATCCCACAAAACATTACAAATCCATGCCCATTCTTTCAATGATACTGACATTTATCCTTCTTTTTACTAACATTTACATATACTAACACAATGGTTGAAATTAGGTCTTAAAAACGCTAACAGATGCCATAAAATAAGTAATGAACAGAAAAGGTCTGTGTGAAGAAATATCTCAATGCAGTTTGGAAGAGGAATTAAAGCTTTGGATTAGAAGACCACCTCCATCATCGCCGATAGCCATCATCACTCCCAATGGTTCTTCCATCTTCTCTACCGTTAGCGTTTCCCATCAATTTTCTAAAGAAAAACTCTCACATATCCACAAGCCAAACGAGATTTTATAATTTGCAGAAATCAACAATGCAACTTCTATATATATACTTCTTCGAATGACGATGAAAGACAGATTGTTTTGATTATGAGAATGCAGGGTGAGAAGGTATGTGGTGGAAGAGGTAGAAGGAGAGAAAGAAGAAACGGTCATGGCTGTAAACAATGGATACAGATGGAAAAGGGAAAAAAGTTTTTTTTTTATTATTAAATGATGTGACAAAATCTGTACCATTCAAAAATTTGAATGACCCAGATGATAAGAAAATATCTCATTCTTTTCCACTGGAAAAGAATGTGATCCAAATCCACAATATTCTATGCTCCACGGCAAATATTGTACTCTTATATATACACCCAATGAACATGAATTGCTATTTGCTTCTCTCAAACTCTTAGGGTGTGTTCGATTTGCCTAAATATTTTTTGATATTAATTTGGGACAAGAAAAACATTAATACACTAATAAACTATTTAAATATGAATAATTTATATAGAAATATGCTTCAATGAAATTGTATTTTTTAAAAGTTTTTTAAAGAATTAGCCTAATAATTAAAATTAGTATTTGGGGTCAAATCTTTAAAAGAATTTATAAAAATAATGTTGATGCCTTATGACTTACTTTTATTATAATAAGAAAATAAATAAATTAGGTTATAGGTAAATTAGGTAAGATGCCATGTAATTGATGAGTTAAAAAAATCTAAAGAAATAATTATTTCTTAAAACCAATGTTTTAAAATTTTGATTAGTTATTGAACTGATAAAGACAATAATAATTTATGATTCACTAGTATAAATTGCAGTTAGACTTGTAATAAAAGAGAATATATATATATATATATATATATATTATCTATCTTCTATATCTATCTATATATTATTATTATTATTATATTCTAAAATAAAATGTTCTCACATGTTGATAGGAGACTGATATTTGTCATTCTATTGAACTCACATTTGTCACTCCATTAATGTCATTTATCTTTTAATTAAAATAATCATCTTATAATATTTATAAAATTGTAAACTTAATTGCCAATAATAATAATTATTTTTTTTACTAAATTCTTTTTAAAAATTCATTTATTATTGTTGTACTGTATATCATCTTTTTACTAATAAAAAGTCAATAAAATCATAAAATCATTTAATAGAATCTCTTATTCTGTTCTATGATTGAGTTACATTTAATAATTTTCCTAAAAAAATGATTTACCATATTTTTTTTATACTAATAGAAAGTCATATTTAATAAAAAAAATATTTTTTATATATTTAATGTTAATTTTTTATAATTTTTTAAATACTTAAGAATTTAAAATATATACATACCAAAATATTACAGCATACATACATCATAAGAAATTATTGGTCTATGTATGAATAAATATAGATTTTATTCTAGGTATGAATACAAGTAAATATTGATCTCATTTATTTATTTTTATATCAAAATAGTACACTTCAAATGAAATTATTGTAATTTTTTTAATACCTTCTATAATAAAATGATATATTGTGGTAGGTCAACTGTAATTATAAAAAGAGAAATTTATATTTTACTGAATTAAATATAATTTTTCATAATTCTAAACCACGCTATTTCTTCTTATTGTAATTACTTTAAACAAATATAGCATTTTTCAATTATTTCACTTAATCTTTTAAAGTGATTTTTATTTATTTTAATTCCTTAAATATTAATTAATATAACAGTTTACTCCGTTTAATTCAGTTCTCATATATGTGAACAGGCAATAAATTTGCATAGCTTTGATAATACAAGCAAATAAAATGTTTGGACAAAATAATAAGTAGTTAATGATATATTTGTCTTTTTCATTTTCAATGAAAAATTAGAAAGTTGAAATTTGAAATATATAGTTTAAATTTTAAAATTTATACTTCAAAAATGAACATATTTAAGTAAATTTATGCACTTTTTAAGATTGATGAATGAGTGTATGTTATGTTAGAATAATATTCAAATGAGTGATTACTATTTTATTTTATTAATTTTTAATCTTGACTTTTGCTATCATACTCTGGAGTATTCTATACTCCAGAGTATGATTTTTATTTTTTATTATTTAATTTTTGTCATATTTTTTATTGTAAGAATTAAATTTAAAGAATTTAAAAAATATATAAAAAAAGTTTAAAGATTTTTTTTAGTTTTTTTTTATGTTTTTCTACTTTATTTTTAAATTAGTTTTTAATAGTTATGTTAAGAAATTTTTTTTAATTTTTTTAATTTTTTTCAAATTCCTTAACTCTATTTCTTAAAATAAAAAATATAATAAAAATTAAATAATTTAAAAATAAAAATCCTTTATACTCCAGAATAGGATAAAAAAATCCTTTAATCTTAATTATTAGTTAATACAATCATACATTACACATATTTTTTACTAATTATTATCCTATAGTACTATTGGAAGTTGAGAGTTGGAGAATAAGAAAATAGGTACATTGATGAGGAATTTGGATTTAATGAAGTTAGGGATAACTTTACAGCATCTAATTAGATTTTGATTATTTAATGTATATTAAATAATTATGATTAAATGATAATTTTTTTT
>JASKGM010000009.1:17502035-17516583 GCA_034509205.1 Ceratonia siliqua | reverse complement strand
AAAAAAATTTATTTTTAAACAACATTTGAATAAATAATTTTATAAAAAAAAGTTAGGTGGATTGAGAGATAATGCAATTCATGCCCAACGTGTATTTGTTGAGGTAGCATTGCACTCTGATGAGCCTGTTATGCTTTGTGCAAGTCACTCTCATGGTGGTAAAGATTATAAGAGATGTTTGAATTTGCACAACATGTTTTACTCTTACTAATGGATCACTTTAGCACTTTAATAAATAGGGAGGCATTATGCTACCGCTTTATTTTGAAGATAGTAACATAATTTGGTATCTCAATATTTTATTTTTCTGACTTTATATCTTATTTTTTATTTTTTTTATTTTAATTAATTATTATTTAAGTCATATAATTTTTTAAAATATTTTTGAATTATTTTTTATTTTTTTTTATTTTTTTATACTATTCATTCATAATTTATTTGATATTATTTATATATAAATAAAAAATTTTAAAATATATATATAACAGAACAAATAATTAATTAATATAAAAAAATATAAAATATAAAATATAAAATATAAAAAATAATAAATAATAAATCAATTTAACCTAAGCTACACCCCAACATTGCGGCTGTAGCTTAGAATTGTTAGTGGGCTACTGCACGATATTTGCTACCAAAACATATCAGGGTCGTCGAGATGGGCATGAACGATGCTTGGTTTCGTGATATTGGGCCTACTGTGAGTTTTCTTCTGTTACGAAGAATTTGAGTTGGGAGAAGGGAGAAGCCGAGAGGAGGCGAGGAAGGGTAGAAAACAGGGGAGTTGGTGATAATATTTTCTGCATACCCTTTCATTGCTATTTCACAACGCCTTTGGGTTTTCTCATGGACATGAGTATATCTTGTTGCATGAGAGTAGTAGAAAGGGGCAAGGGCAGGGGGCGGGCAGTCGTATGATGCAACGTAATTCCCTCGGAATCCTGATCCCTTCACAACAGAAGATATGACCTACTAACTATGATTACAGAGATCTTTGCTTGGTGAAACACTGCTATAACCGTACCCACTGATATAGGCTAAGGAAAGGAACATGATACTAGGATAGATTCGTATCATCTTCCCTTACTACGCATTTCGGATTCTATCAACATGGAAATTCTTCTTTTCTTGGGTTTGTTTCTTTCTATAGTTTGTTGTGAACAGAAATCCATCAAAATCTGGTGATACAGAGCACAAGATTGCAGGCATTGATTGGAATTTTAACAGTTGGGGAGGTAAGCATTTTGACTTTCTAATATCCATTTCAGCGAGTGATTGCTATTTGCTATGCTACGATTTATTTGAGGAATTCTTTAAGGAAATGAATGTGAGATTGGAAATTTTGTTTTATGTCTGCTATATGGAAATGAATGTGAGCATATGCAGAAACCGATGCCCAAGTTATTGTAAATTGCTTTTCTACCATGCTTACATAAAAGATTTACGTCTTGTTTATTGGCTTCTTAAAATAATGGATATATTGAAAATGTTTAGGTACAGAGAGTGGTTGTTATATCAGTTGGACTCTTGATCTGCTTGTTGCAAGGAAGGTAAGTGCAGTAAAAAAAAGTATCCAATACACACAATAAAAAATTAAGAGAATGTGCGAATTTGGGGTGGTAGTTATCATAATCATAAATACCCAGTTAGGGAACAAAAGGAAGGATAGCATTAGGCATTAGCAACGAAGCCACCAGCTTGGTTGAAATGGAAAACAGCAAAAATATGATAAGAAGGGAACAATATTACTGAAGGACTTGAGATTTTTGAAACTTTCCGAGACTGGTAGGTTATTAGTCGACCTTGTGGTGGAGACTGGAGAGTGTGTCAGTGTAACTCTAATTATAATTGTTTCAAGTTAAAATATCTTACATCTTACAGAGGATAATGCCATGTGATCTTTGTAAGTTGCGATTATTCAAGAAGGATTTATAATCTGCTTGAAAATGTATGGGTTGAACTGTTCCTTTCAGATGAATTACTGACATAGACCTAACAAGCATGGGTGTAACAAGATTGGAAGGATGCCTTTAGAAGAATTAGATAATGAATTGGTTCTATCAACTTCTGTCATTGGTTCTTTCCTGTACCATTTGCAGATGGAAGTTGGAGAATGTATTGGCATCACCATTCACCAAAGCAAATAATAACACTGATATATTTCTCTTTATTTCTCTTCTCTAGTCTGTTATTACCAAAGTGGTTTATTAACTGCAAAACTTGGTTTGACTTTCTCTTCTATACTCTTACAGTCAAGAATCAAGTGGCTCCAATTTTTATTTTATTTTTTCATATTTATTATACTTTTTTAGTATTGTTGCAAATGATAAAAAAAATTCATAATATGGATACTAAATATAATTTCAATTTACCCAACAATCAATTCAATTATAAAATGTGTGGTTAGGTAGTACATATCTTTAAAGTATTAAATAAAGTAAATATGTTGAATTTCTTATAAATTAGTTATTTAATTGTTTAAAAAAATTATATGCATTACCTTCTCCACATTAATATCTTAAAAATTACTTTGTAATACTTAATATATTCTTATATATGTGGCAACATATTAAAAAGTTATCATAATTTTGTAAAACGTTGAATAATAACCTTAAAATTAGAATTGGATAACAGTAATATTTTCTTGATTGGGTTGACTTATAGAGAAGGGTGTAAATCAAAGAGCGATCGTGCCATAATCAAAACATGTGTTTGGTTGAGAATTGAGAGATCCAAGAATGGGAAGGAATATAGGAGCCGAGAAGGGGAATAAAAATCAGAGTCTTGTCGCTCAATTGTCGTGAAATCAGGTCTTGGAAGCGAAAATCATCTTCGTGCACCTGATTTCATTTCCTTTCACTGGCACACACGGAGGGAGGCTGAGAAAGGGGGAAAGAGAAGGACGGGTTTCAGGATCTACATGCGCTGGTAGAAGCAGAGGAAGATGGGGTGCTCATTTTCCGGGTTGAATGCTTTATACGACGCCGTCAATGGAGGAGGAGATGTCTGGATCAATGAGAATCGATTCCGCATCGTCAGGCAGCTCGGGGAAGGTGGGTTCGCCTTCGTCTACTTGGTCAAGGAGTTGGTCACTGATTCCTCCTCCGCCTCGGTTGGCGGTGGTCTCGTTAAGAAGCTCAAAGACTCCTCTCATGTCTCTGGTTCGGTTCCTCTCCTTCCCAACCCGCTGTATTCTTTTTCCCTCTTTGTATAGGATGTATAGAACTTTGTGATCTGTGCTATTTCTATTGGAATCTGAAAAACAGGAAACAAAAGGAAGGTTTGCCATTGTTTTGGGTAATGCTAAACTTTGATTTTCTCAAACGATCTTTATCTGATCATATGAACTGGTGATCTATAAAAGTTTTAAGCTACGACATTTTAGTGTGCAAGTTTTTCTCAGTTTCGGATTCCTTTCATAATTCCTTAGTTGGAATAGGTGGGTTGCGTCCTCTATACCTTCATTTTTGGTAGTGAACTTATTATTGCTACTTCATAGAGATTTGGATTTTGTCGGCAACGTCCAATCTGGTGAAGTTAATTTCTGATCCAAGCTTCTTACTTTTGAATTTTTAAGAGGTGGGTACCTTCCCTTTCTGTCTAAACTGCCACTGCTTCTCTAAGGAAATGAAGTATGCGGTTTCTGATGTTCCAGCTTGGATCTAAAATTGTATAAACTTTAAGTCCAATTCCATCAGACATGTCTAAAATTATTACACATGAATGAGATCTGCGGTGCTTTCTTCTTTCTTATTGTGTGATATTGACGATGCGGCAAAGAAATGTGTTTTTAATAAAATGGTGATGATTATTATCCCATCATGTTTCTCACTCTGATGGAGGCAATTTATAAGTCATAGAATTTTCGTTGTTCTTTGTCAAAGATTGGAAAGAGGAGTTTGTATATTATTATCAACTTTACTATGGTCTTTTCTGCAGATGATGGAACCTATGCTATGAAAAAAATCCTCATTCAGAACAGTGAACAATTGGAGTTGGTGAGGGAGGAGATCCGTGTGTCATCACTGTTTAGTCATCCAAATTTGCTTCCACTTCTTGATCATGCAATCATTTCTGTTCAGGTAATTTTTATCTGAACAAAATTTCTGCAGGTAATAAGTACCTCTCCTTCTTAATTGTCGGTTTAGGTGAAATGCATTATACAAGATGAAAGTATTCAATTAAGAAATTTTGCTTAAATTTGATTGTAAACTACAAGTATGTATTACCTATGTAATGAATTCCCAGATTCAGGTGTTTATTTATAGTTACCTGAACAATATTTTGCTTGGATCTACTTCCCGATGTACCTTAAAATAATTTGAAGTCAAACCATTCAACATTTTTATGTGATTTGCTTTGCATGTTCCGATTATACTCTTAATGCATAAGCTTATTTATTTATTCATTTATTCAGCATTGGTAGGATGGATAAGAAACTTTTAGGACTGTGAAGAATAATGCTTATTACCATTGCTGTTAAATTTTGCTGAGATAAAAACTCATGTAAAGAGCCTGGTCCTCCATTATGGTACATAATGAACATCAATTTACAAGTCAAACAAATTCGTTTCCTACCACACTATTTTCTAGGATTTGTTAATATTATATTGTATAGGCTAATGTGGTTTTAACAAATCTGTTGAATATTTGGGATTAAGAACTTTAACAGACCATTAGAGTTACTAGTTAATAGAAGATACACTTATAAATCAGAGATACTAATTCTAATTTTCGTTACTTCTCAGTGACATGCATTTTCTTCTCTTGCATCCACTTTGAGTGAAAAAAAAAATGTTATATCCACTGTATCTAGGCTTAACAATCATATATTCTGGCCAAAGTGGTTCTTTTTCAGCTCCACTTGTCTGTCTTGGGTGGGAATGATGATCTCATATACATGTATGATATTTCCCTTGGTGAGGCTTAATGAAAATGTATTGAGATACATTAAGGGATTATAACAAAGTGCCATTAAATCTTTTTGATGTTAGGTACTGGGAGGGATTCAGCATATCACAGTAAAGTTGATGCTAGTCTTTTATCAACAATCTGATTACTTCTGTAAGAATAAGATAAGATCCATGTTACTGGTCTCATGGCTTATGAAAATATGATATCACTTTCAGTAAAGCTTTGATATACTGAAACTTCTATCAAATATTGCAGTACAGAATCTAGGTTTTCCAAACTTGGTTGGGAATTATGTAGTTTTGTGATGAGACATGGATATAATCTAGGTTTTTCAATCTGGAAAGTGATTATTGCTATTATAGTGTGGCTATCCTCCTATGTGCTTTCTAGCCCATGAAAAGAGAAAATATATTCTTATTCTAGGAATGTGTAACTTTGCTCTTTTTTTAACCCTTTTCCGTCTCGGGTTTATTTAATTTCTTCCCCTGTTTCTATGCTTGTGCTTCTATAATTTGTAGAAGATGTGATTTTTGTTGGCAGCCTACGCAAGAAACATCTTGGAACCATGAAGCATACTTGTTATTTCCTGTTCACTTGGATGGAACATTGCTAGACAATGCCAAAACAATGAAAGCCAAGAAGGAGTTCTATTCTACCTCTGATGTTCTTCAAATATTTCGGCAGGTAAAAAGAATAATCTTTTTTTATCCATTTCGCTTCTTTTGACTTTTCCTTTTGAGGGAGGGGGGGGAACCTGAAGCATTGCTATTGCAATTCTAAATTTTGGACACATAACTTGTTTGAAGTTGGGCTATTTGGAGACGAAGGTAGTGTAATATAAATGGCTGAACTGGAATTTTTTCTTCAACGATTATAATAGCCTCTTTTTAGGTTATCATGAAAACATTGTTGTCTTAAGATTCACATTGATGAAGAAGAAATGTGATTGTTGCTGGTATGCTTCATTTATGTTTTAGAATCTACTGAGGTATATATTTATTTTTTTCTTTCAGTTTCAATGTACTTTTTTATAATTTATATTTTAGGGTTTACCATTACCCTAGACTGAGAATGCAATAGCTTAAATGTACAAAAAACTTTTTAACCGTGTAAATTCAACTCAACAGCTTTGTGCAGGACTCAAGCATATGCACAGTTTAGATCCTCCATATGCACATAATGATGTCAAACCTGGAAATGTTCTCATAACACATAGAAAAGGACAACCACCTCTTGCCATACTGATGGATTTTGGCAGTGCTCGACCTGCCAAGAGGCAAATTCGCTCCCGATCGGAGGCACTACAGTTACAGGTTCTTCTATTCTTCATTTTTTTTTTTAGAAAAAAATTCTATAATGTGTTAATGTCTCACATTTCCATTCTTGCATCACCAGTAGTTTCGTTAATAAAGCTTAACATGTCATCCTTGCAAAGCTCATTATCATTTATATGCAAACTAAGTTATGACGTATTAGAATGTTTTATGAGGATTTTGCTATATTTTTTATTTTTAAAATCAGGCTATTATGGGATTATTTTTTTTTTGTTAATTGTTATCATACTTTGATTGGACATATTTTTTTATTAAAAGATACTGGATTACTTAGTGTAGACTTTTATTGTGAGACTGCCGATTCTGATATTAGCTCTGCTAGTTTAATGAGGTATACTAGAAGGAACAAAGTTTCATTTCAGTCATTAGGCTTGAATTTTATACTCTGGTGATTGTTACATTTTCATCTTCCTGTGTAGGAATGGGCAGCTGAACATTGCTCCGCTCCTTTCCGAGCTCCTGAGTTGTGGGATTGTCCAAGCCATGCTGATATAGATGAAAGAAGTGATATTTGGTCTCTAGGATGCACACTGTACGCAATAATGTGAGGACTAATCCTTCATTACATGTGCTTGTCTTAATTTTTATGTTTATCACTTTTGTTGGCTATGCCTTCTTACAACATAATAACCATATTTTGGTCAATTCTATAGTTTTTTTTTTTAATTTTATTTGCTTTCTTGAAAACATTAGTTCATCACTTTTTGTGTGCATGGTTTTTTGTGTATGCATTGCATTTTGATTCTGAAGCCTTGATGTGCATTTAGATACTATAAATTAACAAATGGATTAGAATTGTCTAAAGAGGATGCAGAAGGTTGTATATTTTACGTGCTGTTATTATCAAAGTAACTTTATGACCACTCCATTGCAATGAATATTTTGTGTTTAAATTACTGAATTGGCTTGTTATGAATAAAGAGATTTGCTATTATTGACAATCACATTGTGGGGGCAGTGGACTCCAGAGTGGGGCAAGAGTCACTGGTTTTCAAGATTGAGGCATGCTTGTTTGTGTAAATGAAAAAGTATTTAGAAAACATACTTAATTTGGCTTTGTATTTGTTCATGTCTTTTCTCAGCTTTGTTTAATTATGGAAGTTCAACCTACCACTCCTATCAGTGATTCAGTATCATCATAATTACCGTCATCTTTGAAATGGATTTTCTGTTAACTTTGTGTGCTAAAGATATTTTAGCCGCTTTAGTACATTTGTTTATCATCAACTGGATGAATTTTGTAGGTATGGCGAATCTCCATTTGAATATGCACTTGGAGAATCTGGAGGAAGCCTGCAATTGGCCGTTGTAAATGGTCAGGTCAAATGGCCAGCTGGACCTAAGCCTCCATACCCAGAAGCTCTTCATCAGTTTGTTATATGGATGGTTCAGCCCCAGGCTGCTATGCGGCCCCAGATAAATGATATCATTATCCATGTTGATAAGTTGATTGCGAAGTTCTCTCCTTGAGTTACCATGGAAGGGCTCAATGGAGGCGTGGTTAACCATGCAAATTGCAGCCGTTTAGAAAATTGTGTGCCGTTACATCCATAGTGCTATATGTTGATAAAAAGCAAAAGCAGTTCCTTGCCTTCAACTTCTTTTTTTTGGTGGTAGTCTAGGCAGTTTGGCGTTGGGTTTATTAATATATTATTTGTCATTTCTACATAAATTTGTCTCGTAATTTACTAAATGGCCAATCTCCCCGTGACTTTTACAGAATGAATGCACATAAATGGCATATCATTTATTTATTGATGTTTTCTGTTTGGCTTACCTAACAGTTTTGCAATACTTTGATGGGGTATAAATATTTGCCAAGCATTTTCATTGCTCCTTGTTAACGTTGAGTTTGGATTGAGAAACTGGGATATTGATTATGTGGTTCTCTTCGTTGGAAGAAAATTATGGTATTAACTGATGGTGAGCTAAATTTGCTTAGGCTGGCAGGGGCTGCTCGGTTGCGTATTTGTTCATACTTGGCAGTTGTCTATAATCATCGTTGGTTTAATCTTTGAGATCAATTGACATGACAATGGCATATTGGCTGTCTTCTCTTCCTAGCCTGGTTGAATCCACCATGCCAAGATCAAGGCTTCCAGGTGGTTAAGTTGCCTGCATAAGGATTGGGCTGGTCTCTATTGTTATTGGAGCATGACTCTCATTCGCTAACATGCATTTCCAGTTAGACCCATTTAGCTATTGTTTGGAAATAAAATAAGGGGAGAGAAAGAAATAGAAGGAATAGAAATTAGAAAGTGTATTAATGTTTGTATTATGTTTAAATTTTAAGTCAATTCTGTATTTCTTCCTTTTTTCCCTTCCTCATTTTGTTTTTTAAACAAACCATACAATGCTTGGCGAATTTGGTATTTAGGTGTCAAGCTGTAGTTTTGAACTTTAAAATTGAAAAGGGGAACGCCTTGCAAGGATTGCAACGTTTCTCCAGGGCCCAAGCCACGTGGCAGATCAATCCGTTATGGTTTCTTCAGATCCTTTTTTGCAGTTGGGACTTCCCTATTCATGTCCCACCAGGAGGTTAGCTATCCCTTTTTTTCTCTCGTCAGGAGGCTAGCTACGTGAGCGAAGCACCCTAGGTTTGATTGAGCCGTTGTGAACTCGTAGTCTGAAGATGAATTCCTTTAGAAATTGTTTGATTATGAACTCAACTAGTTTTCTTGATTTGGCTCGTTGCTTTGCTCATTTAAAAGGTATCTCAGTTTGCAAATGTTTTCGTATGAATCTATCTTAAACCCTTAAACGTATATTATGAAATAAAATAAATACTATATTTTTATTCCAATTCTAATATAATAATAAAAACTGAAAAAAAAATGTTTTTGAATTCTTTATTTCTGACACTATTGAAATTGGATAAACCTTAAAATTTTATAATAAGTGAGTATATAACACAGAATCTAAATATCAAATATGAATAAACATAAAATAAAAGCAATAGTTTTCCACGTTTTGTAGCATCTATAGCAGCCAAGTAGACTGAAGGTAGTGGAACTGTGGAAGTGGAACACAGCTTTGGCACTTCATGCTTTTTGGTTAGCATTGCATTTATGTAGGGTATTCTGGACAAGTAGAAGTTAGGTTGAGAATTGAGATAACTGAGACGAGTTTGGACACGAAAAATATCGAAGGCGGTATCGTAATTACTGCTGGGGACAAGGGCTTGGCCAAGCCAAGTTATGGGAATTTGCTTTATGCCTGGTCCCGCATACGTGAAGTCAAAATCAGAACCAACACAAAAAGGAGGAGAGGAAGGAAGCTACTTGACAACAGGTCCGAAAATTTCAAACACAAGAATAACAATCAGTTCAGAACTTTTCTCCTCACTCACCCATCACACTGTTTTGAGTAACAAGCTAGAATTAAGCCGTCACTGCTTGATACTAAGATTGCATTCTAGTTGTCTGTTTTCGGGTTTTGTTAATCATGAATCCCTCTATGTTTTTAAAGATTCGAAAGCAAAAAGGCGACGACACCCCCTCCTAAAGAACCAGCTCCAGACCCACCTTGAATACAGCTAACCATAAGACCACCAAAAAAACCTTAACGCTTTTCGCTTTTCAGGTTCTCTATCTACCTTCCTTGCGTGCTCAGTTTCTCGCTACGTGATCCTGCTGAGAGATAGAATACCATTCAGTGAATATTTTTTCTTGAATGAGCATGATGAAGGTGGACTATGGCGATGGCTATCCCAGCAACTGGGTGCGCCTCTGTGACACATGTAGAGCCACTGCAACTACTCTTTACTGCCACACTGATTCAGCTTACCTCTGTACTGCTTGTGATAAACGTATCCACGAAATTGGGTCTCCCTGTTGGCCACACCATCGCGTGCAGGTTTGTGGAGCATGTGAGAATGGCCCGGCAGCTTTCACCTGTAAGGCTGATGCGGCATCACTCTGCATCAATTGTGACTTCGAAGTTCACTCTGCAAACCCAATAGCCGGCCGCCACAACCGGGTCCCTGTGTCGCCACTGCCTCATTTAGTGAATGAGGCCATGGCTACTTGCACAGATGACCTGCCTTACTCTGTGTTAGACATGGCAAATGAAATTGTTAATGACAGTAAAAGCAGCAAAGAAATGGACGAACTGGAAGCTGACTCTTGGTTGTTGCTGGATTCTGACACAAAAGACAGCCTAGTTGATAATGAATTTATGTTTGGTGAAGCAGCTGATGGGCATTTGGGTGCTGTAGAATGTGATTCACCCCCCAAGTTTCATTGCCAGGATGAGCATAATCAGCAGCAAGCTCACAGCTTTTCTGAAGAGTTGAATGAAAGTGACAGTGTTGTGCCAATTCAATCGGTTGAAGCGCAGCCACAGCAACAGTTGCAACAACAGCAGAATATCTACTTCAATATGGAGCATGAACCCTCAAGAGTGGCTTTCACTAATTATCCGTCAAATTGTCCGAGTGTAAGCTTTATTTTCATTATGAAACTGCATTTACTATCGTCATGCTTCTGGGTAGATCTGTTTAATTTTAAATTTTTTTCGTTTGATTGTTTCTTGTATCAGAAGTTGTTGTGCGAACATCATGTTAAGCGCGGTAAACTCTTCTGTAAGGCTTATTATCAAGAGAGTGAATGAATAAATACTTTAACAATGTATTATGCGTTCGATTCCTGAGAACTTTCTCTTATAAACAAATAAACAATTAGTGGGATGTTGGACTGTAACGGAGGGTGCAATAACCATGAGCCAAGTCTTAACACATCCATCATGGAATATACTGAAAATAAAAAAGGCAAATAATTGAAAATGCTTGAATTCTGTAACTTTACAAGAGATTATCCATGTTGACCCATATAATTGAAAATGCTTTCTTCTAATTAGACAGATTCCAATTACCCTGTTGTTCTTTTCTCTGACTGCTTCTAATCAATAAATGTGATCTATGCTGATGATTTCAAATGTGGGTTTATAATCAGGTCCTTGTGCCCTCAATTAAGGATGCCCACCTTTTGCCAAGGGCGACGATAAGTGACATCTCAGGCTATAGGTTTTCCGAAGGGGTTGAGATCATTCCAAATCCTTCAGTTTCAAAGCAAATCCACTTTGGCCAGATGAACAGGAAAGCACGTGTCGAAAAATACAGAGAGAAAAAGAAATCAAGGAAGTTTGAGAAGAGAATACGGTATGCCTACAGGAAAGCCTACGCTGAGAAACGACCCAGGGTGAAGGGCAGATTTGCAAAGAGAGAAGACTTGACCTCAGAAGGACCTGTCGCTCTCAATTGAACATTTCGGCGATGGCAGCTTTCTGTCATATCTTCAAGTTCAGCTGCAGAAATTAATATTTACGTACTTTTATGTGATGATAATATGTCACTCTTCTAGTTATTAAGTCATTTTTACTGAGTTTTAGTTAGTATAGTTCGTAAGAGAATACTAGCTAGGTTCTATTCTCTGCACGTTACCTTGGCTTCATATTCCAATGTTTTGAACCATATGTGTATTGTTGAATAGAGCAATTTTATGTGAAGCTGTTGTTGCAAAAACGAGCTCTTTAGCTAGCACAGGATATGGGAAAATGTCTAGTTTTGAAAAATCTAAAGTATGAATCGACGAAAATTGAAGAGAAATGAGGTTTACAAAATAAGTGTAGCCTTCTATTCTTTACGTACAGTGGAAAATTGTTTCAAGTTCTTATTGATAACTTTCGAAATAACTTAGAGGATTTTGAGTAAAATTTATATCTTAAACTCTTAAAAGAGACAAAGACACGTTTTAGTTTTACTATGTGATAGTTTATAATTTACGGTGGAACTTTTATTCTGTCTAGTTATAAAATAAACCAAAACAACGAGATATTTAAGTGAAACTTATTTATCTATGTTGAATTTCAGTGTTTAAAGTTTAAACAATCAATCTTATGTTCACCCAAAGAAAAAAAGCAATCATATAAAATTTTTTCAGAGAAAAAATACTAACAATATTATTTTGTAAGAAATAGGTAATTACTAATTAACAAAAAAGCAGTAATTTCAACTGTTAGATTAGCGTGTGTCAATTAATAAGAATGGAAATTCAAATAGAGGACTTTCACCTTTGAAAATCTGACATTTAACACTAAGTATATGCTGTTTACCAAAAAATTATATTCCAACTGGAAGGCATACTGCATGCATGATCATGTGGTAAAGGTTATAGTTTTGGATTAATTAAGTCATCACAACATGGTTACTGACAACGTTATCGTCATACTGAATAGGGGCACTTTGAAGATTTTAACATAAGATCTTTCCTAGCTATATTCCCATGACAAAGAAAGAAATCTCACTTTTCAAGATATTTTGCAAATGGTAAATGACTAGCTAGTCAAACGTAACATTCTCTTTAGCTGATAAGTGCTTATCCTGGGTATTTTCCAATGAGAAAAGTAGTATATATATAGTTGAGGTCTATATATGTCATGACGTTCTTTTGTAGATAAAACGAGAAGAAGGCACTTGGAATCAAGAAAGCAGAAAAGAATCGTCTCCCTATATCCATAGTGATCTTTATGAAAGGAAAATTGCACTGTTTCGCTTTTAAGGGAGAAATGTTCTCCCACATATATAGAAAAAAAAACCCAAATGACAAGAGGATATGGCTAAGAGCTTTATGGCAATATCGTAGTCCGAACCACTCCAAGATTTTCCATATTAAAACAGCTTTGCATCTTTGTCTTTTGTCGCTGGTCCTCAAAACCCTATCACTTGGAGAATCAGTTTCTGCATTGTCATTGGTTTGCACCCCACCAGGACCATGGACCAGTATCATATGCATGGCGATGTGGGGTCCTCAGCTAAGGCACAAATAAACCACCTGTACTGTTTTCAATTCCTTGAGACTTGAGAAACCAAAGGCCAAGAATATATATTTTGATTAATGGATATGCATGGATAGTTATATTCCAATTCTTGTCTCAATCAATGGAGTGATTATCATCATCATGATCATGCACAAAGTTCTATAGATATGGGAAATGGAATCCTTTCAAAATGAGGGTTTTTATTTATGTAAATGCTTGCACGTTCTATCCTTCAGTATCAGCCTCACCCAAAACTTTATACCATTAGGGTTATGGATTCCTTTACTGCCCACCCATGCTCACTAGTCACTAATAGCCAAAACATAGAGACTTTATCCACAATTCTGATGTCAACCCAGAATATGACAACTTTATAGTACGGGTACATTCTTTGATGTAGTAGATCATCCAAGAAAAGTTGAAAAAAACAAAACATAATATTAAAGGGGTAGATTTTCATAATTATTTTTTGTTCTTTTTGGTAATGGCTCATACTAATTAATTAAAATAAATTATGAAGTAGAGTTTTTTTATTTATTTATAATAGTTTCCTTGCACTTGAAATCACCTTTAACACTACACCTATATATATATATATATATATAATTGTTTTAGAATTGTGCGTAAGACTATATCTTTGTATATTAATTTTGTTAAGAGAAATATATATTTAGACATCATTTTTTTTCTAAGCTCACTTTCACACTTCCTTGTGCTTGTTATATTCTGTTAATAATTTTAAAAGTATGGTTCCGTAACTTTCAAACTATTATAGGTAACGTAATAAGTAAAACAAATCTATAATAATAGAAATAAAGTTACAGTCAAAATCTTAACAACCTGTGATCTAATTCTCAGTAAAATCCCAACTCATAGTATGAAGGGGGTGGCGGGCATTGATCTCCCAAAATATGTTTAGTACTACACAGTACTATTGTTATTTATATTTTGTTATGTAATTTATTTTTAAATTATAATTTAATTTTTAAAATCTAATAATAAATTTTTATGCGTCAAAATATTTAAACAATAGTATTTAATTTTTTAGTATTACAATATTATTAAAAATATTTTCCTCAAACTGACGTAACTTGGCCCAAGATGATGCCCTTAAAAAAAAGGTGGTTGCTATACTCATGAATAGTAATATTCCATAAATAACTTTTTATTTTTTATTTTTAGTTTGTAATTTTTTTATAATTTTTTTAAGAAACAATTTAAAAAATCTATAAAAATTTAAAAAAATTCATAAGACAAGTATTCAAAAATAAATAAAAAACAAAGTAAAAACACAAAGAACAAGCGAAAAAAAAATCTTTTGATTTTTTCTACTTTTCTTTCAAACAAAAATTTAGATTTTTTAAAATAAAAATAATAAATAAATAAATAACTAGTAAGTATTTCTACTCATAAATAGCATAACAACTATCTAAAAAGAACCAATTACTTTTGAGACTCAAGTTTGACAAATTCTCTATGGA
>JASKGM010000009.1:17485321-17497591 GCA_034509205.1 Ceratonia siliqua | reverse complement strand
CCAAATTTGTTAAAAAGGACGGTCAAGGACATGACCGGATCTTTTTTCCAGAAAAGCCATATGAAAGTAGCCCAAGTGTGGGGAATATCAAGGAGAACTTGCAAGGTGACATGTGATGAAATTGTTAGATGAAAAAAAAAGTTGGCTAGAGTAGAGAGTCAAGTCACGTAAATAATTTCTGGCCAAATCAATATTTTTGTATTAACTCAATCATAGGCGACATGGACTAAATTTAAAAGAATTGAAAATAGAGACTAAATTAAATAAAATTAAAATATATAAATCAAAGTACAAATTAAATATAACTATATATAGAGACCAAAATTATATTAACCATTTGTCTTTACTCTTTTTGGTCTTACATCTTGTTGATTAATTGGTGCTTGGCTAAGCGCACTAGTGATTGTGCGAGCAAACAAATCCAATGGGGTCAATTTCAATTCTGATTCGTATCATTCCTAAAATATTCTGCTGTTGGTTGGTGGGGACTCAAGAGCTGAAGTACACATGCTTAGTAAACAGTAATCGAGACATATTGTAAAAGACAAGAAAGATTCCACGACTGGCTCATTGAGTGTTATTGGGCTATACTGGCTGGCCAATAAACTGTCACCTGCACTGTCAAGACACAGTAACCGAAAGTTTTCTTCACGCAGATTTACAGCTTCAACTCCATATTCTGAAAGTAACATTTTTTAACAATACCAACTCGTGCTGAACAAACCAATGGCACTTTGACATGATCAATGTTGTCAATCAACTTGAACAGAACTGGTAGGTAGATAGTCATGGATTATGGTGCCCTGTAGCAGTAGCCAGTAGTAGTGTTGGACGTGGCTCCACATGTGACAAATATGGCTTGTCCTCTTGTGGTCGTGGAGTAAACACGGAATGATGAGGAGTTTGTGTGCAGTTTCCATATCCCATTACTCCAACTGGTCAGTGACGCTAGATTCTTTGACTCTTGAGACAGACAACATTACAGAGAAGTTGGTTCTGTTTTCCATTATTAAGGTTTGGAATCTTTCAAGTAAATAAGAAGGGGGAGGCACAGTGTGAGAGTGAGCGCAGCCGAGGTTCAATGGGTTGGGCTATTGCTCTACATGGCGGCGCCGGTGACATCCCACTTTCATTGCCACTGGAACGCCGTCAGCCGCGCGAGGAAGCCCTCCGCCACTGCCTGCAAATCGGCGTTGAAGCTCTCAAAGCTAAAAAGCCTCCGTTAGACGTAGTGGAGCTTGTGGTAAGATTAAAACCAATACTCGTCCCCCCCCCCCCTCCCCTTATTCTTTAGTCACCCAGAGAGGAAAAAACAATCGTCGATTTGAGGTTCTGTTTTATGATTTGTTTTCTATGACATTCCTTGTTAATGTTTCTGTAGTGATTAGGAATCTGAAATTTTGTTGCTACAAGCGCCTAGATATAGCATATATTCTATATAGCTTTTGGATGAAGGATTAAGGGTCAACTTTTCATTATTTAGGTTCGATTCTGAATTATGTTTATTGGTAGGTTTGGTTGGTTTTAGGGGAGGCGCTCCATTTCTAGTACTCGTGGAGTATGAAATATTATTTTAATAAAGGAATACCAGAATGTCAATTGCTTTACTCAGGTAGATGATAATAGAAAAGTCACTTCAATTCATGTCAAGCAATTATTTTTAAATACGAACTACAGGGAGAACTAGAAACAGAACTGAGTCACAGATATGAAGAAACTCGGATTAGAATAAAATACCCGTTTATTGTATGAACAAAGATTTGAAATTTACACCGCTCTCTATAATTGGTCACTTGGGAGTAAGATAAGTATTTTATAACCAGAATTTTACAGATTTTGAGACACTTCATGCAAAAAATAAAAATGAAAGACCTTCTGTGTTTCTGAAACAAGATTGAACGTCTGAATGATTGGCTAAATATTTCTGCGGTTGAATTTTTTTTGAATTAAGTGTGAACATTGTTTTCCATCCCTTTTAACTTTCTAGTATGCTGCTTCTAATTGTCTCTTTATAGGTTCGTGAATTAGAGAACTGTCCACATTTTAATGCGGGTAGGGGATCTGTGCTGACCACCAAAGGCACTGTTGAAATGGAAGCGTCTATCATGGAAGGCAACAGTAAGAAATGCGGAGCTGTTTCTGGACTCACTACCGTTGTCAATGCCATATCTTTAGCTCGACTGGTCATGGAGAAGACTCCTCATATATATCTAGCATTTGACGGAGCAGAGGAATTTGCAAAGGAACAAGTGAGTTAATGGTTTCATTACACGATCCCTTTGAATCTCTTTTTATGCTTGTTTAATTTAGACCTTCATTTCTTGACTTCAATCTCCGGATTATATACTAGTATTTTACTGTTTCTGCTAGGTCCCTGCAAAGATGAAGTAATATATAATCAAATACTCTAGTTCCAGATAACAACATGTGACTATGATATAACTTCAATGATATGATTCAAAACTTCTGCATGTGGAGTGTTGCTTCTATTAATGGGTCTTACATAATTTGGTTCGTTATGCTATGTTATATGCTGTTAAAATTCATACTCTGAAAGGAATATTTTGCATAGACATGATCCAGACTTTAGTTTGTGCACTGGACCAATGGAAATTAGTTGATTTGAAATTTGCAGTTTTGGGTCCTACTATGCAGTATTTTTCGAATTAACTGCATATATCTGTTGGTCCAATGCAAACTAATCGTACACCATGTCTATGCAAGAATATATTTACTTTGAAACCTAGTCTTAACTATTTTGATAATATGAGGGAAACTGGCATAGCCGAAAGAATTGGTCCTTCATAGAGGTCTACTTGAGAACCATGATCGGCATATAAACAGAATATAGCTTTTGCTGCTGCTCTTTCTGACACACTACTAAAAGAGCATTATAGTAAAATCAACCACCAAGAAAATTGCTGGTGTGATTTTTGTTTTAAACTAAATAATCGTGATTTGTTGCCCATATTCGTTAGTGGTCATGACATTCTTGTATTTCAGGGTGTTGAGACTGTTGAAACAAGCCATTTTATTACTGCAGAAAATATTGAAAGGCTAAAGCAGGCAAAGGAAGCCAATAGGGTCCAGGTATTCAATTTTTCCTTGCTCTGCGCACTTGGGGTAGGCTCTGTAAGCTGAATATCACTTAAAGAGTAGGATATTTATGTTTTCACTCTTCTAAGATTCATTGTTTTTTTCCTAAGATGTTAATATATTTTGTGGTTCACAAATATGTAGATTGATTATACCCAACCCATCCAAAATAATGCTAAGAAGGAAACACAAATTGCTAATGGTGATAGTCAACTTGGAACTGTTGGCTGTGTGGCTGTTGATAGTCATGGGAATCTAGCTTCTGCAACATCTACTGGTGGATTAGTGAACAAAATGGTTGGTAGAATTGGTGACACCCCTCTCATAGGTGCGGGGACATACGCCAATGAGCTTTGTGCGGTTTCTGCCACGGGCAAAGGTGAAGCAATAATACGTGGGATTGTTGCTAGAGATGTGGCAGCCCTGATGGAATTCAAAGGTCTATCTCTTGAGGAAGCTGCTAAATGTGTTGTACTTGAGCGCACCCCAAAAGGCACAGTTGGCTTAGTTGCTGTGTCTGCTGCAGGAGAAATTGCAATGTCTTTTAACACAACAGGCATGTTCCGAGCATGTGCTTCTGAATATGGGAATTCGGAGATTGCAATTTGGCCTTCTGCCTAAATTGATTGATCTGGAGGATTCTGTTTTCCGGGCTTAGAATGCTTTATTTTGACATTGTTGATTGTTATGTCGTAAGGAAATCCACTATATTCTAGCTATGCAAGGTACAATTTTTATTTAAAATAATCATAATATTTGGTGAATTCATTAATAAAATATGTATGCTTTTTGTATTTGATATAACAATTAATATATATATTTTATTCAGTAGAGAAAACCTTGATTAAAAGTGAAAGTCATTTTCTATGATAATCAAAATATATATTTGATTTGTTTAATATTATTCAATGAGTTTGTGCCAATAAAATGACATATTGAACATATATCCATTACAAAAAAAACTCTCTTTTATCATTATAGTCCTGTCTTCTCTGCAATGGAACTCAAAATAATTGTATGCATGTAGCTGTACTGTCAACTCCTTTAAAAAAACTAAAAGGAAAAAGAGTTAAAGGAATAAGACAGATTCGACTTTCTAGATAAGACAAGAAATGGAGACTCACAAATGCTTGTATAAAACTTGTGTTGGTTTTGTGGTTGTCCTTAAAAATGGGTTTTCATACTCTCTAGATGGCAAGTCTGCCCATGGTCGAGTCAAATCCTCACTCTGGTCCGTTCAACACACCACTTCACCGATAATTTTGCTTGCTATTATCCATCTTCTCCACAATTCCACACCTAGTAAAAAAACCCATTCCCTCCTCCTTTGCTAACTTTTAGAATCTTGAGCAATAACAACTGTTATATTTGTGCTATACATACAATCCAATTTTGGAAATGAAATTGCCCGCTGACATAAAAAGTCAGAGCTTATAAAGTAACAAACAAATCATGGCTTCTACTTCTCTACCTGCTCAACAACCTTCAAAACAGGAAGAAGACCAGAGTGCCTGTGGAAAATACAATGAGACTATCTCATCCCTTCCTAAAGACTCAAGCTGGATCCGGGGCCAGCACTTCTTCCAATACCAAGGCTTCTGGTACAAGAACATTATCCTTGAAGGTTTAATATGGGCACAGCAAAATTTCAGAGCCAGAAGTAGTGACATCTTCGTGGCAACTTCTCCAAAATGTGGCACAACTTGGACCAAAGCCCTTGCTTGTGCTATTGTGAACAGAAAGCTTCACCCCTACCCCCACTCTGCACACCCTTTGCTCCACAAGAACCCCCACGAATGTGTACCATATGTAGAGTTCATAGCACATGAAAGCAACCCAAATGCTATCTTAGATTCTCTTCCTTCCCCTAGAGTTCTGGCCACCCATGTACCCTACAGTTCACTACCAAAATCCATAGTGAGTTCTGGTAGTAGAATTGTTTATGTGTGTTGTAACCCAAAAGATGTTTTTGTATCCTATTACAAGTTTGAAGAAAAAATAAAACCCAAGGGCTTCCAAATCCTACCTCTTGAAGAGTCATTTGAGCTATTCTGTAAAGGGGTTTCTACTGCAGGACCCTTTTGGGATCATGCATTGGGGTACTGGGAAGCAAGCTTGAAAAACCCAGATAAGGTACTCTTCGTAGGGTACGAAGATATGAAGAGGGACATTTCGTTGTGTGTAGAAAGGTTGGCTAGGTTTATGGGTCATCCTATTTCTTTAGAGGAAAAGAGTGAGGGGACTATGCAGGATATTATAAAGCTTTGCAATTTGGAGAATTTGAGTAATTTAGAGGTTAACAAAACTGGAACCTTTGCAATTCGTTGCATACCTTCAATAGAGAACAGTGTATTTTTCAGGCAAGGTAAGGTTGGAGACTCCAACAATTATCTGACCGACGAGATGATCAAGCGCGTTGATCAAATCACGGAGCAAAAACTGGCTGGTTCTGGTTTGAAACTTTAGGAGTCACAGGAGATTTTCATAGGGGCCAAAATGATTGAAATGTTTGATATTAAAGAAAAATAATAATAATAAAAAGGAATCTCTATCATTTTTCAAGTGTTCCATGTATTTCTTTTACTTAACTTTAATTATGATTCAAACACAAAGATTATTAGGCATTCGTGGGAAAATTTTAAAATTAATAATAAACACAAAATCAAACTAATCTTTTTGTAAGCAGAGTTATGAACAAGCATTACTTTAAAAAAAATAAAAGAGATGTGTCAGATAAAATGTAAAATTAATCACGGTAAAAATAAAATAAAATTGTTGAATGATGATTGTTAAGTTACATCTGAATATAGCAATACATCTATATATAGCAGTCATTAGATGTGCATTTACTCATTTTAATCGTTGGATCAAATAACTATTCTTATTTAATCCATCGAATATAAGGAATAAATATATATCTAAAGATTATTATATTTTTATGTAGCAATCCATAGTTTAGAAATCACTTATTTAATACATTCCTTATTCTCAAGATGAATGCAAGAGTTAATACAATCTCACAAAAATGTGTGAGGTGATGTGATTCAATAACTAACTCATCTGAAATTTGTGTAATAACTTGTCATAAATCATTCAAAAATAGTAGGTTTGTTCATAAAACTGATTTGTCCAATCATTTTTAAGGGTTCTAATAGATTAAATTAAGAAAATAACTTTGACCCGTTTAATTTGCAGGCCACTAAGGCCAAATATGAATTTTCATTTGCTAACCTGTTTAATGGTTAATCCGTGATAAACAAATTCAGACTAGCCCATTTGACTGTGTCATCAGAGATGCATATTAATTTCACCGACAATAAGATGGAGCTATAAAATAACATATGATAAAATTGAAAACAGAAGACATATACCAGTTAATGCCGGTTTATCCAGTTAAATATATTTAAAAAAAATATTAGACAATCACAGTGAAACATGACCTGTTCTGATATGGCAGACTGCAGAGGCACTTTCCCTGACATTTGGGTAGTTGCCTTATGTCAATAAACGAAGCTAAATTCTTAGCCAAGCCAATCTCGGCTAAACAATAGAAGGGAGGAGTAGGATTGAAACAGTGTGGAGTACGGACAAGCATGTTTATTAAGGACTGCAATTGTTAACAAATTTGTGTGGCTTTGCAAATTAACAAAACAACCATTCAAATGGTAACTGCAAGTTAATATGACATATAGAATGTGAAGGAAAAAATTGTTTTCATTCAATTACATTACAGTTTGAAAGAGCTGATAAATTATTACAAGAATTACTAAAGAACAAATAATTCTACAGCTTGCAGAAGGGGGGAAAAGATAACCCCATGAACCAAAAATGGATTCTTCCACATCTCTTCACCTAACCCACTTGAACTTTCTTGTATATAAGAAATCATTTTTTCCTCTTTCAAGACCCAGACTGTGATTGAAAAGGGAAAGAAGAAAAGAAAAAACAACTCCTAGCATAGTCAAAATTTTCTACTTCTGACTACAGTAAGGACACCATAGATCAAGAGTGTTATAGTATCTGAGAGTCTGAGACTGCATAATTCATCAGCAATCGAGAAGTAGTACGTTTCAACTTGTGGCACAATCTTGAAGATGAGGGTGACTTTGATTTAAGTACCGATCCCATAGTGGCTTATACCTGCCAATAGCTAACTTCAGCCATGGCTTCATGTTCCCGTTAAAGTGAATAACTGCCGCACTTTCAATCAGGCGGTTGTCAATATTTAGGTTATATCCCAATCCTAAAACATGCCATCTCCTGTCAAGTGGTTCTGTCAGACCATAAAAACTCAGAAGACCAGCAGGAAGAGTACCCAGCTTCCAAAGTGTCCCATCAGCATTCTGCTCTTGCCAATAGTGATATCTTGCAGTCACATTTTCTTTCCTCCATGCAACCAGGTCAAAAATGTTCATGCCAAATGCCCATCCACATGCCTGAGGATCAAACTTTGAGCTTATGATTGAATTTGAGAAGTTGAGATACTTGTAGTAACGATGAAATGCTTCAAGACAAGTTTCAACTGCACCATTCACATTTCCATGGAGATCCAGTGAGAAAAGCGGGGTCAGATCCTTCTGGACAACAACATCATCATCCAGGAAAACAACTTTCTCAAGCTGTGGATAGATCTCAGGGATGTAAAACCGAAGATGATTCAGCAAAGACAAATGCTTAGGGTTTCGCATTTTTGGTTCA
Organism: Ceratonia siliqua; assembly: GCA_034509205.1. Classification (NCBI taxonomy): domain Eukaryota; kingdom Viridiplantae; phylum Streptophyta; class Magnoliopsida; order Fabales; family Fabaceae; genus Ceratonia; species Ceratonia siliqua. Next base: position 17,489,797 of record JASKGM010000009.1, on the reverse strand, counting down.
ACATTTACATCTTGATATCCCCCAAAATAGAAGGCTCGAGAGTCTGCATTGAGGAGCTGCTTGACAATTGGAGAATAAGATGCATTCAACCAATGAAACTTCTCAATATTCTGTACTTCTATGGTGGCCCCTTTAAAGTCATTACTGAAGAACCATGCTTGCATTGCTCCATAATTGACTCCATTAGTGACAATGTGAAAGACCAACTGTTTTGGATGGTCAGCATTGGAGACTGTGGAGTTTACAACTACAGATGTAGCCAGCAAGTTATCTGAAAATATGCAGAAATGATACAGATTGTTGTCCATGAGCCGTGGGGAGTTTCTCTTTTCATCCAAGAGTTCTTGCAGAGATGGCATCTTAAGCCAATCAGTCATAAGTTTGATATCTAGGCAATGAAGGCTCTTGGGTAGTGCTTCAGCTGCTATTTGACCAAACACAGTGCTTTGAACTGTTGCTGCATTTGCACGCTCTTCAAGAGCTTGAATATGCGATTTCATTGTCATTATTGTGGTTGCAACATCATAATGGATATGTTGTGCCTTAAAAATTAGAGAAGATAGGCTTTTAATAATTGGCTCTGCTTCCTCCAGTGTGATGGGCTTCCCAGTCATGGCAGCTTTTGAAAGCAAAAGCTGGCAACTTCTGATCTTTGAGCTAAGCTCCCAGGCTAGATGAAGGTTATTGTGCTCTTTGGCAATTATTACATATGCCTTGGCCAAAGTCATTTGTTCTGCTAGCTGCCGTGAAAACGAGGTTGCACTTAATATTTCTTCTGTAAAATTCAAGCTCTTCTTAGCAACATGTTCAACTCTCGTATTTCTCTCCTGCAAGGGAAAGTCACTTGCTTAGTTGCCAGAAGGGGGGAAAACAAACCAATTAGAGAGTAATCCTCCAATCATGTAGACCACAAAACAAAACTGACACATCTATGTCAATTATTGAAGCATTAACGGCTATGTTACATCTCTTCTAACGGCAAATGGAGATGGATCAAATGTCTTAGGCCCCCAACTGTCATTTAAATAACTATCTAGGTGATTTTCTACATCCATCACAAGAGACATCACTATTGACCAAACCCTTAACACCCCTTATTTTCCATTCCACTGATTGTTAAGGTGCCCCCAGTCATGTCTACTATTTCATATCTTTTGCTTCAAATGACCAATTACTCAACTTTTGTTTACGGTATCATCGGTCAATTCTTTTTTATACCATTTATATGTATAGAATAATATGTATGATTAGCACCATATTCACAAAAGTACTTCTAAAAGAGGACATCATGGTTTTAGATATTTTCATGGATATTAAATGACTTCAAAAGTAATTATCAACAGCAGGAATACCATCATAATGCTGGTGATGATGATAATAACAAACATAATAACTTCATAATTGCAACACAATGTTGAAACACAGATAATCTGTGCTACCTAAACAATTTAATTAGATTTCAGGCAACAGATCAAATGAACAGGTGATAATAGATTGAGAAAAAAGGAATTGCTATTGAAACAGGTGAAAAGTTCTGGGACATTAGAAATGATGGCAGGATTCTACATGGTAGTGACAATGGCCCAATGGCATACTTGTATACTGGGTGGTGTTGGTGTTGTGCAGGTTAAACAGTTGCCAAGGGTGGCCCGTTTCTCATGGTAGTTATCAATCACTAAATGATTTCTACCAACAATATTTGTTCTTCAATATCTTTCCTTTTGAAGGCCAAAATAAATAATAAAAAAAATCTCTATCCTATCCTTGTCCACAGCCTTTTATTTGAAAACTTCCTTGATTTAACCACAAGCTTTCTTTTACCTCATTTTCAGTAGGAATGCAAACACAAATGCCATAGAGTACCAAAAATACAGCTAACAATGTGTATCAGCATTATTAAAAAAAAAAAAAAAAAGTCACTTACAGAAAATAAAACCAACAGAGGTTATAATAAAAAAAAAACTACTTCATCCCAAAACTTCAAACTACTATAAAAATTATCTTGGAGGATTTTATTTTTTATTAAATTCTTTTCATGGATAATCCAGCCGCAGAGTTACTGATTTACTAATATTTGCCATAAACAAAAAGTTGTACAATTAGAATATCATAAAGGTCAATGCGAACAGTTCAAAGCCAGCCTACAAAGCGAAACACACCACTATTGCCTCAGCATCAGCCATGAGCCCAAATTACATCAAAAGTGATAGGAAGATCCATTTATATCAGACTAAGCTTGATATAACAAGAGGAATTAACAAAAAAGAGATTTTTCCTTCATCTATAAAGGTATGTTGAGCATATCTGAAAGTCCAATATCCTTAAATTCCACTGCAATTGACTCCCAAAAGCTCAGCTACAAAGGTAACTACACACTAAATTTATTAATATGAAGTTTCAGTTCTTTCTTCAAAATACTCTTAAGGATCAAATATAATATTAAATATCTCAGTCGCAACAAACTCTGATTGAACAGAGGATCAGACTCTGACTTGATTGAGGATCAGATAAAAGAATGTTATAGTACCTAAGGTGAAGAAATGTGATATAGAACACTCTTGAGAATCGAGTAGTTATTCCAAAAAATGGTCCCTTCTTATTTTAGTTCAAGTAATTAACAAGGTTTCTCCATTGCTCTTACTACAAATAAAGACTGCTTACCACTGTCCTAGTTTTGGACCAGCTATATAGAAAGACATAAGACAAATCTCCAAGCTACTAAATGAAATCAGTTAAAATGATAAGGAAAGATTATATGCTGAATCAGAGATTTCTGAAAGTGAAATAACTATGGTCACCCAAAAATTTTAAAAAGGAAAATATTAAAAATGCTACGATCTGAAACATATATAACTAACTGATTATTCCTAATATGAAACAAATATCACTATCACATATATAAGTCGTCCATATAGTCAATATATATGAAGAAAAGCAGTTGAAAAAGAGGAAACATGATGAGTTGCTTTCAGACCCATAAATACTAAACTTCTGCGTATGAAACAAGAAAGAAGACAGGGGATTGAGATTCCTGATTACACTTGATCCACATTGAAAGCACTGTAACCTCGTCTGCAATTGTAATATAAAACAGAACAGAAGAGCTAAGAGACAGATAATAGCCAATTCAATTATTTCAAAAATACTTGAACAGAAATGTTAAAGGTTTTCTTCTGATTCGCAATGCTGATAGAAACATAGATTCCTCTTACACCGATTTTGTAACGCGAAGGGTCAAAACGAGCTAATAGTTAGAAGTTGATAAAGTTAACACCTAGTAAACGACTCCGGTTAATTAATTAATACAAAACGCGATTCATAGAATTGAGTAAAGATAAATACGATTAGAAAACTTGATATGTAAAGGGGAACCCTGAAAAACTAATAACGATAACATATCAATGTAAACCAGAAATTATGAAACCGATTCAAACAGCCTGTAGTTTCTAGTACAACAATTTCAATGTTCTAAGATCAATTGGGCATCTCCAAAAATGCTTACTTTATCAAACGAATAATGCACCCAATAAAATAAACACGTATCAAGAGAAAACCAGGCAACATACAGTTCCTCTGTTTTTCTTACCAGCACCGGATGCTCGACCCGATCTTCATGATGATTGTGTTGTACAACAAACAAAACCAAGCCCGCAATACAAAACAACCCAAGAAGCAACCAGATCCGATAAGAAAACCTCCGTCGAACCGGGCGCCGATAATCGGCAGCCCGTCGTCCCATTTTTCACCGATTGCGTCCACAATTCACCACCAAATCGTGAATTCAGAGAGACCCATAATTTGGATTTGTTTAAAAAGCCATAAAAAAATTTTTTTGACACACTAGTCCAATACGCCAATATTCCCTCTACGCCCTTGTTCACCTTCACGGTGTATACCCAGTACATGCACTTGCTTTGGACTAGGAATTGAAGGGACAAGAATCAGAAAAACAGTTGCCTCCGTTTAGGAAAAGAGCAAGAGCAATGGTGATCTGTGTATTTAGTGACAGTAAATCGAGTAGAGAATAAAGGCGACCAAAAAAAATATAAATAAAGAGCAGAAAATTGACCAAACGTTTTCTCGGTGAAAGCTTACTCCAGGAGCCTGCAGGCACAGAGGAGATGCACAAAAACACAAGATTAGAGTTGTTAAAAAAATTACCGCGCTTGTTTTCAAAGAGTCAGCTTGATTTGGTTGAACTGAATCCGATAAGGAAAATGAGTAAAATCAAATGATAAACTTGATTTATTGGTTAATCCAATTTATCTTTCGGGAATAGGTTAACAAATTATTCAAACGTGAGTTTTAAAAATTGATTGAATAATTTTAAGGATTTTATAAATAAGAATTCTGCCCTGATATTTATTTATTTAATCTGGATAAGTAAATATTATTAAAGATAGGCCATTATTTGTAAAAATCCTTAATTTATTGAACTTTTTATATTTTTTGATAAATATTAACAATATTATGAAT
>JASKGM010000009.1:17423593-17433854 GCA_034509205.1 Ceratonia siliqua | reverse complement strand
AAAAGAAAAGAATAAGTTAGGAACGCTTTTCCATTGGCCCGAGTGAGGAATTTAGATCTAGAAGCTGTGAGGTCAGGATGATGAGAGGCTGACCTCGGCGACCTTAGCATTGCAACCATTTGATTCCTTTGAATATTATCTAATATTTTTCCTCTAATATCTATGTGCCGCCTTGGCAACCATACACGTTACCTTTTTTTTATGAATAATTATTAATTTTTTTAATATATTACTTAAAAATAAGAAACAAAGTTAGATTTATTTTTTGTAGTTACCTATTTGCATATTATCAAACAAAAATTCTCAAAGCACTCTAAACTACTGTTATTACTGTATAGTGGTGGTGGACATCACTATTTATTTATTTATTATTTTTTAATTATATATTTTTAAAAAAATTTTAATATATTTTTTACTTATGAATAAATAGTATTAAAAAAATTATAAATAAACGAAAAATTTTTAAAAACATTTAAGATTTTTTAAAATATATATATAATATAAAAATAATTAATTAGTTTTAAAAAGTAAAAAAATTTATAAAATATATCCAAAAAAATTATAAAAGTTGCCTACCGCAATGTGATAGTAGGCCAGTGCTTTCCTACTAATAAAGGTATTATAACCTTAAATTTCTTTACAATTTATTTCTTCAGCTCATATGATTGGTTTTCCAAGGTTTTTTTTTCCTTCCCACTTATTCTTTTTTTTTTTTGTTTAAGGTACAAGAAAGTCAACCTTGCCAAGGCTATATTTTCCTTCCTAACAAGTTTTAAGACGAAGGCCTCTGGTCTTATGATGATTCAATAAATTGATCTTCTTTATACTACAATGTTAAGACCACCTAAATGTCAATTTCTTAGGATGATTTGATTCAAAAAATTTATTTGGTCTAAATTGAAATTGTATTCAATAGTTAATAGCACTATCAATTAAGTAAATACATTTTGGATATCATAAAAGGACATTGTTGTTCTAAAGTGAGACAATATGATAATTATCTCTCATTATATATTTAAATTGACTAACATGTATAGTAAAGTTATATCGATTCAAATGTGGGATGATAGATTAGAAATTTGTATCATAAAAATATCTTGTTAAATTTAAAATTCTTGATGACCACCAGATTTTATCAAAGGGGCATCATAGCCAATTTCAATTTTTTTATAATTTTTATCTTAAAAAATACTTTAAAAATCTAAAAAAAATTAAAAGATTCTATAACACAAGTATTTAAAAATAAATAATAATTTATTTATTTATTTTTTTAATTCTTTTAAATTATTTATAACAATTATAAAATAATAAAATAAAATAAATGAGTAGTAAAATAGTAACCCTTTATCAAATATCACTGAGGAAAAGAAAGCATCTTCTTTTTAGCAATGGAAATACACAATTGTGGACATTATTTGACAATTATTGAAAAGTCAATTTGGCAGCTTATCCATCTTGTTACGCTTGGCCATTGACATATAGAAAACAACGCATAAATACAATTTGATTGACAAAATAAATTGAACTACAAAACTGGCAACCTGCTTGGGGCTCGCCTGGCTATGAAAAGAAAAACTACTACTATACATCTTCACAAAAGCAACGTAACTGCCAACTTGAGGCAACTGCCAAGTCGTTATGTGAAGATATGAAGCATAACCTAGAAAGAGCTTGCTTCCCTTACTACATCTCTTCATGATTTGAACAATGGAGAAAAGCTTGCCACAGCATAAAGTATCTTAACCATTGAAGTGATGTGGCAGTTCCAGAACCCAGATAAGCGAGCACACAATAGTCAAATTGCCCTTTCATCTCATAGTGCAGAAGCAGAACAGTTCAAATTCTGAATACACCCAGTTCCAGAGTGAAATCTATGTGCAACGACAGATCACAAATTCAAAAACCCATAGGACAATGAATATGTGAAGAATGAACAAACCACAGAAACCAAAAAGCAACACAAGCTTCTATTCACAACTTCATAAACCAATTTACAGAGAGAATTTATTTATGAAATAAAGGGGGTTCTCATTCTTCAGCCACACCCCATTCAAAAGAGGAAGACAAAAGGAAAAGGAAGTGTTCCAAACACATCAACCTAAGCCACTGTTGACTGTTGTCATTGAAATCTTAACCTCTTCTTACAATCACACACTTCACTCTTCCATCCCTGCGTCTTCGTCGTCATCAATTTCCTCAATCTTCATCTTCTTTACTGCCTGAGCAGCATCAGTTCTTATTTGCCCATTAGGTATCTGAATCAAGATATCTGACTTCTGCCCAGTTGCTGCGTTAACCATCCCTCCATTCTTTTCCACACGGTAGACTAACTCGCTCTCCTTAGGCCCAGCATCTATGTAGACCGTTGAGTTCTCATCAATTTCTTCCCTTACAAGCATCCTTGAGAGCTCTGTCACCACCTTCCTCTCCAGCCATCTCCTAATTGGCCTGGCACCATAAACCTGCAAATAATGAACAACAATTAAGTACTAAAATTTTTCTATCATCATGAAGTAAACAAAGATGTTGAATTTGGAATATAATGACACCAACCGGATCATAGCTCTCAGCCAGTATATAGTCCAGCGCTGCATCAGTCACAGCCATTGCAATTCCCCTCTCAGCAAGACGTTTTGCAACATCCTTCATTTGTAACCTTGCAACTTTCCTCAGTTGATCATGTGACAGAGGATCAAATACCACAATTTCATCAAGCCGGTTCAATAGTTCTGGCCTAAAGTTCCTTCTCACCTGTAGAAGACAAGAAAGTAGTTTAGTGCATACAGCCACAAAAAGAAACTCAGGAGCATTTATCACACATCAAAAGGATCTACCCCTCAGATACCTCATGCATTACTCGATCACGAGCTACTTGCATCGAACACTTTCCTGAAAGTCCAGTCAGGAGATGCTCTGCTCCAAGGTTGGAAGTCATGATAATGACAGTGTTCCTGAAGTCCACAGTACGACCTTGGCCATCAGTCAACCTCCCATCATCTAAGACCTGAAGAAGAGTATTGAACACAGATGTATGTGCTTTTTCCACTTCGTCGAAGAGTACTACACTGTAAGGCCTTCGCCTTACAGCTTCAGTTAGCTGACCTCCTTCTTCATGTCCAACATACCTGAAAGTCCCAAAATAGAAAGTGAAAATATAGTTCATGTCATAAACCCAAAATAACAATGATCCAAAATTTGTCAATCCACTTACCCAGGGGGTGCACCTATCAACCGAGCAACAGAGTGTTGCTCCATGTACTCAGACATGTCAATTCTCACCAGCTGATTTTCATCATCAAAAAGTTGCTCGGCAAGAGCTTTTGCAAGCTCAGTCTTACCAACACCAGTTGGGCCTAAAAACAGAAATGAACCAGTAGGCTGTTGTGGTCTTCCTAGCCCAGCTCTTGACCTCAATACTGCCTCAGCAACAGCATTAACTGCCTGGTCTTGTCCCACTACTCTCAGGTGCAATCTATCAGCAAGTCCAATCAACCTTTCTTTCTCATTCTGGCCCAGCCTTGTCACTGGTATGCCAGTCCAGCGACTCACGACCTCAGCTATTTGTTCTGGTCCAACAGTTTCTGTCAACATCAAATTCTCCTCAGTATTACCTTCTAGCTGTTGTATTGCAGATTCCACCTCCTGAATTGCCCCATATCGCAGGTCTGCCGCTCTGGCAAGATCATATCGTCTCTCAGCCTCCTGTAAAGCAAACACGAGTTCCTCTCGTTTCTGCTTGAGCCTGCGAATCTCATCAATTCTTTCCTTTTCTTTTCTGTACTTCATCATCAAAGGTTGGAGTTTGTCTCTTAAGTCATCAAGCTCTCTCCGCACCTGGACATACAAGACCAAATAAAAAGAAAAGTCAGAAACCCAACAAAAGACACCATTATAATATATCTAACAATGCAGAAGAAACAATACTTACTTCTACAAGACGGGCTTTGCTAGCTTTGTCCTTCTCTTTCTCAAGTGCGTGGAGTTCCACTTCTAGCTGCATTCTCTTCCTTTCAAGGTGATCAATTTCCTCAGGCTGACTATCAAGTTGAACTCTCACATTTGCACAGGCCTCGTCAACTAAATCAATTGCTTTGTCTGGAAGATGACGCCCTGGACAAACAAATATCAATATACATCCATATGTGAAATATATGTTAGCAAACCATCATCTGAACCACGAAGTTTTTCAACCAAGGACGAACTCTAACCTAAATAAATACGGCAAATAAAAAACAGAAAAAAGAAACCCAAACAGAGTACATACCTGTGATGTATCGGCTTGACAACTGCGCTGCAACAACCAGAGCACGATCCTGAATCCGAACACCATGATGACCTTCATATCGCTCTTTCAATCCCCGAAGGATGCTGATGGTGTCAGTTACACTGGGTTCGGCCACATAGACCTGTTGGAATCTTCTTTCAAATGCTGCATCCTTCTCTACATATTTCCTATATTCCTCAAGTGTGGTAGCACCAATGCATCGAAGCTGACCTCGAGCAAGCATAGGCTTGAACAGGTTGGCAGCATCCATTGAGCCCTCAGTTCTTCCTGCACCAAGAACTAGATGGATTTCGTCAATGAAGAGGATGACTTTCCCCGCAGCTTCCTCAACCTCCTTTAGAACTGCTTTCAACCGCTCTTCAAATTCTCCCCTGTATTTCGCACCCGCCACCAATGCACCCATGTCCAATGCTATAAGCCTCACATCAGCAAGATTACTAGGAACATCGCCTCTAACAATCCTTTGAGCCAAACCTTCCACCACAGCGGTTTTACCAACTCCTGGCTCTCCTATGAGAACTGGGTTGTTTTTTGTCCTCCTCGACAAAATCCTCACCACTCTTCGTATTTCCTCATCACGTCCAATGACTGGATCAAGTTTCCCTGCCTGCTCAACAAGGTCACGTCCATAAGTCTGCAATGCTTGCAAAGTTGTATCCCCTGAAGCACTTTCAACCTTTTTTCCTTGCTTTCCACGAAGCTTCTCAACCTCTGATCTCACTTTAGCCGTGGCTACACCAGCTTCTTTCAGCAAGTCTCCAATCTGGGAATCTTCAAGAAGACCCAGAATCAACTGGTCAACAGCTAAATGAGTGTCTCCACGTGACTTTTGTGCAGCTTGTGCCCTCCGAATAACTTTGATAAGGGTCGTACTTGCCGGTATCTCATCAGGAGGAGGAGACTGAGATGCCAATTTCTTCAATGCCTGATTGAAAACTCTCTCTGCAGAACGAGCAGCTTCTTCCCCGGCGGCACTGGAAATTGCTTGGGAGAAAATGCCACTAGGTTCAGAGATCAGAGCAGCTGCAAGATGAAGGGGAGTGAATTGTGCGTGCCCAGCACTCATTGCCAGTTCATGTGCCCCGGCAAGAGCCTCATTGGTCTTGTGGGTGAACTTATCAGGATTCATTTCTGTCTCTTAGAACCTACAAAAGATAGCGAAACAAAACTTTAGGTGAGTACATGAAGATATTAAATATTGCGAAACAAGAAAAACGGCCCAAAACTTGTACTTGATGCAATATCATGAACCCATTAATTATCTAAATAATCTATAATTGGAATCGCACCTAATTGGATGCAAGAGCTTATCATGCTCTGTTTTCAAGTTCCAACAGATTATAATGGCCTAATATTTCTGGTTATAATCATTACACCAATAGTCAATGGCTTCTGCAAATCGGTTATAACTTAATAGCATAAATCCTCGTTACTGAAGTGAGGAAAAGGAGAAAAAAGAACAAGAAGAAGAAGGAACTGCAATTCTCGTCGAAACCCACCCAAAACAGTAATCCTTAATGTAAAATTGATAAAGATTTCGTCATACCTTGCAGGAAAAAGATGAAAGCCTTCTGAAGGTTCGATTAAGAAGCTTTGACGCCTTGATCGAATGAAGCTGAGAAGCAAAAAAAGAAGTATATACTATGCCTTTCGGGGTTTTGGTTGTAGGAAAAAGATGAAAGCCTTCTGAAGGTTGGATTAAGAAGCTATGACGCCTTGATCGAATGAAGCTGAGAAGCAAGAAAGAAGTATATACTATGCCTTTCGGGGTTTTGGTTGTGAATGTAATTGAACGGTATTTTGATTTGCTCTCGAAGTGAAGAGGTTAGTAAGGAAGAAAGTCTATTTGTTGACAGAGAAGAGACTTCTGGAAGGCTTCTGGATGTCTCATAGCGCTCCTAGAGAATTCCATTCTATTTTAGGTGTTTTTCTCTTTTTTCCGAACAATTTTCTGTGTCTTCCGTTCCCTGTTGAGTTATTCCGTAATTCGGATTTAGGTGAAACAGTTTGTACAAGGTGAAAGGACTGGAAGTTACTGGATTTGTCTGGAATAAACGGCCCAGCAGCTTCTTGGGGTTTGGAGCCCGGCCCATTTAATAGTCGGCACCGACCAAAGGGGATAGGATATGCTTTCCAAATTTCAAATTCCCATGCTGTCTTTTATAAACTATTTATTAATTTATTTTTCGATAAAAACATTTATTCCGGTTCATTTGTGTCTGAATAGACACACGAAAAATGGACAACTATTATTTAGTTAAATAAGGGTCCTTTTTTGAAATATTGAGTTTTTAAAAGTTATTGTTGTTATAAAACTTATGAATTTATAATTGTTTTGGGAAAAAATTATTATACACATGATATTTAAAGTTCGGTTTAATAAAGTATAATAAAATTTGATGTGAATTATATAGTGATTATTATTAACAAATTATTTAATGATATTTATTACAATTTAAAATTATAAAAATAAAATTGATATAAAAGTAAATAAAAAAAAAATATATATATATATATATTACTATTTAGGGTGCTTCCATAAAAGTAAAAACTATCATTTGAGTAATTAAATTTTATTATATAATAATTACCATTTAAAATATATTTATTATGCCATAAAAAGTAATTATTTAATTAAATTAATTTACATGAATTTTCTATTAAATTTTCGAATGGATTTTTTTAAAAAAATTTTACTAACATTAATTTTGTAATAAAACAACAAGTCATAATTTGTTAAAATGGATACAGCAAGTACTTATGGCACTTATTAGTTCAGGTTTGTTAAAGGAGCTAATCATAATTTTTAATTTGGTTAAACTCAAACTCATACTCAAGTTGGATCTCGATTTTACAAGATGTAAATAAAAGAGTGAAATTAAAATCTCTACAACCATAAAAACCTTTAATCACTAAACTTCGCCTGATAACTTGAACTCAAATTATTTTAAAATTTTAAACATTCTAAATCTCCACTCAACTTAAATCTAACCCTACTTATATGCACCTATTATAACGAAATAAATTGTGTACTAATTTAGTGAGCACATGGGACCCCAAAAAAAGGGTGGGTGAGGGAGGAAATGTGGTCTAATTAAACTTTAACAAACAGCCTTGTGATTGGAAAGTTCCAGAGGTTTCATCACCCAGAACAGGTGGAAAATCAAAATACAAGTACAGCCTTCTTTACACTGACCTGATTGCTGTTAGCAGGAGAATTCAAATATAGAGATTGTGAACTGAAAAATATACTGCTTGTGCCCCATGCATCCTTTATTTATAAGGATGGGACACTATAAATTCGACTACATAAATAAAGATAAAAACTGAACCGTCTTTAGCTTCTGCTGCATTTGATAGCTGGACCCTACGTACATTGTTCTTTGCAATACCAACTGCAAGGATCTATTGAATACAGGAAAAACAAAAGGCGGATCACTTCGCTGGAACAGTACTGGTAAAGTCATATCTTGAGTTGGAAATTTTGGCCGTCTGAGGTCATATAAAACACGAGAAAAACAAAAATCAACTATTTTTTAAGGCAAGGAACATTGAGATAGCATTTTAAACTAACAAATATAATTTAATCACCAATAATAAATGCAAAGCAAAATGGGGGGCTGGGGGAGAACAATGTGCCTTCCTCAGCACCTCCAATTAAATTAGGTAACTTTATGCTGCCTCTACCATGGGCTCACCTCATAGCAAGGACATAAATTAATTACAGCCATGTATCACATTTAAGTTTAAGGTAGATACTCACGGATGGAGGCTTGAAGAAATTCATTCCTCATCACTATCATAAACAACTGCCATTCGGCGATGGGCTGCTGCTTTCCTTGGAGGAGAGTCCTCATCTGATTCAAATCCCTTCCTTTTGACACTGCCTCTAAATTCCTTACTCTTCTGCTTTGGTTCCTGCCAAAAAAATCCAAACAAAATTGAAACTACAGCAACCAATCACATTCTCATCCTTATAATCCACGTTAGTTTAGAACAAAATAAATTTACAACAATTATGTATGTAGCCCAAAAGACATGGACAGCTCTCACGAGTGTGAGAGTTCCACAGGTGAAGCCATTAATTTCCCCAGCTACCATAGAAAAACAAAACAATAAACAGTTAAACACACAACCAAGGATACCCAATATATTGATGCAATGTTAATGATGAAATAATCCAAACCAGTACATTCCTTTTAAAGTTCTCAATATTAATCAAGAACAGTGTCCAAATCCCTGTCTAAGAATCTCAGGCTTCTCAACAAAAGGTCAAAAGTAACTTTTCAAGCAGCATTCCAAGGTTTTTCCTTTGGAAACCGCTTGTGGGATTTCATCCAGCCAAGTTAATTGTGACAAGGAGACTGCTAGCTATATGGTTGAAAAAGCTCATCAAATAAGCCTAACACTGGTGTTTAACCTTTACGAAAGTGCATGAAAGATTTGCATGCAATCCCTAAATGAAGAACTGATTAGAAGTAATCTGAAACTAAAAGGAAATAAATCTCAAAGATCAAAGTTATAAAAGTAATGAACAATGTTGAACTTCTTATTCATAGGTGAAACAAGCCTAAATGATGTATTGGTATTGATGTGTTAAATCAAATTGATTTTTTTTTTAAGAAAAAAAGATTAATACCTCCTCTTCTTCTGATGCCTCATTAACTTGCGCCTCTTCTTCATAATGTTCTTCTTCATCTTCCTCTTCTTCCTCATCCTCATACTCAGGCTCAGTATCCTCAGCCCTCTTACGTGGCAGAGGCCTCTCATCTTCCTCACCATCAGTTTCATACTCAGACTCCTCTCTCTCATCATCTGAGAAATCTATTGGGCGCCGGGATGATTTAACAGGTGGCAAGGACGACTTACGAGGAATATCTTTGGGTGCCTGCGACTACAATTCCAGAAAAGAACCCTCATTTAGTGATAGAGGCAAAAAAACATAACCAGCAAATGTATGACTACCTGGAGACTGGGTAATAATACCTTCTTAGCATTCATAATTCGTTTCTCTGCCCGAGCTTCCACTTCGAAATCATCCTCAATGCGGCGATGAGATCGACGAGAATTATAATAATCTGTTTCATCATCCTGAAAAAGAAAAGTGGATAATTAATAGAACTGACACAGTATATGTAAACAGATGGGCCTAAAAAAGATTGCAGCATATGCACATGCAAATAAAGAATACAATGACTGCAGAGGAAACAATATTTTGAGACCACACCTCATCCAAAGCATCCTCCAAAAACCCAGGAGAAAGTTGGCGCCTCCTCTCCACAGTTGGAGTATATTTCCGGTTCACCTTTTCCTTCTTACGGTTAAGAAGTACATTAGCTCTTATATTTTGACTCTCAGCCTGTAAAATCCATTAGGAAATTAGAGATTGGTACCCAGGACAGCAATAGAAGCATGAGACTAGTTTGTCCAATTGATTGTACCTTTTCTTTTTCTTCCTTTTCCCTCTCCGGATCAATGTCAGTAATGCAGTTTTTAACCTTATAAACCTTCTTATGCCGGGAGTCAACAAGGGCAGTCAGTAGCCGATGAGAATTTGATGACAAGGAAGATGGCATAAATCTCATTTTCCTTAATAGCCTTCCTTGAGATTGGAGAATTCCCTGCACACATCGTCACATGTACAAATGGTCCACTAATGAATAAACAATAACTAGTAAGAAGGAGACATGGGCATATCAGAATTTACCTTCCCATGTCTAAGAAAAAGATGTGCTTGATCATGCTGTGCATCTTGCACAGATATGTCAAGAACTTCATTCCCTATTAATAACTGCAAGCTGCCATCAGACCACCTCACAAAGCGAGCATTGCTTTCATACTGCAACAGCAGAAAGCCAATGATGCTTCCAACTTGATCATCAAGGAAATTTTTTACCAAAGAACAAGGGTGCTATAGCTCAAATGAAATTATTCTGGCATTAAAAGCTGAAGAAAAGTTAATAATAATAATAATAA
>JASKGM010000009.1:17404061-17415973 GCA_034509205.1 Ceratonia siliqua | reverse complement strand
TATGATCCCTTAAATTTTTGCAAATATATATATGCTAAAGACATCACAAAAGGAGGGTTTTCTTTCCGTATTTATATTTAACGGTCTGAAAAAACGAGTAACGAAAAAATTTTAGCGTGGAGAGAACAAAAAAATTCACACGTTTATAAAAGTCATAGTGGGCTCTAGCGGTTGTCGAGAAACGTGTCAGATATCAATTGGATGGACACATGATTCTCCTTTTTACCCTCAGCAAGTCTTCACATGCCCAGCCCCTTGCCCTCTTTCCCTCTTGCCCTTCGGAAACGCTTCCCAATTAGCGAGAAACGGCTCAGCTTCGGATCCAAAGCACCCAGCTTCTATCTCCGAACCTAAGTTTCGGTCCGAACCTCAATTTTGTTCCTCTGTTCGTTGAAAATTTCGCACTATTTCGATCACTTTATCTGTCTGAGCTCAAAGACGCCCATTTCCCTTCTTCGCTTCAAACCCTAACGCTTGGCTATTCAACGAACTCCGAGGATCAGTTTTGAGCTTCAATGGAGGCTTTTGAATGTCACTGTGAGTTCATGGACTATGTTTCTATGTTTAATAAACCCTAGCGTTCTCTCTCTAGGAAACCTTGGTTTAGGGAAAAAGCAAATCTATGCTTGGGGGCCTGGTATTTTGTGTTGGGCAGAATTTTGACAGTTCATATAGTCGTTTAGTGTTGTTTACCCAATTTAAATGCTGGTTGTGAGCTGGAATTATGGCGTGTTTCCGATCTTATGTATTTTGGTAATAAATATGAGATTTTGAAGTTATTTGCGGTTTTAGGATGAGCTAAGCTGCTGCGAAAGTGAGGGAAAAGAATAGTAATCTAGTTTATGTATTTGCCTCCTCCCATTTTTCTCAAACCGAAAATTTTTAACATAGGTAACTTCAACATATTTGATTAGATTTTCTGTTTGGTTGTGGCTTCCTCTTCTGTCTCCTTGTATTTTCTTCCTTATCTTCCTCTTAGTTTCGGTTTCTGCAGTCCTGGGAAGGAAAGTTCGAATTCTGACATCCAAAATATGACTTTTTTCTCATATAGCTCTATCTTCCCTTGGTATTTTATTGATAATTAAAAAGAATGGTTTCTTTGTCTTATATTTGTAAATTAATACATGGTATATGTAGCTATACTTGCATTTGTACATAGATATATGGGTGTTCAGATTTCTTTGGTTCCACTTCAGTATATTGTAAGGAAAGCATTAAGTATCAGTTGACAATTGCTGCCGATTTTTCAGTTATGTGAATGTGTTGAACAGACCGTTATGTTTGTCATTGTTGCTGTCTCAGCAACAACAATGCACACTTATTGAAATTAAAGCTGGATTTCTTGGATCCAAAGTCATTTGATTTACCCTTAAATGCCATTTTGGTGCAGCCAGAGTTATTAGGTCTAATTTTTTTAGAGAGAAATCATTGTTTAGTATAATTTTGCAATATTTCATTGTAAAGAAAGAAGATAGAGTTAAAAGGAGTTATTTAAGGACAAATTTGGTTCATCTTCAGTCACTTAGCCAAAGTAGTCCCCCCCCCCCCCTTCTCTCTAAATTTATTGGGATTGACTCAGTTAATGCTTCAATTTTATGAAGTGACTGCATGAACACATTGAAAAGTTGAATAGCTTTCTCTATTTGTATAGGGTAATTAATGACCCTTAGCTTCATTGAAGTTGAGAGACATGACCAAGAAAGGGTATGCAAATTATTAACCTCAATGAAGCCTGTAATTATTAACATCTTGAGATAGAATAGATATACTATGAAATTGCTCTCTCTCTCTCTCTCTCTCTCTCTCTCTCTCTCTCTGTGTATGTGTGTGGGTGTTTATGTATGTATGTATGTATGTATATATGCATGTATACACAAAAACAGATACATATGTACTGGCAAATCAAATTGATATGTCTGTTTACTTAACAAAAGTCAAATATTTTGTAATGCTACAGGGTTTTTGACACCTTCAAGACAGTACAAAGGTTGAGGAAAAGCCAAAGCTTTTGCAGTGTGGACTGGACGAGAGAATCAATCGTTGAACAAGTAACCTTTACTCATCTTTCATGTTTTTTTCCTGAAAATCTGAGTCTTCTAAATGATTTATCTAAGTAGATTATATCCTTTTGGGCTTCAGTCTATGTTTAGGTATAAAAGATGGGTGTTGTACATGAAGTTTTATGCTTGTGGATGTCATATGAATCTGGAACGTATAGACAGAAATGATGGAATCTTGTAGTGAACCTATTTTTACTGCTATAATAAAATTGCATCTGTAAATGCAGAACAAAATGGGCAACGCTTGAGTGTATGGGTTGTTTGATTTTTTGATAAATTTACTTGTTGGGATTTTTGCTGATATTGTAATGAATTGAAGAATTGTTTTTTTTTTCTGTTGGAAATGACTGCAAGTGTCATATTTATGCTGTATTCATCAACTATCTTAACATAAGGATGATAAGTTATAGATAAAAACTAGGGGGTGTAATGTAAATATGATGTCACAACACAAATAGTAATATTGAATGCCATTACTGGAACAACACCCGTTTCTTAAAAGAAAAGAAAAAACATGCATTAAGGGAATGCAATATAAAAGCTTTGAGGTGGGGTTCTTCTTTCTGTGTTCTGTGACTATGGTTTTGCCATTACTTTTCTTCATAAATTCTATGATTGAACTTGTAATGTGGAATTTACTGCAGTTTCTTTTTTGTGTGTGTGTGTGTGGGGGGGGGGGGTTGAGGGTGGGTGGTCATAACCTATTTTGTGGCCTATAATTTTTATCTGATGGATCAATTGTGGTTAAAAATGATTTGAAGATAGGCTTGAATTTTGGGGGGAATTTTCTAATGATAATGGCGGATAATGGATATGTAACCTGATGAACCATTGTACTATACCTGATTTAATACCTGCAGTGCTATTATGCATGCATTTTAAAGAAAAATATTTGAAGCAGTTGATTTATGTTTTACCAATAAAATAATACTACTTCAACAACTGTTGTTGATTGCACTATAAGGATGTTCAATTGAACTTGCAAGAAGAAAGTTTGAAGGCTGCCATTTGTAGGCAATTTCATTTGGCAACACCATTTTCCTGCATCATTAAAATTGTTTTGCTTGTGTGTGTGAATTGTTTTCATCTCACTGTTGTGCTGCTTAATATTTTTTTATGGTGCTTTAAGGAGATTTATTTTGGTCCAATGTTTTAACTTCCCCCCTTTTTTTGTATTAGAACCAAAAAATATGGTAAATAACGTGGTGCCTTTGATTATTAGTGCTTGAGTATGGTATCTTGTGTGAAATGTCAGTAATTGTTATCCTGCCATTTCTTCTCGCAGCTATTCAAGTAGTTAATATACACAATGGACTTTTATGCAGGATCTTTTTTTTTTTTTTCATTTCCAGGGCTAAATGGTGTTGATAAGAGGTGTGTTTTGAACAGCATCATATGAGAAGACGCTTTATTTGATCTTCCCGTTATGTAGGATGTTGCAAATTTAAACTATGTTCCATGATCCACTAGGTAGCTTCTTTCTTATAAATACTTAGCTGGTGATCAATTGTGGGCTGGATTATCTATGCCTGGAAACGAAGTAGGAGACAGGGTCCATAATTTTTTTGGCCAAGAGAACTTGTCCCAGGGCCAGTATCATTCACAGGCGGTTGACGGGAACTGGCCCGGATTGAGCAACAATTTGTGGGCTGGTAGCTCGAGACCAACCGGCGCTCCTTTTATTTCCAATTTGAAGAATTTCAATGTACAGCAATTGGGTAAAAAATTTCTGCACTCTTATTTTATTGATTTTTATTCCTTTATCCATACTTATCTTGTCACATGTATTAACAATTTTCTATACATCTATGCTGGTTATTACATAACTTATAACTTCGATTTAGTTGTTTAACTTTGTGATGTGGTTTGAGTCTGTTTGAGGTGTCATAATCCATTGATAATCATACTACTTTTTTGGGCTTAAAGATTCTGAGCAGGGACATACAAGCTCGCCACATTTACGGCATGGTTTAAACCTGACACAATCAAATCTGAGGCCTGAGTCTGGCAGAAATCAGCCCCAGAATCAGCAAACTGCTGTGAATGGCTATATGCAGGGACATCAGGTTTTCCAGACCAGGCAAAATGAAGCAAACGTTTTGGGAGTGGATACAGAATCTGATTGGCATAGCCTATCAAGAGGAGTTTCAGTGCTAGAGTCACAACAGGGGAGTGGTCTTGAACTCTATAAGAAAAACATGACAAGGACTGATGCTGCTGAATCTCCTGTCAACTTTGACTTTTTCGGTGGTCAACCACAAATAAGTGGCCGGCATCCTGGCATGATGCAGTCTTTGCCTAGGCAGCATTCAGGAATAAATGACATGCAGCTATTGCAGCAGCAAGCGATGCTCACACAGATTCAAGAACTTCAGAGGCAGCAACATTTTCATCAACTGGACGCAAGGCAACAGAGTTCTATGGCTCCAGCTTCCTCCATTTCAAAACAGACAGTTGGAAACCATTCTGCATCTCTAATCAATGGCATTCCCATCAATGAGGCATCTAACCTTATATGGCAGCCTGATGTTATGGCAACTAATGCAAATTGGCTCCAGCGTGGTGCATCTCCTGTTATGCAAGGGTCCTCTAATGGACTTATGTTATCTCCTGAACAAGGACAGGCAATGCGCTTGATGGGTTTGGTTCCTAGTCAGGGAGATCAGTCTCTTTATGGGCTTCCAATTTCTGGCTCACGAGGTACTCCAAACCTGTATTCTCATGTTCAAGTAGATAAGCCTCCAATGTCACATATTGCCATCCCACCACACCACTATTCTCATGTTCAAGGGGACAAGCCTGCTCTGTCACACATATCAGCCAGTGGTAGTTCATTTTCAGCTCATCAATATGCAGCATTTTCAGATCAAACTAACACAAATGATGGAACTTCAGTTTCAAGGCAGGATATTCAAGACAAAAGTACGTTTGGTTCTACTGTTCAAGGAATAAATAGTGGTTTAAATATGGAGAACTTGCAGCAAGTGAATTCTGAGCAAAGAAATGTACCAATTCAAGATTTTCATGGGAGGCAAGAACTAGCTGGATCATCAGAGACATCACAGGACAAGATGGTAGTGCAGGTTCCTCCTTCACAGAATGTGGCTACCCTAGATCCAACTGAAGAGAAGATTTTGTTTGGTTCAGATGACAACCTGTGGGATGGATTTGGCAGGAATACAGGTTTTAATATGCTGGATGGTACCAATAGCTTTAATGGAATTCCATCTGTACAGAGTGGGAGTTGGAGTGCACTTATGCAGTCTGCTGTAGCAGAAACTACTAGTAGTGATATCGGTACACAGGAAGAGTGGAGTGGTCTAAGTTTCCGGAATACTGAACGTTTACCTGGAAATGAGCAGCCTTCAACTATTGATAGCGGCAAACAGTTACCAGTTTGGGCTGAAAACAATTTGCAATCAACTTCCAATATAAATTCAAGACCATTTCTTCGGCCTGATGATGTTAATAGGCCCAATACTGCTGTAAACTTCTCTGGCGCCCCTGGATTTCATCAGTCAGGTCTTGATACTTCACATGAACAGCATGGCAGGTTACAGACTGATTCCTCTCAAAGATCTATTCCACAGTTTTTAGAAAGAGGCAAATGGTTAGATTGCAGCCCTCAGCAAAAGCCCCTTGCTGAAGGGAGTCATATTTATGGAAATGCTACTAATTCTTCTGGTTTAGAAATAAATGAAAAGAGTATATCAGGTTCTTGGACCCAGCACCAGACCTTATCATGTAATAGTAGTGGTGGGCCATTTAATAGACCAAATGGTTGGAATCTTATTAAATCAGCTCCACCTGATAGCAATGTGTTGCTGAAAACCCCTGAAAATGAAAACTCATTGCAGACTCACAGTGAGAAAACCACACATGAGGAGATGGGCCAGGTTTCTGGTATGTGGGAGCCTGATTCTAGTACTAATATATCTGTTGGGTTGGAACGCATAAAGTCTGCAGGCAATATGCAGGTTTGTGGGGAAGATTCTGGTACAAATGGTATTGCTGCTGTACCAAATTCAGGCACCACATGGGTCGACCGGCAAAGCAACCAACAGCTTGCTAACAGTCTTAATGTTGATGTATGGAGAGATGCTGACTCTTCAGGGAGCTATAGGGGAAATGAAGGTCCAGGAAAATATCGACATCGTATAGAGAAGAATCCTTTAGTTTTGGAGTCACCAAAGAATGACAAGGGAGATGGTGAGACACATGATATGGAGAACTCTAACAAAAAAGATAATTCAGGAGGGGGTGTCGGCTCTAATCCTTCCTACCATAGAGCTGGTGGTATGAGAGAGAATGTTTGTTTTGATAGCAGTGATTCACGTAGTCCAAAGTTATCTGCTCAGGTCAACCAAAGACCACCTGCAACTCGTAAATTTCAGTACCATCCAATGGGGGATGTCGGTGTTGATGTGCCTATTCCCCAACAACCCTTTGGAGGGCTGAAAGGTCAAGACCAAAGCTATCTTGGGCAGTCAAAATTTGGTCATACTGATGGAGATTATACTGAAATGGAAAAGGAGATTGTAAGAATTGGCCCTGTATTATGCTAGTGTCACAATTAATTCTTGAAGTTTCCTCAATTTATTAAGTTGTTGATATTTTTTTTATGACATTACAGGTTAATGGACCTGCTTTCCAGGGCGACTCAAAATGCTTGGATGATAATGCTTCAAAAAGCGTACTTCCCGGTCATATTCCAAAATCACTGACTTCATTTGATAGAAGTGTTGGTAATTATGCCCCAAACAAGACTGCTTCACCCAGGTAGTTGAATATTTGAAAGTGATATGTTCTTTAGTTTCAATCAAGTTCATGAATTTAGTGTTTCATCATGTGGTATTTTCTTCGTAACTATTGTCTGTTTGAATGTTCTGTTTCGGGATTGGTAAGTAACCAAGTCATGCATATATGTACTACAGTTTCATGTACTAACTTCTGGTCGATTTGGTTTTGCTACCTAATTTTATTTGTTTCTCTTTCTTTTCTTTTCCTGGTACTCTACTGTTTCATGATTTACGTAATGACCTGAGCTCAACTGTTTGCTTTTATTTTTAAAATTATTGTAGTCAAAATATTCTTGAGCTTCTTCATAAAGTGGATCAATCAGGGGAGCATGGCATTGCAACAAACACAAGCTCTTCTAACCGCCATTTATCTTCCAGGGTGCCTGACGCTGAAGCTTCTGATGGATATATTGTACATACTCAGCGGAATCAAAGTTCTTTGTCTCAGGGCTTTGGTTTACAATTGGCTCCTCCTACTCAACGGCTTCCCATGGTATCTTCTCATGGCTCGTCAGAGACAGTTCTTACTACATCACATGTTGCATCTGAGACAGGGGATAAGGGTCATAGATGGTTGGCTACCAGGCAGACTTTGCCTTCTCAAGAGTCATCTCATGGGGAGCTTAGGAATAATATTTCTGGTACCTCAGGACAAGTTTTTAATAAACCCTCACAATACAATGTACCAGGAAATATTCCACAAGCTTTCACATCAACCTTTCCTTTCTCTAGGATTCATACTCAAAATCAGAATATGGCTAATCTTGGCGGACAAGTAGCAAATGCTCAATGTGTTAATGTAGCTTTTGTTGATAGGACTGCTTCCATGAATCAGATAGATGAATATCGTGAAAGAGCTCAAACTAGTCAATCTGAATTGGCATCTGCTCAGGAGATGTCCCATCTGAGTGGTACAGATCAAATTCGTCCAGGAGACCCTACCATGCAAATTTCCGCCTCAGAGGCTGGTACAGCCCCTCAACCTTCTGTTACATTTGGTGCATCTCAACATGGCGCCCCTTCAAAAGTTTTACATAATGTATGGACCAACGTTTCTAGCAAGCAACATCCTAATCTTCCAAAGATCCCATCCCGCCTTCAACCAAACAATGATAGTGAAATGTCAGCTGGACCACAGAAGCCAGGAGATGAAGATTCAGAAAATGATGGCAACGACCTTTCTGGTGTTGGTCCTTGTTCTTTTTCTAATAATTCTGGAGGAAAAGAACAGTTGCTTAAAGAAAGCTCTGGGCAGCAGATGTTGCCTGAGAGTGCTGATTCTGCTGAAGAGGCTGTAAGTGCATTACATGGGAAGGAACCTGTTGTGAAATGTACTCCTGATGCATCTCATTCAAGCCCAGCTGCTACCTCTAGAGATATTGAAGCATTTGGTCGCTCTTTAAGACCGGACAGTTTTTTCCATCAGAATTTCTCGTTGCTGCATCAAGTTCAATCTATGAAAAGTGCAGAGATTGATTCTGGTAATAGGGATGTCAAGAGATTTAAAGTTTCAGATAATGTGGTGGACACACAGCCAGTATCTTCAAACCGTGGACAACCATATGGATACAATGCGATGGTCAAAGATGTGCCTGGTAATGATTCTTCAATGCCATCATCAGATCCTAAGATGCTAAGCTTTTCAGCAAAGCCAGGCGACGGACGTGACACAAATGCATCTTCACAGGAGGTGCTTGGATATGGTCAGAAGAATGCTGTTGATGTCTCCAGTAGCAACAAAGTAACTTCTATCAGAAGTGAGAACTCTTCAATTAGTCCCCAGATGGCACCATCATGGTTTGAGCAATATGGAACCTTTAAAAATGGCAAGATATTGCAAATGTATGATGTACGGAAAATGACTCCAAAGATTATGGACCAACCTTCGATTGTTCAGAACCAATCTGATAGTTTGCAAGTTCGTAATTCGATGGAGCAAGTTAATAATCTTGCTGATGCTAGTCAGTTTGGTAATGCTCGGTCAAGTCCAACCCCTGTTTCAGTTGCAAGTGAGCATGTACCTTCTCAGTTATTGCCTCCTCCTGCAGTTGAACCTGATTTGATTATGAGACCAAAGAAGCGTAAAAGTGCCACATCTGAACTAGTGCCATGGCATAAAGAACTGATACAGGGTTCTGAAAGGCTTTGGAATATCAGGTGGTTGACATAACTAGGAGATTTATTACACGTACATTTCCTAGTTGCTATTATTTTACGGAAAGATGCTTTTTGTGTCTTCCACCAGTTGATATTATCTTTAATTTTCAATTTCAGTTAAAGTATTTTTCACCTTTTGTTACTTCTCTGTGACTTAATTTTAGTTCTGTTATCTGTTTACCAATTTATCAAATCTGTTTTCCCTAAGATGACTGAAGTTCCTTAATTTTTTTGCAGTGCGGCAGAATTAGACTGGGCCCGAGCTGCAAATAGATTGATTGAGAAGGTTTGTTCATAATTAAATTAGTCTATGCGACTAAGTCTATTAATTATTTTTTAATGAGGAGTTCACTTTGCATCGTATAAATTTAGGTGGAAGACGATGGGGAGGTAATTGAAGATTTACCACCATTGGTGAAGTCAAAAAGAAGACTTGTCTTGACTACACAGCTTATGCAGCAACTACTTAGCCCTCCTTCAGCAGCAGTTCTCTCTGCAGATGTGAAGCTGCACCATGAGAGTTTGGTCTACTCTGTTGCTAGATTAGCATTAGGAGATGCATGCAGTTCAGTCTCTTGGTCTGGGCGTGATACACTTGTGCCTGTGGGCAGCAGGAACCTGTAAGAATTGATGTTCTTTTCAATGGGACATTTTGTTTTATTTATTTATAATTCCCTCATAGTGTAACAATTAAAACTTTTGAATGATATATTCTATAGCCTGTCCGAGAAGCTTAAATCATCCGAGAAAATTGATCAGTACATGTTGAAGGTTATGGAAGAACTTGTTGGTAGAGCAAGGAAACTGGAAAATGATATATTGAGGTACTATTCTAGTTTTCAGTTGATACTTTCAATCCATTATGATATTTTTTCCATGGCATTAAATAGTGAGGCTGGTCTGTACAAGTAGCTTATCTTGTGTATGTGTGAATGCAAACGTAGAGGTGCTTGATATTCTGTGTAAAATGCTTTACAATTTTCCTAATATGACTTGTCGTTTCTGTTCATCCGTTGTGTGATAAAATAGTGCATAATAATCCATTCAGCAAGATGAAGTGGTTAAGTAAGACTTTGATGCAATTCCTTTTTGTTGATTGTTTCTCCATCTTTCTTTTTATGCCATTGAGTAGGCTTACTTTCTCATGAGATGGAGATACAGACTGTTCTGGCATAATTGGTTTAAGATTTTCATAATATTTGTCTTGTAATTTCTATTCATCCTTTGTATGTTAGAATTGCACAGAATAATTTATTCAGCAAATTGAATGGTTAAAATATGGCTTTGTTACAATTGCTTTTTGTTGATTGTTTCACTGTCTTTTATTCAACTGAATGGGCTCAGTTGCTCATGAGATAGAGATACAGACTTTGCTGGCATAATTGGTTACCCTAACAAATATAGGTTGGATCTCGTGTTTTAAGTGATTGAATTGAATAAAAAAAGTGTATATTATAAGGAAGAAGTTTTCTGCTGTTGATGTTGCTAACTTGAAGCTTTTTTCAACTGAGCATAACGGAGATGGATGATTATAAAGACTTAGAGAAGTGGTTGCTTGAAAGCAGAACATGAAGCATTAGCTGTGATAGATGGTATAAGGACCTTAAAAAGTTGCAACTGATGGTGTATTAATAACACGTATATTTGCATGAAGTATGATCAAATAATTCAAATGGCTTATTCAAGCAGATCTGTTGGAAAGGAAAAGGGTATAATGTTGCTTTTGTGACCAGTAAAACTCTTGCTTGAAATTTTTTATATAGCAGTATGCCCCTGCCTTTTTTCAGTTTGCTTTTAATTTTATGCGGTAATGATAGTATTTGCTATATCCCATGGCTCATGTAGGCGAGATGTGGAAATATAGCCTTATCTCATGTTTTCCCCTTTATTTTGGTTGCCTGCTACTGCTACTGTCATGATGTTATTATTTCTGCTTGATAATTTCATTTATCTGTATTCATTAGCCACAATTTTGTTGTACTTTCCTTCTCTTTCTTACTAATTTTCTGTCATTTATCTTGATGATGCAGATTGGATAGCAGAGCCTCAATTTTAGACTTAAGAGTGGAATGTCAGGATTTGGAAAGATTTTCTGTCATCAATCGATTTGCCAAGTTCCATGGACGGGGGCAAAACGATGGGGCTGAGACCTCATCATCCTGTGATGCAACTGCTCAGAAATCATTTCCCCAGAAATATGTTACTGCAGTTCCAATGCCTAGAAATCTCCCAGACAGGGTACAATGTCTTTCACTTTGATCATTAATTAATTCATTTTTCCATCTTTCTTGGTCAGTTGTCTCCACAACCTCCTGTTTCTAGTCCTTTTCTTTCAACTTATATTATTGCACTTCTTCATCGCAATAGAACCATACAACTGGCAATGTAGGAGAAGAATGGTACTAGATTGTCTCCTCAACCAATGGAGGCAGTTAGATCTTTGCAATCTATATATGTATGTATGTATGTGTAGATCTTTGCAATCTAGTTATCTTTTACTTTTGGTTTTCTGGTTCCAAGCCTTTTGTATATAGTAAGATTATATTCAGTCTACTTGTTAGTTTTAACCATACCATTTGGCTTTGTTTCGTCTCATTAATTGGTAGCATAAGCTGCTTCACTCAACCGTTTTTGTTCTCTCAATTTCAAATTGTTTTCTTGTATTATTTTTTCTTTTTTGTGTAATCCTTCCGATCTTGGGCTTGTCTAAGCCCTCGCGTATCCTGCACTACGGTGGAGGATATTACCATACGATACCAGTCGGGCCTCTAAGGGACATTCTTGGAAGTTTACTTGCAGCATTTGAATAGTTTTGAAGGTGTCAATTAATTACACATGAAACAGAAGTTATGATAGTTTTCCAATCAATACTTATTCTTGTTGCTTACGCACCCTC
>JASKGM010000009.1:17370115-17395960 GCA_034509205.1 Ceratonia siliqua | reverse complement strand
GAGCCTGTTAAGTAATGAATCCGAACTGTTTGACACCCTTGCATATGATGAATGCCTATCCTTTCAAGTTTGTTGTATTGATACTAAAATGATATGAGACATATTTGAAATTAGTTGAGTTGAGACTAGAGTGTACATAAACTGAAGATGGCACCTTGAAGTAGAGGATTCAATATCACATTTTAATTTTCCTGCACTGATCTTAAGTTTTGGAACTTTTAGATTTAATGCTGAAATCACTGTAACAAATGCAGTTTATGATCAGCATTAAATCACAGATCTTCAAGAACATTAAATAATTGGCCTGGCATTCGTACCCCAAAAGGATCAGTTGCTTGCCCTTTAATGAAATCCCATATCCAAGAGTCCACATGATTAGCATTGGACCAAGTTTTTCTTTGGCAATTTGCTGAAGTCATGCTCAGGGTAGACATATTAATAAAGGCTAGCACTTTAACAGATAGAATGTTGGGTTCTTGATGATTTCAATCAACACTTAGCTATCAAAATTGGTTTTAGAAAACTCGAAACTCCTGCCAGGATGTGTTGAGTGACTATACCGACTAGGAGTTACAAGAAGCTGTTCCAACTCCACTGAGGAAAGACAAGGGGCACCATCATTGAAGCTATATTCATGTATTCAGAAAAGATTCATATTAAAATCAAATTAAAAGAAATCCATCTAGGACAAGGCATAACCAGTAGGAGTGCCAACGCCTGAATTGCGAGAAGGTGTAAGAGTGTCATTACATGATGTTTCTCGTAAGTGAGACATGAATATTAGACATGTTTTGTTAGAATTTTTCTGTTGTGGGTTGCCATTAATTGGAGGTTTTATGGTTTTATAAAATTAGCTGATTATGGATTCATTGGGAGATAGTTAAAAGCTCATATTGTGATCACTATTGTTATTGGGTTTTTACATACCTTGGTGATATTGATGTGATTGGCGGCTTAGTGTAGGCTTAATTCTATAGACCCGTAATGGAAAGGCCCATTAGAGTTATTTTATTCCTATAAAAGGTTATGTCCTATTTTTACTCCTAACTTAACATAAGAGAGATAATTAGTCTCTGATCTTTGATTTGCCTCATTAACGACCGCCCTTTTATCTGAAACTGGAGAGGAAAATCTTGCCTATCTAAATTCCTGAATCAGTGATCATGTCGAAGACATATATATTCATAAACATGTTTTATGAACAATATTCTAAAATTATACAAAATATCAATTTTGCAGCTTTCATGCCAATTCTCACAAAAATTTGGCTCCAAAGAGATTTAATTGTCAGCCAAAGCAGATAATAAATGAGACAAACAATTGCATGTGAATTGTCCTTCATATTGCATATACACACAAATAAAGGAACAATATTAATTTAATTGAATCTTTTAAATATAAAAGAAGTATTACTTTAACCATTAGAGAATTTAGAAAACAAAAACTTCCAGAGACGGAAGCATTCCTTGGATTGAATAATTCAACAAGCCATCCTTAACAATATAAGGATTGGATTGAATTATCAATTTTCTATGCCAAAAAGAAACTCTTCAACTCTTCGCTTCCATTCCTCTACTTATTCTGCCCAACACCCATCCCGCATTGACGCGCAAAAAGCGAGATCCATCCTGGATAAGTAAATAAAATTGAACTACGTAGAACATAATCAAGTTGAGTTTAAAACTTAAAAGAAAAAATTAATGTAAACTTGGCAAAATATACCAATCTATATAATGGCAACCGATACTCCTCCATCTTCCATTGAGTTTTCTTGGCTGACTTTGAATCCACATCTCCAAAGAAAAAATTGAAATTTACTTTAAACGCTAAAAATTCTCCATTAGAGTCATAAATGGGAATTTCTTCTCCATCTGTTTTCCAAAACCCGCCGCCGCCCGTGTTTATGGTCAAATCGTAATTTTTGTAAACAAAAAAATACCACTCCTTGTCTTCACAGGACGAGGATGAGGACGACGACACTGCAACAAAGGAACCAACATAGATGATAGGACTTTGTTATGCTATTTTAGAATTTTTTTTATTTTTTTATTTTTATTTTAAGAAATAGTTTAAAAATATTTAAAAAAATAAAAAACTTCATAATACAAGTGTTCAAAAATAAATAAATAAATTCTTTTTTTTTACTTTTACTTTTAATTTTAATTTTTTTAAATTCTTTTAAATTGCTTCTCAAAATAAAAATTATTAAAAAAATTAAATGCTCTAGAAGTAACATAACAAAGACTTAAATTATATTCAAAACTAAATTAACCCATATCGATTTGAGATCTCAAATTTCATATAGGAAAGAAACAAAACAAATACACTTAAAAAATAAAAATTATATAAAAATTTTAAAAAGAATAATTATGTTACACGTACGTACATATATACAAACTTTTTTGAGAATGACTCCACCGGCGTTATCAATATCTAAGATTGATCCACGTGGATTTGAGTTCTGGCATTCCCATATTATTAGATATTCAATCTGCAGCGTCCAGAAAGAGAGATATCATATGTAACTGTGTATGGAAACTCATACCTAATGAGTAAGGTGGCTTGGTGTGCAACTCAGTGACTTCAATATGCTTAATACAAGAAGGTGGAAGAGGTCTAACAAACACTTTGTTCATGAGATAGTGAGTGATCAGCTCTTCATCTGTGGGCAAAAACCTATACCCAATTGGCATTTTTTGCAATACTGCTGAAACCATGTGAGGATCGGAGAGGAAGAATCTCGAATTAAGAAGGGAAGAATCTCGAATTAAGAAGCTGCATTTATAAAGGGTTAGAGAATTGTGTGCTTCGAGGATAACTAGGATATAAGATGTATCTAGAACTGAACTACCAAATTTGATTGCTATTGTAATTTGAAAAATAATTTGATTTTGATTATTTGATGCGTTGATACTCCCAATAAACACAGACTCTTGGTTACATATAATGATTGGACAAAGAGTCATAATCCTCCTTAACTTAAGCTGTTTTAAGAAAGAAAAAAAAGGGAACGGAAGTTTCTTTTTTTATGATATTAAGTGAATGAATGAATTATAAATATATATACATATTTATGTCAAGCGTTTCCTTTTTAGTAAAACGCATTGAGATTTACTTTTCACATATTTATATATTTATTTATAATTTTTTTACTTATAATATTTCTTATACTTAAAACCTACTCTTGAATGAGGTCCATATTATATTATATATACACCTAAATTGATAAAAATGATTATGTAGAATCTCATACTTTGAGTATATAAGAATTTTTAAGAGAAAAAAAATAACATGACTAAGATGAACGTCACTTTCATAAACTAGTCATATGATAATTCTATTAGTCCATGATAATAAAAATTATTAGATAATATTTAACTTAACTAATGAAAGAATTAAATTAAAAAAAATATTAATTGAGAGACAAAATTAAGATACTTAAAATTTAAAGAAAAATTAAAAAATTCTATATTTCAAATATTTTAAAACTTCCATTTATGATCACAATTGGATGCTTGTAACAAGAAAATATTATCTAATATTAAAATTGAAATCAATGGCTTATATTGGAAGCGTAATCGAAATTAAAATATTTTAAATTGTTCATATAACTGAATATATATATAGAATACTTGATATTAAGATAATTAATGAGAAACTAAAATATGTTAAGATCACAAGACAATAATTATATATAGGTATCAGTTCTAATTTTAGATATAAGATATTGGATATAAAGATCTATTTTTTAAAAAATTACTTAAGAATTTCATATTGCCAATATATAATAATTTAGATATTTTAAATAAGAAAATTAAGCATTTTTTTATATTTAAATAAACCTAAGTTAAGTAATACTAAATATATAATTTTAATATTTACCGTCAATAATTTACTACAATGCAAATATCAGATAACAATTTAATATTTTCTTTAAAAAAATTACATGAAGCAATCAACCAAATTGTTGTATATAATTTGATACTTTTTATACTATTCATAAAATAACAAGAGTAATTTTTTATTGTTTGTTTTAGTTTTTTATAATTTTTTAAGAAACAATTTTAAAGAATTTTAAAAGTAAAAGAATTTTTTATTTTTTTATTTGAATATTTGTGTTATGAAATTTTTTTATTTTTTATTATCTTAAAATAAAAACTATAAAAAATTATTCATTGAGTATTAGGCATAAAAAGTACCAATTTGCTTAAGTAATTTTATTTTTATATTTAATAAAATTAGTTTCATATATTATATTAAACATAAAATTTATTATTTTTTAAAAATAAATTGATCATTTTAATTTAAAATTTCACAATTAAAATTTAATTTAAATATAACAAATTAATATTATATTATATTCTTGAAGAAATAGTGCAAAGTACTTGGGCTAGTTAGTTTCAAAACGACGACGCCTCTCACTGCCGACGCCCTTGGCATTTAACCTGTTACACGTGTCTTACCCCAATGACCTGTCCTGAAGAACTGGGTCCCACACGATGCTACGCTTGCAAAGCGCAATGCCTTGCCCTTTAACAACGTGGAACTCGAAGAATTGGATTCGTATGCTTACTTTCCCAGGTCACATCTACAGAATCCTCCTTACAAATTTTTTTTTTTTTTAAAAGTAAGTTATAGATTGTTTAAGGGGTAATAGACTCTAGAAGAATAAAAAAGGAATTAAATCTGACAACTGGGAGCGCTGAGAGAATTCTCGTTCCTTTTTCCGCGAGTGTTAGAAAAGCTCCGTTCTGGGTTTTGCTTCGATTCCTTCTTTTTCTTTTCTCTCCCGAACTGTAACCTTCTCTCTCGCGGTTAACTAGGGTTTGCTCCGATATGAGTGATCCTACTGGCGCAACAGACAATGTAAGTTCTGAAGTTTTCAATTTCTTTTATCTGATAATAAAAAAATCCGCAGATTGTGAATTAATCAATGCTGGTTTTATTGATATTATAGACACTGTGTTTTGGCACTGTAGCTGATTGGGGTGGGGAAGTTTCTGTTTGGTCTCTGAGAAAGGGAGGGTTAGCAAAAGAAGTGACAACGATGTTGTTGTTTTCATTATTTTGGAAACTATGGCTTTTAAAATGTTGGAAGCTTCGCTGGGAGTTTTTGATTTTCTATTATTTTATTGATTTTAGTATTCTTATTTTGTCTCCCGCATTTTGTCCTTCTGTCTGCATATAGTTCAAATATACCTTGCATTTCACACCTCCTTTATTTATCAGTGGTAGCATTTGAGCGTAAGTAAATTTTATTTACCTTGTTTTATTGGGTATGTATAATGGTTGGCAAAATTGATGTGCAAAGAGCATTACTCAACATATGTTGCTGCATAAGATTACTCTTGTCATAATATGTCTCCAATGTGTTTATGAAGTTAAATTTCATTTACAATCTGTTAAAGATCACACATTTTTTTGGGTGTAGATATTCTGCATGCATGTTCACCCTGTATTCTTACGAGACTTGGAAGTTTGAAGTTAGCAGACTGAGATTAACACCAGGTGATTTAGAGAAAATCAAAGATGAGAAGTGTCATTTTAGTTCACTATATTTTGAGAGAAACAAGGTGTAGTTATATATAATGCAATATGTCGAAGCATATATGGATATCTGTTGAAGAATGAGATATGGAGTCAGATTTTAAGATGCTATTGAGGTTGCTGATGAACCACCCTGAGGTGTATGATCGTTAGGCACTTATCAGAACTAAATTGATTTGTTGCCTTTGACAACCAAACAAATTTAGATATCAATACAGTTTCTTCTTTTATAATTATAGTTGAGGAATGGATGATGACAGAGAGTTTGAAGTGTTACTTCACAGTTGGAATACCAAGAATCCAACTGACCGGCTTTTCATTATATCTTGCTTTGTTGCTGCCCTAGTTGGAATTTTGACCATAGCCTATACAGCCTTTCAGTGGAGGAGAAACATCAATCTAAGTTGGATGAAAGCCATAGCCAGATCTAAGAAAAACCCCAAGGCGAGGCACAAAGTTCCTGTGTCTCCTCATACTTGGATTCTAGAATCGGTATCTCGTGGAAAGAATTTAAATTGCTGTGTATGCTTAAAGTCCATGTCCCCCTCTCAAACTCTGGGGCCTATGGTGGCTTCAGAAAGTTTTCTTCACCGTTGCAGTATTTGTGGTGCAGCAGCTCATCTGAGCTGTTCTTCTAGTGCCCACAAGGATTGCAAATGTGTCTCTATGATTGGATATGAGCATGTCATGCACCAATGGGCTGTTCGTTGGACAGATGTTGCTGATCAACCTGATGAAAATTCTTTGTGTAGCTATTGTGAAGAGCCTTGTGGAGGGTCATTCCTCGGTGGTTCCCCTATATGGTGTTGCTTGTGGTGTCAACGGTTGGTACATGTTGATTGTCATAGTAGTATGTCTAATGAAACGGGTGATATATGTGATTTTGGCCCATTTAGAAGATTGATACTATCACCACTATATGTCAAGGAATTGAATCGAAACATGCCAGGGGGGTTTTTGAGCTCGATTACTCATGGGGCAAATGAGATAGCATCTTCAGTTCGTGCAAGTATCAGGAATCAGAGCAAAAAGTACAAACATGGAAGTGAAACTTCAAATGAAACTGGGAACAGTAATACGACTGGTGAAATGTCCACAGAAAGCATTGGTGATAGTTATCAAATAGTTAATGGCCATCATGAAGTGGAGGAAAACTGCAATGGTGGCATGAATAAGGAGGTTGAACATCAAGATGGTGATGTAGATAACAAGATGGATAGAAAATCCAGTTTCAGACGCAATTCGTCAATCAATCAGAAGGACGAGTCTCATGTGTTGAGAGCAAAACAGAAATACGAGTTGATTGATTTGCCACCAGATGCAAGACCATTGTTAGTTTTTATAAACAAGAAGAGTGGTGCACAGCGTGGTGACTCACTTAGGCTTCGTCTAAATATACTTTTAAATCCTGTTCAGGTTTGTTTCTCTGTCACATAGTTACTTTTGCTGGTTATCATTTAGGTACTTTTTTTTTTCCAATTTTCTTCACTTCATTGCTGGCAGCCATTTTAAGATATATGCTTTTGGATGGTGTCATCATAGTCTCGGTTGAGACTTTAGTGTAGGCCTTCTGAGAAGTATTGACTGTATTCTGTGAAACATGATAAAACATCTTCATCAAGGCTAGATACAAGTTTTCTAAGAAGTAATAACTAAATGCTATCAAACATGAAGATATAATAAGGCACTAGGTATGGTCTAATGGTGAGAGGCTTGGGTAGATTGCAAGATGTCTTAGGTTCAATCCTCGGTGTTGTGATGTACCCAAAACATGAAGATCTGATATGGTATTTATTGGAACAGTGGAAGTACAATGTATAAAAGCAGGAAGTTTTGATGATTTTTGGGCTCGGAGAATACATAGTTAATCAATAAGCCACGTCCTTTTTTTTGGGCCAAATAAGCCACGTCCTTTTTTCTTTGGCATAAGCGACATCCATTTATCAAGCATTAATCTCTTTTACCAAATTTCTTATGTTTATAAATATAATCTTTATTATAGAATAATTACTATTTTCTGTAAATATACACGAGAGATTGCTAAAAACTGCAAAAATAGTCCTCTTGGTTGTTGTAAATACTTTGACTAAACATGATTAACAAACCTTTCTTTGGTTTGTTTAGGTCTTTGAATTGAGCTCATCACAGGGGCCAGAGGTGGGACTATATTTATTTAAAAAGGTGCCTCACTTCAGAGTTCTTGTATGTGGGGGAGATGGTACTGTTGGCTGGGTTCTAAATGCAATAGACAAGCAAAATTTTGTTTCGCCTCCCCCGGTTGCTATTCTTCCTGCTGGAACAGGAAATGATCTTGCCAGAGTTCTGTCTTGGGGAGGTGGTTTGGGTTCAGTGGAGAGGCTGGGGGGCCTTTGCGCATTTTTGCATCACATAGAGCATGCTGCAGTTACTATTCTTGACCGGTGGAAGGTGGCAATTGTTAATCCACAAGGGAAGCAGCTCCAACCACCGAAGTTTATGAACAACTACCTTGGTACGTAAATGCATTTTTCTCCATATTACTGTTAAGTCCATTGGAATATGCAGGGTGCTTTGGAGCAACTGGTTAGTCTGCTACTCTGCTCTGCAAACATTAATAAGCATGCACTAACACCCATAGATTTTTTTTTTTTTTTGGGGTGGGGGTAGAGACAACTAACTAGATGAAATGTAGGTACTTTACTTCAATTACTGATTGGCAGGTCATGAATATCTATTGCATCATATTTACTGATTCTGAATCTTGACAAAAATTTGGTTTCAGGAATTGGTTGTGATGCAAAAGTTGCTTTGGACATTCATAATCTGCGGGAGGAGAATCCAGATAAGTTCTATAACCAGGTATTTTATGTCTAATTGGAATCAGAATTTTGCTTTGGGTTTCGGCAAATGGGTTTTTTAGGGGGTTGTCCTTTTAGTTGTATGGGAACACAACTACATTGTTGAGGTAGTTGTAGCATAATGTTAAAAGTGACTCTTAGCTCAAGACGTCATGCTAGATGACTTATATTCTGTTAGGCTATTCCTGGGTTGACAACGCCTGGGAAAGATATATGTTGTTAAAGGTTGAAAAAGCTATATATTTTGATAATAAATATTTTTTTGAGATTCAATATTACTTTAATTTAATTTAATTTTTTACTTCCATTCAATGGCTTTGAAGGAAGTGATCAGCATATTATTTTTTTGCTACTGGTGCAAAACCTAGCGGTCTAGCACAATTACTAATATGATTGTAGATGGTGTGTTAATAGTTTGTGACCTATTCTATAAATTAATGCAAATGATGCTTTACCACGATTTTGGACATCTCTAAGGTAATTCTTATAAGTAGGTATAGGTTTTTAAGTTGCTATGCTGGGTCCAATTTCATGAGTTCCTGTCGAGCCTGTTAAGTAATGAATCCGAACTGTTTGACACCCTTGCATATGATGAATGCCTATCCTTTCAAGTTTGTTGTAATGATACTAAAATGATATGAGACAGATTTGAAATTAGTTGAGTTGAGACTAGAGTGTACATAAACTGAAGATGACACCTTGAAGTAGAGGATTCAATATCACACTTTATATAGCAGTTGTCTTGTGCCACGTCTATCTTAAATTCTTAATTTTCCTGCACTGATCTTAAGTTTTGGAACTTTTAGATTTAATGCTGAAATCACTGTAACAAATGCAGTTTATGAATAAAGTTCTATATGCAAGAGAAGGCGCTAAAGGTATTATAGATAGGACATTTGCAGATTTTCCTTGGGAGATTCGAGTTGAGGTGGATGGTGTTGAAATTGAGGTCCCTGAGGTGAGGCTGCTAAGTGTAAATATCTTTCAATTGTATGCACAATTTTAGTGGTGCAGTCTTTCAATAGACTTTTTATATAAGTTTATTATGAATATATGATTATGGGCAGTCAGTAAATTTTCATATCAGAAACTCCTTTTTTTAATTTCTTACGCAAATGACAAACACCCTCCCCCCCAAAAAAAGAGATAAAGGAAAAGTCCCATTCTTAATTATTTAATTGGTTTTCCATCTGTTCAGGATGCAGAAGGTGTGCTGGTTGCAAATATCGGAAGTTACATGGGAGGTGTAGATTTGTGGCAGAATGAGGATGAAAATTATGATAATTTTGATCCACAATCGATGCATGATAAGATTCTTGAGGTTGTGAGCATATCTGGAACATGGCACCTTGGTAAGCTTCAGGTAAGAACAAAATTTGATCTTAATCCCCATTCTAATGATAGACAAAATCTTTGAAATTCAACTCACACTGTAGATAAATGGCCTATATCTTGAAAATGTAGACAAACTCATAAAAAGTATGGAGGCGGTAAACTTTAATTTGAAATCAAATCTCGAACAAAATCCCAAGACCTAAGAACTAAGAGGACATGAAAGTTCTTGTTTCATGTTTTGCAGGGAGGCTGAACCACATCTAAGTTGGATTCAGCCTATGCCACTTTGTGGCTTGTATCAGTATCCGGTTCTATTTAAGATCTACACATAACATGATTTAAAATGAACACACACTTTTGACAGACTGTGACTAGATTTTTTGTCAGGTTAAGTTTTAGCAACTTATTTGAACTATGAAATCATGGATGTTGGAATCCTCTGACAATGGCTTTGTGTCGAAATAGGTTGGGCTTTCCCGAGCTCGAAGGCTTGCACAAGGTCAGTCAATTAAGATACAATTGTGTGCCTCATTTCCTGTTCAAATTGATGGGGAGCCTTGGTTTCAGCAACAATGTACATTGTCCATAACTCATCATGGCCAGGTTTCATTCTGACACTCTTGTGCATGAAAGGTGGTGCAGACTTAAAGCATCATCCACTGTGTTAACAGACACTTGCTATGAATCTTGATATCTTTATGTCCCAATTCTCTTGTACTGTTTATATCACTGAATTTCTTCATTTTTTGTGATTCCTGTACAAACTGGCAGAGATCTTTTTGCCTATTTTGAATGATATTCATAATGAAAATGACCTCTCCTGCTAAAATGTTTAACTTCCATGTAACTGAGGAAATGCTTGATACTGTTAAGAAAATTTTGGCATGAGAAAATATGATTGGTCTCATAATTCCCCAATTTTTGGTTTTCTGATGCCCTTACAATATTGTCTCCTTTCCAGTGCCCAAATTATCTATTGGCCTCGTGATGTGTCAAATCTGTGCTTGTAACTATGCAAACAACTACATGAAATGAATCATCCACCATTAGTTGTTTTTCTAAAATCCTTTGTGCTTTTCTCCCTTTTTTGTGGTTTGTTCAGGCCTTCATGTTGAAGAGAGCGGCTGAGGAACCTCTTGGTCATGCAGCTGCAATAATCACTGACGTGCTTGAGAATGCTGAAACAAATCATGTAATTAATGCTTCGCAAAAGCGAGCTCTTCTTCAAGAAATGGCACTGAGGCTGTCTTAGAAATTATCTCCTTTCCGCCAAGTGATTAGAGATGTTGTACCAGCTGTTTTGAATATATTTTGTATACCCCTTGTCTTCCTTTTCATTTTTGAAACATTATAGTCTGAACTTCCTGCTACTTCTGAAGCAGGCTTATATATGAATCTTATATCCCACGAAGAGAAAGAATGAAATCAGATAGCTTTACAGTTGATTTTGTCAATTTCCATTGGTGTTGGAAGTCATATAGCATCTGCAGTTAGTTGTACCATGACCTGTGCTGCAAGTAGCGCATGTCTGGCCTGTCCATGATTTTGTGGATTCTATCAAGGGAAAAATTACACGCTGTCATAGAGATTATTGAACAGGATAATAGATTGTTATAACTGGAAGGAATGTGTAAATATGAATCTGTGAAATATTACTGTTTTATTGGAAGTAAACTGCAAATTAAATTTTTACTTGATTGTTTTCTTTCGAAACTACAGTCTGCAAGTTGGAATGTATTGTAGTAATAAGGGCTTCCTTGTGATCAAAACTACAGGGGAACAATGTTGTAGACTTGTAACTTCTTTCGGAAACAAGCTGTTTGCAGATTCCATTTGCCAGGGTTTGTTTGGAGACTTCATTTACGATATTATATACCTTAGCATAATGATTGGTCCTTGACTTTTATTCATTCATAGGAAGATCTGCTTGCTAGGATCAGTTTCTCCCCTCGGCACTCTCTTGGTTGTGCCCTAGCAAACCTTGTTTAACCTTCATCCACAGCCGTGTTACAAAGCCTTTAACTCTTGGTCGTCTTCTACCTGCTCCTTTATCTGGTGCTTGCGGAAATGAAATTCTCCTAGGTGTCTTTGCACTCTCTCTATGGATACGTTTCAGACGATGGCGGTACAAGGGGGAATTCAGGTGGAAGATGTAAGTTGGTGAGGAGGCATTAGAGCCTTGAATAGCTTTATTCATCTGGTATTTCATCTCTTGATAAGCGGGCGAGGAAGCATTTGAGGCTTGCATGGCCTTGTTGAGCTGATAGGTCATTTGCCTGAGCTCAAGTGAGTCGTACAGGTCACTGCCATTGTAGAGGATGTTGATTTTCTCTGTAGGAGCAGCTGGTACCTCTTTCTTTGGAATTTCCATGGAAGAATGAGTTGCGTTTATATGACTAGCAACCTCCTCCAAAATATCAAGACCAACATGCATTTTTACTTTTCTTACGTATTTTGTTTGAGGTTAAATTCTTAGAATGTGCATTGATCAAGAGAGGAGAAAGATAATTGCCTTG
Organism: Ceratonia siliqua; assembly: GCA_034509205.1. Lineage (NCBI taxonomy): Eukaryota > Viridiplantae > Streptophyta > Magnoliopsida > Fabales > Fabaceae > Ceratonia > Ceratonia siliqua. The sequence goes on along the minus strand of JASKGM010000009.1, from coordinate 17,383,725 downwards.
TAAGTAACGTGGTCAAGTGCGTTTTTAGCAAGAAGGTTGCATTGTTTTCTACGTTTTCACGTGGCATTGTTTTGTATTGAAGCAATTAAGCCCATACATAAATTCAGAGTTCTCCTTTGTTACAGTGGAAAAGCCGGGGCACCTTGCAAGCATTTTGGCAGGAAACATTTTCCTCAACACTTTCACGATCCACGCAATTAATCTTACATGGGTTATGTATTAAAAAAAAAGAAAGATGTAATTTTATTTAAATGTCTTTAAATATGTTGTATTTTAAAATGTTGTTATGAAAATTTTTTTGGGCATCTCAAATAATTTTCAGTTGATATCTTAGAATAACAAAGAAAAAAATATCGTAAAATAATTAAAAAATATAATGTCAAAAAATATTAAAAAAAAAGAAGCAATGTATAGATACTATGCAGTGATAGATGCACTTGTAAGCTTGTAACTAAATTTTTTTTTATAATGAATATATGTGATTTTTTTTTTTACTCCCATCAAAATTTAGAACCTGTCCATTTATCTTTTATGCATATTTACAATATTTTCTTATAATAAAAATATTTATAATCTACTTCTTGTCTTTACTAATTAAAATTTCTGGATTCGTTGATGCACCTCTTAAAATCTTCCTTTGTTTATTTGTAAGTTTGTTTTTTTTTTAAATATTAATTTTATAACATAAGGAGTACCAATCTTATAAGAACTATCACATGATCAAGTGAAACGCGCAAGTGCTAAAATAAAAAAGAGTGAAAAAAAGGGTAAATGTTAAGGACTTACACATCTATCCCGACTAAGTGTCCTTTTGCAAGAAAATAATGAAGTTCATACTTATTTACAGACAGCACATGCATATGATTCACTTCCTTTTACTTTAAGCATGTTCTCTATCTCTCACACAGTTACACTCCCCAGTCTCCATCAATCGTTTTTGGCATTTTCTGAAGTATTAACATGTTGTTTTCCATTTTGATCCGTCTTGTCTATTCTTCATTTCCTAGTACTGTTCTATTATAATGACATGGCTTTTGATGAGTTTGATCTCACCTAAATCACATTGTTTAACCCCACCAACCACATTTTTTTTTCTAGGCTTTGAACTCTTAAGCTTTCCCTTCACTAGGATTAAAGTTTATCATGGATTAGACCGTGATTTTAAATTTTGTCATTTTTTAAATATGTAAAAGAGTAATGTTATTTGTACATTATTTTTTTTACACAACTCTTACATTTTTTCTCACAATACAATATTACCTAGCCGTACCTCTTCTTGCCTTTAGTCTATATCTATGTTAATCTATCATGTAGCAGTTAGTTCAGGTGGAGTATCTCTATAACCATACATTAGGTAATATTTTGCTTGTTATCAGCACTTGTTTGTGTTTGCCTAGCATAATAGAATGATATGAAAGAAGTATTATCCTCAATTGTTACAAAGAGGAAGGAGAGATCAGGGGAGAGTTTGAGGATAATACTTCTTTCATACCATTCTATTACAATATCAAAACATACGAAGTGTATGCACGCTAAACACACACAAACGAGTGCTCAGCAGATAACAAGCAAAATATTACCTAATGTGTGATTATAGTGATACTCTTATTGAACTAATTGCTACATGACAGATTATTATGGATAGTCGTAATTAGGAATGCGAAGAAAATTGTGAGACAGTGAAGAATTCTGAACACCCGGTGAGGTTCTAATATTCTAGCTGGCAGAGCAGACAGTACTTTCTGAGTAACGATCCTGGTAAATCGGAGTGTTACAATAAAAACGCACAATCAAATTGGTAACTAGGAATGAATTAAGTAACAGCTTAAGGGGTGGTTGTGGGTTCTATTCCTGGGGATGCGAAGAAAATCGTGAGGCAGAAAAGAGTCTTGAAGACCTTGTGTGATTCTGATATTCTAGCTAACATAGCAGATAATACGTTCTGAGTAACGATCCTGATAAATCAAGATGTTACATTCATGCTCGTATTCAGGTTAGCAGTTTTGGATCCAAGCTTGTTGTGTGTTCTTCCCTTATTGATATGTATGGGAAATGCAATGAAGTTGATGTAGCTCAGATTATTTTTGACTCAATGTATAGTAGGAATATTGTTTCATGGACTTCAATGATCACATCATATTCATAGAATGCACAAGGGCATCATGCTCTCCAACTGTTTAGAGAATTAAATCATTTGAGGTTGGACAGTCCAAATCATTTCACGTTATCCAGTGTGATAAATGGTTGTGCTAGTTTAGGAAGTCTAGGGGCTGGGAAAATCACTCATGGAGTGGTGATTCGTCTAGGACATGATAAGAATGATGTGATTGCAAGTGCACTTGTGGACATGTATGCCAAGTGTGGCTGTGTTAATTATTCTGACAGAGTATTCAGGAGAATCCTAAATCCTTCAGTGATTCCCTATACTTCAATGATTGTGGGTGCTGCAAAGTATGGACTCGGGACATTGTCTCTACAACTCTTTCAAGAAATGATAGATAGAAGAATGAAACCCAATGATGTCACATTTGTTGGGGTCTTACATGCTTGTAGTCATTCATGTCTCATAGATAACGGGCTTGAGCTCCTTAACTCCATGAATGGCAAATATAGGGTGATGCCTGATGCAAAGCATTATACATGTGTTGCAGATATGTTAGGTCCAGTGGGTCGTATTGAGGAAGCCTACCGGTTGGCAAAATCGGTCAAAGTTGTGAACGTGAGGGAGAGGACTTGTTGTGGGGTACCCTTCTTTCAGCTAGTAGGCTTCATGGAAGGGTAGACATTGCCTATGAAACCAGCAAGCGGCTAATAGAGTCCAACCAACAAGTAGCAGGTGCTTATGTTACATTGTCCAACACATATGCTTTGACTGGGGATTGGGAAAATGCTCATAGTTTACGATCTGAAATGAAGCGAATTGGAATTAGCAAGGAACCTGGCTGCAGTTGGATTGAGATAAAGAAATCTACTTATTTGTTCCATGCTAGAGATGTCTCTACATGTACTCAAGGTAGGGAGATACTGAACTTGAGAAAATGAAGGAAAGGGGATGTGTGGGGGAAACTACAGGGTTGGTGTTTGTTGATATGGAAGAAGAGGCCAAAAAGCAAATTGTGGGTTTGCAAAGTGAGAGACTAGCATTGGCTTTTGGATTAATAAACTCGCCTAAAGGAGCCACAATCAGAATAATGAAGAACTTGAGAATGTGCTGGGACTGTCGTAAGGCCTTCAAACTTATTAGTGATATTGTAGAGAGTTCATTGTTAGAGATGTGAACTGTAGATACCCATGTCAAGGCCCAACAGTCCAGCCCAGTCCACATAGTCCAGGCCCCGCCATATTCATAGATGAAAAACACTCTCCTCATTTATCATATCACGAATATGTCTTTTAGTCCTTATCAATATCAATATAATTCACTTTTTTACTCCTTATTTCATTCTCACAATTCAGATGGAACTAACTTGACTATCGAAGGTGTTACCAATCCGGGTCCTAACTCACGTGTAGTACTGTGCAGGTCTCCAGGCCGACTTCTTCAAATTGCCGACCTCGACACATCAGAAGACTCCTTCCATTGATGTTTGCAAAGACCGTTTGGGAGATGATACATGCTTGAGTATCTATGATACACGAGTAACTGAAGACCATATTCAAATGGGCTTGTCAACGAATGACGTTAAATGGGACCATTCAACTCACCTCCTGCCAATTAGTCCCGCTACTATGAAACAGGTTAGTATTGTTAAGGATGCTTATGAGGCAACTCAAGAATCAAGATGCTCATGGGATCTGCATTCTTACAGAGTGGGACGAGTTTAAGACCCTTGATTATCAGAGAATTTTTTATAATATGCAGAAACCCGCATTTGTTTTTGATGGTAGAAACATATTGAATGTCGGGAAGCTAAGAGAGATTGGATTCATTGTGTACTCAATTGGGAAGCCATTAGACCCCTGGCTGAAGGGCATGCCTCAGCAGGCATGAATGATATTATATTATATGAATGAAGGAGCCAAATGCTGAATATGAATTTGTAGATTCTAGTTAGTCTTCGGTGCCCAGAAGACGAAAATGTGATTTACTGCGTTTTCCTTGCGTCATTACCAGATTTATTTGAGTATATCTAGAAGTAAACTTATGACCTCTATACTCAGTCTCCACACACCAACCACTTGAGTTGAATCTAGGAGGTGGAGTTACTAGAAAATTATCATGTTTCATATCAACCTTGTTCGATGTTATTAAATAATTCAAGGAAACTTCCCACTGTTGTTTATCTACTACATGGCGTTTTCAATGATGATGACAAAGGAAAAGTTGCGAAGAATATTCAATCTCCTCAGTTTTATGCTCTCATCCTATTCTTTTTTGTTTTTAAAAGATAAAGTTTTAATTTTTCTTTCTGAATCTGAACTTTTAAACATTGTCAAATTTTGTTTTTTTGTTTTTTCTGTGTGTTGAAGTTCTTAATTAGCTCAAGGACTTATATAGAGGAAGACAAGCACGGGATAAATTAAACAGTATCAAGTAAAATTCATATATTTAGCGGTGAATTTAAAACTGGAATTTCAATTAAGGAACGAAAAACATAATTTAAAGTTTTAATCAATTCAAAAGGGTAGCTTAGGCATTTCACAAACCAAGAAATATCCTACTTAAGGACAAGGAATTAGTAAAGAGAAATGGCATCGTTTCATTAAATGGAAAGGAAATATTCTGAATTTTAATACCTCAATTTATAAACACATGATCCTTGGCTATTAAATTAGTATTGTTTAAGTAAAATAAATATTTATCTTATTAATATTAAAAATATATATGCAACGAAACATGAAGTTTCTTTTTTCAGAAAAGAAATTTATGAGTTATTTTGATGATTTAATAATCTCCAAAATTCTGCTAATTAAATTACCTTTTGGGGAACAGTATTACTATGTTTATGTCATCCCGTGGAAATTTACTATGTTTATGTCATCCCGTGGTCGCGTATTTCCAGCCAAACAAAACCAAACATACGGCGACGTCGTTGTCATTGGAAGAACCAAAACCCAAAGGAACGCGGTTTTTGGTCTCCTCTTACCTCCGTCCCCGTATCTCTGGGTATTTGACTCCCGCCTTAAACCCTCTGAAACTACGTTAATCTAATCTTTTGGGATTTGTGAATCTCATTCGGATTACCTATAGTACAGAGAGGTGCCTTCAGGGACAAAAGCTCTTAAAAATTTTCTTTTTTTGGTATTAGTTGTGGTAGGAAAAATGGGCTGTTGCGCCAGCAAAAACGCTGAGACGAAGGCTACTAGAATTTCACGGTGGCGATCCACAGGCATTGTTGCTTTGCGCGACTCCAAATTGAAGGCAATTGTTTTCTCTGTTTCTCTTTTATTCAATTTGAATTTGCTGTCCTGGTGTCCTTGTGGCTGTGGTTCTCTGTCCGTTCTCTTATTTTGGTTTTTTGAGTCTTTGATCTTTCTTTTTTCCTGCTTGAATGATTTCACTAGCTCGTTTCACAAAAAATATAACCAACTGATTATGTTATATGATGTTTATCTTGTCACGGGCTTTTGTTTTTATATCAATTCTCTATGTATTAGGCTGCTAGCTTCTGTTATGCTGCTCCCGAACTGAATTCAAGCTTTTTTTTCTCACATCTCATCAGGGTTAATAATTGGTGCTATGGACATTGTATACAGTTCTAAAATGAATTCTACCTTTGGGTTTAGTATTTCATGGTTGAGATAATTATGTGGAGTGGGATATTCACTGTATCTTTTAGTAGGGAAAAAAAGTAAGTTTAATGATATTATTCTCTAAAATCAACTATATGTTAGTAAGCTAGCAGTCCAACTATATGTGATTGAGATGACTGATGCATGTTGTGGGATTGTGTAGTATCAAGTTAATGATTCCTGGTTGCTCTATTTCTCACTGCTTGGTTGCTTCTTATCTTACTATTTTTCTCATCATCCTTTTAATGCATTAAAATATGACATGGAGTTAGGAAGTTATAAGTTTACCTCACTATTTCTTTGTAACATTTAAATCTTGGCAATGATTTTCTTATATCTGGAGCATGTATCATGCTAGATTGGCACGCCTTACATCAGATAATCTATCTTTATTGTTTAAATTGTGTCATTTTACAAATTAAATTATGTGATGGTATTTTCACTATTTTGTTAATCCAAATTGACTTTCATAAAGGTGATGTTATGGATTATGATTTTCATGAGACCTGCATGCAAAACATTGGGTGAGATTATATGTTCTTTTGAAATCTATGTTTGTTGCTTTACTTCTTTTAATTACTGTGTGCTTGAATGCACGTGCGTGTGTGCTTTTTGCTACGTACTTACCTTGGTGCCTTTTTCTCCCTCCTTCTAAAACAGACATTTCCAGATGAAGTTCTTGATCTGGATAGATCTGTACGCACTCTTGACTTAACACATAATCGAATAGGTATGCTCTTATTTTCTTTTCCTGCTCTTTTCTGTTTTATAAAAAGCAGGGTAAGTTCCTGTATTTTTAGTTAAGAAGCCTTCATTTTGGGGTTGATACTATAAATTTAAACTTAAAGAGAAGTGCCTTTTCTTTTAAGGATTATTGGCATTGTTGTTATTGTTATTTTATTATTTTAATAATTTAATTTCTTGACTGCAGTTGACATTCCAAAGGAAATTAACAAATTAATTAACTTGCAGCGCCTGGTAAGAACTATATATTCCAGTATATGCCTATAGCATGGTAACTTCTCTTGAACATTTACTGTTCTTTTTTTTGGGAGATAACAAAATTGCTTCTGGATTTTATCTATTGGTTTTGAATTATGAAGGAGCAGTTAAATAAATATTCCGCAATGGCTTTTGGTTATAAAGTCAATAGGCCTCTTATATGTATTTCAATGTTCCTGCCAATCATTGTTGACAGGAGTACTTTTTCCTGTTTCCTTGAACTTGCACCGTGTAGTAATGTTAGTGATGAAGTTATTTGTCAGGACGTACCAACAAATGATGTGTTTACAGGATAGATACCGCAATGTGCTTTGTTTTCAGTTCAATGTACTATGTGAAGTTTAATTATCATGTTATCATGAGAAACAGCTGATTTATATTCAGTTACCTCACAAGCTGATGGTCTAAGGTTTCAAAACCTTTGAATATAAATTACCATACAACTCTATAATAAATATGTAGAAAAAAAGAATGGAACAGTCAAGTACTGACTCATTACAACCTACAAGGAACTAGACACTTTGTCACTTACCTGCTTACTTGGTAATTTGTAATCCAAGTTGCTATACATGCCTAATTTTTTATCGCATTCCAGACTTATCAACAAAAATGATAAATAATAGGTTTTGAATTCTATTTGATGTCAATCTTTTCAGTAGCCATTAGGGACAAGTAAATATTGAGGCTTGAGCCTGGCTTCATTCCCCTGGTATTCAGGTTGATTATAGTTGCACTGATTTCACAGGTATTAGCTGATAACCTCGTTGAGAGACTGCCAATGAATTTGGGGAAACTTCAGTCTCTAAAAGCCATGACCCTTGATGGAAATCGAATTACTTCCTTGCCTGATGAATGTAATTCTCTTCATTAAATAAATGAGATTTTTTTTAAATGATATTACCTTATTTGCTTCCATGACGTGTGCTTAATGGAACTTTTCTTTGTTGCTATTTTATAACCATTTCTTTTTTGGTTTTAGTGGGGCAGTTGGTGAGGCTTGAGCGCTTATCCATCTCAGGGAACTTGTTAACATGCTTGCCTGCGACTATTGGCAGCTTGCGAAATGTAAGTAATTATAATTAGTGAAGCCTGAATACCATGTGACTGTTCTACTGCTGTGATTTGGAATTTGTATGCTTTTATTTTTAGAAAAGATTATCATCATTACATAATCGTGGAATTTGAAGTGTTGAGGATATCTTAATTATCATATAAAGGATGAATTTCTGTCATGGACACATAAGAATTGGATATGCATTTGGCATCAGAACCATGCTCTCATCATAAATAAACTGAAAGTGCCTTATAGTGTTTTGTTGTTCAGCTTGGGGAATGTTGATAGAAATGTGATACATAACCATACTATGATTAACTTTTAGAATATGATATTCTGTTTGATAATGCAGCTGTTGCTTTTAAATGTGTCGAACAACAAGTTAGAGTCACTTCCAGAATCTGTTGGGAGTTGCGTCTCTTTGGAAGAATTACAAGCCAATAGTATGCGTCTGATCTTCTAGCTTTCTTCATGCCTGCATTGCATGAGCATTGTAATGCACATGTTTATGTTTGTGTGTGTGTTATAGGGTGGGTTAATTCCTTGCTAGACATGCATAGAGAATGGAGAGCTTTATTTTAGAGATATACTCTTTATTTTGTTGGTTTTTTGGTTTACTATTGTCCTGCCGAGGATATCTTTTCCTCCATTTTGTGCTCTTAATAAAACTTTTTCTACAATATATATACATTCATAAACTTCAAATGTAAAGTTTAGAATTGATATGTAATTAGAAATTGGAATCACTGATAGGGTAAAAAATGAAAAAGCTAGGTCTTATTCCACATGTAAAAAAAAAATTTAGTTGGGTACAAATTAATTTTAAATAGGGAGTATATTTTTGGATGAATTACAATTTGGGAATTCTTGACCAAAATATTTTCAGTTTAGGAGTTAACCAAACAAGTAGTTAATCAAGTCAATATGTGATTAACTCATTATCCACTCTTTGAGCACTAAAATATATTTGTCAGGAATTCCAAATTGTAATTCTTCTTACCTTTTTATGATCAAAAGCTTTCATTATCCGCAGTTTCATATAATGATAAAAATTTTACATGTTATTCTGACCTGCACTGCTTCTGCTTTTAGCTGCTGGAACATGTCTATGATTTATCTCATCTTTTCATGTCCAATATTCTGTTGTTCTCTACACATCATAATGATATAAATCCATGAGACTGATTCTCATGTCATTGACTGTTTCTATGATAATGTAATCTGCCTTTCCACACTTTTTATTATCTTTCTTTGCTGTTTCGTTTTATGTTGTGGTTGACTGAAGCTAACTCAAATGTTTTTGCCAACTTTTTAGATAATCATATTGAAGATCTGCCCTCTTCAGTGTGCAATCTCACTCACTTGAAGTCACTTTGCTTAGATAACAATAATGTGAAGCAGGTAGTACTTCTGTCTCAGATAGTATTTGAAGTCTTGAACGATGCTTAGTTATTGCTTAGAGAATTTTCTGCTCAAGAAGTTAACTTCCATCACTGAGAAGGATATGCTGAACAGTCATGTTTTACATTGACTCTTAATAGTTTTTGTCATTCTATTTGTTTCTTGGAGCATCTGTAAACAATGGACAACTAAGGGATGTGTGAATAAGAAGACAAAGTGTTTTTCACCATTACAATGAAGAAAATGGCATCCAAGTGAAAATGCCATTAGTTATCCATGTCACAAGACAAATGAGGCTTGGATGTCAGAAACATGAAGTTCCATTTTTAAACACATGCATGGGCAACTCACTATGAGCAATAGTAAGAGTTGATTTAGTGGCGTAGCAATTGTTGGGTTGAAATTAGAGAACATTGCTGATACTTTCTTTAAACTTGATTTGGGGTATTGACTTTGATGTCTTATTTTTTTATAACTACTGCTTTAGGATTCTTCTTGATGAGATTTGACACTGAAAGAATCGCTTTTTTGAAATTGATAGCTGTTTATCTTGTAGGCAATCAACCTTTGTTGGAGTACAATTCTTGCAATGCCTTGTACTTCTTCATCTTTCTCTTCTCTTTACTTTTATAAATCTTGTAATTTATAGAATCTCAATCTTTGGTTTGCTTCTAGCAATTCTGACCCTGGCAGTTTTGTTCCAAATCAACGTCCTTAAAATTTCTAATGTCTTGATTATATCCTATTGTCTCTTTTTGGCCAGATACCTCTGAATCTATTGAAAGACTGCAAAGCTCTTCAGAACATATCTCTGCATGGTAATTCTATATCAATGGATCAATTTCAACAGGTATGGCTTTATTCCCTAAATTTGTTTTCCCCTTCTCTCTTCTGAATCAACAAAGCTGTTCAAGTTTCAATCTAATTTAACCATGGATGAATAATCTAGATGGATGGGTTTCAAGAATTTGAAGCGAGGAGGAGAAAGAAGTTTGACAAACAAATTGATTCAAACGTGATGATTGGTTCCAAAGGTCTGGATGAGGGTGTTGATCTATAAGATATTGTTCCTGTCTAGCCGCTCTCAAAGGGGATTATGCAGCGGTATATTGGGATGAGCTTTTGATGTAGATGGAAAACTAAGCATTTTATCTATGCCTTTTATGTCAGATATTCTTACATTTTTCTAGCCAACTTTGCCTGCAAATATGCTAGGTGTATATGGAGCCATTTTCAGATAACATATACGGGATATATTGAAGCCATTTTCCCATGAAAATGAAAGGAGGATTCTATCTTGGCAGCTGTAAATTAGGACGAATAATTGATGTAATATGAAAGACAAAGCATTATCTTGCAAGTGAAATAGAATGCGAACTGTTGCTTTTGTGTAATTAAATTCTCCTGCTGTGGTACGTATAGACCACGGAAGAAGAGGAATAGCTGAAAAAAGGGGAGCATATTACCTACAAATGGGGCTGAGGGTAAATAGCATTGTGTGATTTTATTATTTTTTAATTTTTTGTCTTAATTTTTTAATGTTAATTAATTGTTATCTATGTCATAAATTTTTTATTATTTATTTATAATTTTTTGATATTATTTATTCATTAATAAAAAAATTTATAAAATTTTAAATTTTTTTAACAATTTATAAAAATTAATTAATTAATATAAAACAATTAAAAATTAAAAATTAATAAAAAATAAAAAAAATAACTTATTACTGTTTCATAACGGCAAGCCAACTTCATCTGAAAAAAAAAAGAAAAAGAAAAAGTCAAATAAAATGGATCTTCGAAGGGCTAATACTTACTGTTTATAGGCTTGATGATAGGGAACGAAACTATTAATTACTTCTTTTATTTTAAATTATTTATTATTTAAAATAATGACATAAAAATTTAAAAAATTATTAAATAATTTTAATTATAACAAAAAATAATTATATTTAAATAAATTATTTTTATTAAAATTAATTTAAATTTTTATTATTATTTTATTAAAAATAATAATAAATATAAATAATATTAATTAATACGTAATATAAAATAATAAATAATTTAAAATAAAATAAAAATTTTAAAATAATAAATAATTTGAATAATAATTATAAACATTCAATAAGGAAGCTATTCAGATTTCAATGCAACAATATTGACGTGGCCGCATCTTGGCATTAAATGCCTATGATGCAGTTGTATCATGTGCAGTCAGTGCACGACCATACAGGATTCACGTCCCCAATATTGTTATTATGGTATCCATGGGCCATGAGGTACTTAATAATTTGGATAAATTATTGATTAGTGATTAATGAGACATTAAATTTTTATATAGTATTTCATATACACTAATAAATTTTTAATGGGTGTAAGGATATTATTTACTTTTTATTTTGTAAAAAAATCTTAATTATAAAAATTAATTATTTTATTATGATTAGAATAATTAGTTTTTATTAAAAAATAATATCCTCACATTAATTAAGAATTTTGTGTTGGTATCAAACAATAATTTACTCTAATGGTTTCTTATATTAAATAAAAAAATAATTATAGTATGATTTGAATTGAATAGGTTATTTTATTTTTAAGTTATTTTGATAAATTTAATTATTTTTTTATTAATGGCTTTTGATTTGTAATTCTTATAAAAAGCATATAACTTGATATGATTGCCATATCACATGCATTTAGGTTAAATTTTATTTAATTATGACGTTTTATCTTGAGAAAATAATTTTTGATATCTTAGGAGTTATTTTTAGTACTTCTATATGGCACTGTTAAATTATTTGAGGCGCTAAGTAAAATTAAGTATTTCTTTATTTTGTCTGAATTTTTTCGAATGTTCCCTTTTTCAATTTTGTAATAATAATAATTTTTTAAATTATTATAATTTGAAGTGATACTTTTTTATATTCATGTTTCTTTTAGTGTTTTAAATAAGGTTAAAGACATTTTTCATCCCTCAACTTTATATGTGATACTGCAATAAATTTAAATTAACAAATTTGGTAATTTCAAAAAAGAAAAAAGATGAATGATATTTATAAAATTAAGGAATGAAATTGTCCTAAATAATATATAAAAGACGAAAATGAAACTTTGCAAAATTATATTTTTCTATAAATAATTTCAAAAAGAGTGTATTAAAATATCACCATAAGAAAATATTGAATATAAATGCAACGAAAATATTAAATTAAAAAAACTCAATGAACAGTGAGTCAGGTGTCTTTTGATAATTTGCTAGAGAAATAAATAACAGTAACCTGTCCTAAAATGTATAAAACAATATGGGTGACATATATAGCTACGTCCCCTCGTCCTCCTCCTATATAGGAGAGACTAGAGAATTTTAATAATTTTTTTTATTTTTTAAAAATAATTAAATATTTTTTATATCATAAATTTATTTTAAAATTATTTAAATTATAAATAAATAATAAAAAAAATTATGAATGAATAGTAATAAAAAATTAAAAATATTTTTAAAAAATTAAAAAAATTTTAAAAAAAACTTAAAAATTATAAAATATAAAAATAAAAAATATTGGTGGAGTGTTTCCATTATTTTTACACCTTTATGTTCCCTCTCCTCCCACGCCTGTGGCAGACTCTTCTCCCATGTTTTTTCATTCCCTTTCACTCTCAGCCACTTTCCATCCCATTCCTGACTGGCCCTTTCCTTAGGCTAGATAATGGAGGCAAGTCAAGTGGGTTTCACTCTATTTCTCTGTCTCTCACAGATCTCTCTCGGTAGAAACCAAGCTTCCATTTCCTTTCCATTTTGTCCTCTCAAATTTTCATGAATAAAATAAAATAAATAGCGGTAGAGATGAGTGAGCAACGGAGACGTCGGAGGCAGCGGCGGTGGAGGCGCGAAGGAAGGAGAGCACGGTCTGCAGCAACAAAACGAAAAATGGAAAGAGAGGGGATGAAGAATTTTAATTCTCCAGCTTTTTTTTTTTATATCTCTTTTTATATTTATTATTTTATTATTATTTATATTAATTTATAATAAAATAAAAATTTAAAATAATTTCTCAAAATTTTTGAAGCAAAATTAAGATGCTGACGTGACTGTTATTTGAACAAATAAATTATTAAAAAAAAAGTGTAGAAATATCCCACTAAAAATAACAGTAACCTGCTATAAAAGAAAAAGTATAAGAAATTCTCCGCATTAATTTTTTTTAAAAGAACTCAATTAATTTAATATTTAATGAGTTTTAAAAATTTTATTATTTTTATTTTAAAATATGAGTAAGTTACATAGTACAACTAAATTTTTAACCCTCAAGATTTTTAATTTTTAAATCCTAAATATTCTAAATCTTAAAAATATTATTTAAGATTTTTGAAGTTTAAGACTTTTGAGATTTTAGATTTTTAGGATTAACAATTTAATTATA
>JASKGM010000009.1:17324080-17339211 GCA_034509205.1 Ceratonia siliqua | reverse complement strand
GATCCAAGTTCCACCGGTGGCACTGGTACCACCACTTCTATCTCCATGATTATACAGATTTTGGGTTACTTCTCTATGTGTGTGAGATACCAATTGTGGTTATAGAAAAATGGGTGTCGGTTAGAGTGAAAAGGGAAATGACGTGGAAAATGATTCCACATGTCAACAGGAGAACCACCGTAGTACTAAGTCTTTGGTACTATGATAGTTCTAAATATTTTCCCCTCTTGAGTGAGCCAAGCCATCTCAAAAGCCGACAGACGAACTCTTCCCTCTTGAAAAGGCCACGATCAAGAGAAAAGAAGAAAATGACCAATCTTGAAAATGACCAAATCTAAATCTGTCCAGTGAAACTTTTGCTTGAACCAAGTGACTCGTATTCTTGAGTTTAATTATTATTATTTTTAAGATTAAGTTTTAATAAAATTTATTCATGGATATTTAATAAAATACTAAATTTTTACATGGTATTTATTGGACACCAAACTTTTACATAATGTCAAATATTATTTATCTTTTTCATTATTTAATTATTAAACATAAAAAAATAATTATTTTTTATAAAAAATAAAATAAATAATGTATGGCATTTTATAAGAATTAGATATTCATAACATATTATGTAAGAATTTAATATTCATTAGATCGAATAATTTTACTTAATTTTTATCAAGATTTTCATCTAAATGTTATAAGAGATTAGATTCTTCATAAAATCACACATTTTCAACAGCAATGGCCAAATTTAACTGACATATTCAGTGTGCCTTGAAGACTAGAATGATAAACGTTCTGGTGAACCAAATTCTTCCCTTACCTCTTCTTCCTCGACATTATTACCAATTTACACAATATTATCTCAATATTATTTCTATATCTCTTTTTTTACATTATTTTTACACTTTTTCTTATATGTATTATTATATTATTATTTATCACTCATATATCAATCACCTTTATTATTATTTTACAATATATCAATAGTTGAAAAAAGAGATATGAGAGAAGTGTAAGAAAGAAGGTGTGGAAATAACTTTTATTTATCTGATTCCCAATATTTTTTTTTGTCAATTCCTCTTTGAAACCTTCTAAGCCAACCATGCAGACAAGAAAATGTTAGCCCCAAGGTTTCATTAAGGAATGATTTAGAGTTTTGATGATAACAAATAATTAAAAATAATAATTTTAGTGCCATAAATTTCTAAGATATTCAAATCAAAATTTAAATGAAGTAAAATTAAGCAATCAATACATTACTTATTTGCCATGTTTGAATAAGAATTTGTGGGAATAATATAGAGATAATCAAGGAAGAAGGTTGTGGCATTCAATTATGGAAAATTAACATTGAAGAAGAGAAAATCATAAATCATGGAAGAAAAGAAAAAGGAAAAAGCACCAAAATTAAAGAAGAAAAGATAATATATGTCTTCCATAAGTCTAGCATAAAAGGAGCAAAAAGAAAAAAAGAAAAAGAGAAATTATCACCAACATATAAATAAGTCACAAAGACCAACGTATAAAGAAAAATGCATTTTGGTTGAAAAAATCAACAGAGGTACTCTTGCAAAAAAAAGAAGGAAGCATGAGTTAAAGAGTAAAAGTCTATGAAGAAAAAGAAAAAATAGAAAAAGAGATGATGAGTGGATTAAAGGCATCTCACGTCTTAAATTTCCAAGAAAGGAAAAAATAAAATTCAAGAAAAATCAACATTGAGCTTTGAAAAAAAGGCTAAAGTTCATTTTTTGTCCCTTATGTTTTCACAAAGATTCATTTTAGTCCCTAATGTTTTATTTGATTCAATTACATCCTACAAGTTTCAAATTTGATTCAAACATTTCCTAATCATGAACTTTGTATGTTTGGCAAACAACAACTGCATAACTGGCTAACAATGGTGATTTTTACTGCTCCATCGTGGAGCTTAAAAGAAACCGAAGAAGACCATTTGGAGTACGCAAAATTGGCTTTGCCTATAACATCAACATTCCGGGCAACTTTAAATATAGGGTTAAATTGGACAGCGAGGGCAAGAGTCTCATGATTGGCTTGAGAAGTAGAGGGGTTGAGGTGGAGGAGGTAGTGGTTCCAAGGATGGTTGGTGGCGAAGAGCAAGCGGAGTACCCGATTCATCACGAGATCTAGAAATTAGGTATGCTGTAAAGAGAGGTGCGGGATCGGAATGGCTGTTTTTGTCATAAATCATGTGGTGGGTTTAATGGGTCGAAAAGAGAAATAAGTCGGGTCCATGATGGGAATGAGAGGAGGAAGACAAAGAGAGGGAAAGGATGAAGAGAACAGATATGAGTGAGATAGCTAAGAAGGTGTAAATACGGCTTTTGGGTCTCTAAAATTGATGGTAACCAAAGTGAAATTTGAAGAAGGAAATGCAGCTGAGGGTTGTCCTAAAGGATGGCTTCACTGTCTTTCCTCTTCTGAAATTGGGTCTCTGAAACTAGGACGTGGTCATGTGAGATGGGCTGCAACTGGAACTTCGCTGTTTCATGTAAAGAACGATGGTTCAGCTTTCGTTTCCACTCTTAACTTCGCAGCTGAGTAGTAAAAATCTCATGGAGCTATAAAAATTGCCATTGTTAGCCACGTTGCATTTGCCGTTTGCCAAACAGACAGAGTTAATGATTAGAAAATATTTGAATCAAGTTTAAAGCTTGTAGGATGTAATTAAACCAAATAAAATGTTACAGACTAAAATGAACTTTCGCGAAAACATAAGGGATAAAAAATGGACTTCAGCTAAAAAAAAAAAACACTTTATGTGTTATTAGCTATGTGGAAGAAAGAGAAGGTAGCATGAACACAAAAACAATTAAACATAAAACAAGTACATGTGACCACCAAAAAGAGACAAAATCTTGTGAAAATCAAAGGAACCAGCTGGCTGTCATTTAGAAGAGGGATTCCTAGTTAAAGGAAAGCACAAAAGGAAAATAACATACAAGAGATAAATCTGTAAAAAAAAAAGGGAGGGCAAGCCAAAAAGGAAAGAAGGAAGTCTTGGCCAAATACAGGAAAATAAGAGGAACTCTTCAAGGAAGAAAATCTCGGCCAGATATGAAAGTTTTACAAATCCAGCCAAGGTGCCTGTGAAAGGAAATTGCCAATAAGCATGGAAAAAGGAAATCAAGATGGAAAGATATTGTCAAAGTCAAATCCTTTTAGTGAAGGAAGAAAAGGAAAGAAAATAAATATGAAAGCTGTCATCAAGAGAAGATAAAGTTCAAAACTTCTAATCCTCAAATCAGATTAAAGCTGCAAATTTCATGGAGAAGTAAAATCCCAAGATTGAATGCATCAGATCAAGAGTACAACAACTAATTTCTGAAGATTATAAAAAGGAAGTAGAAGGAACACGCAAACATACAGAGAAGCTGTGCATTAATCTATGAGAAGTTTTTAGATCATCTTCTGGTTTGTTTATTTCCCTATGAGTTATCATACAAGAAAAAAAAACTAGATAGATAATGTGCACAAAAGGCAAAACCATTTACTCTAAAAGAGCATCTTTTCTTTTCATCTATTATTATTTCTGATATCATTTTTGATGAGTGAGTGAAAACCATTTGGTGTAGTTGGTGGCGAGCTTGGAAATCATCCTATTTGTGGTGATTAGTAAAACCGCTTGTTTTTTGTGAACAAGAAAAATCAGGGTGTAAGGTGTTGGTTGATTAGTGGAAAAAAATTCATTGAGAGTCAAGGGGACTAGACGTAAATCTCAAATTGAGTCTGAACCAGGATAAATTATTGTGTTTCTTCCCCATCTCCTTACTATTATTTTAAGTTTTATTTTCAGATTTGAAACTGACTTGTTTTAAGGTACCTTCAATTTTTCAGGCACTTCAAAAGTTTTAAAAGACCATTTTTTTATAAAATTATTATTTCGAATATTTTCAACAAAAAATTGAAAATATTTATATTTATTTATATTGTATTAATTCACTCATCCCCTCTTGGTATTGTTTAACTTTCAGAAAAAGTGGACAATTTAGTGATATCACAAACTTGGTTCTGGCTATGGTAAGTAACGATTTGATCTTCTAAATATGTATTCTTTGAATAAAAGGGTAAATTAACTATTTGATATTCCAAATATGCATTCTCTCTCAATTTGGTTCCTCAATTTTAAAACCTCTCAGTTTACTCTCTCAATCACACTTCCTTCTTCAAAGTGGTATTCTCATTAAATGGTGTAATTGGGAAATAACATAATTTATGACGTGGACTAACCATTTGTCCACGTGTCTGTTAAAAAAATAAAAGTGGCTAGGAGAGAATAAAGAGAATATCCAAGGGCAGATTGGGAAGTCAAAATGTTAGAAATATTCTTTGAATAAAAGAATAAATTAACGATTTAATCATCTAAATATGCATTATCTCTCAGTTTGATTCCTCAATTTTAAACCTCTCAATTTAGTTTCTCAATCTTACTTTCGTCTTCAAAGTAATCTCCTCGTTAGATAGTATAACTGGGAAATCACATAATTTATGACGTGGACTAACCATTTATCCACGTGTCCGTTAAAAGAGTAAAAGGGACCAGTAGATAATAAAGAGAATATCTAAGGGCAGATTGGGAAGTCAAAACCCTAGAAATATTCTTTAAATAAAAGAGTAAATTAATAATTTGATCTTCCAAATATGCATTATCTCTCAATTTGGTTCCTCAGTTGTAAAACCTCTTAATTTAGTCCATCAATCTTATTTTTGCCTTCAAAATGATCCTCCTGTTAGATATTATTAAAATAATTCAAGATGCGAATTAACCAATTGTCCACAAGTGTGTTAAGTTGTTGAGGTGAACCAAATAGCGTCATTCCAAGTTGAAATTGATTCAATTTATACGTTCATACTCCTCAAATAGTTTAATTCAATTTCAAATACATAATTCGCTTCCTCAATTACCATCTCCTCCCCAATGAGGGACACCGGCGGTGAAGCTCCGAAGATACACAAGTGTAACTTGCTGCACCTCACAGTTTGAACATGTACATGCATATGAAACTAAGCTTTTAACTAAGAAAAGTAATAGTATAGTACCTAATGAATATTCCAAGGTTAAATTAAAAACCAAAAGAAAATATAAAAAGGATTATTAATATTATGATTGCCCAATTTGTCTGAAAAAAAAAATTATAATGTTCATTACTTACAAAAGAGAAAAACAAAGAAGAAACAAGTAAACGAATAGCTGTCCAAAATAAAACAACCGATGCTAGTGGTTAACGGCTAAGATGATTATAGATGTAAACACCTGAGACCATAACACAGTGGTATGGTGAAGGTGATGTAGAAATTGTTAGTAACAGCTGAGGTTGGTGCGCTGAATTGATGATGTGATGTTGGAAGTTAGCAATAGCAGATAGTTATGGTGAAGAGCAATATTGCTGTTCATGATCGTCTAACTTTGACATGATCAATTCTCATCATTGTGATGTGATAATTGTAATTGGAACATCATTAAACCTAGTTTTGATAGTATCCTTTCAAAATTTAAGGTTAATATAATTTTTTATTTTTAGTTACTTAACATTTATCTTTATTTTTATAATTTAATTTTGTTCAACTAAATCTTTATAATTTTAATAATTAATACCGTTAAAGATTTATTTTATATCATTAATATTATTGATAAAATAATTAAAAATTAATCACATGATATATTTATGTGTAAATTTATTATATATTTAATTTTTTGTCACTTTAACAATAATATTAATAGTATAAAGTGAATCTTTGACGATATAAACCAAAATTTTTTTTTAAATTATAAAGATTTAATTGAGTGAAATTAAATTATAAAAGACAAATGAAGAGAGAATTATTATTACAAAATGCGGACTTTTCCAATTGCTTAACAGGTTAAAAGAAGCTAAACGAACGCAATCAACACTGAAAAGAGTTTCGTTATTTTGAAATGAGGAAATTGATAATGCAATAACAGATCTAATAGGTCAATAGTATTAGATCATACATAACCGAATAAGGCGAACTAGGTTTTCACATGGCATCACTTCTAGTTCTATATACAAGAGAAGCATCGAGTGAAAGCTTCCGCAATTAAAAATCAAAGAAAAGAACCCCGAAGGCATGAATCAAAAGCAAAGCACCAAACTTGTAGAACACCCATAAAAAATTGGCCAAAGAAAAGACTTACCCAGGTGACCAAATCCAACTCGGCCCATTTCAATCCACCACCATTAATGACAACATTGAACCTCAAGCCTGAGGAAGCTTCCTGATGTGTATACATAGCCACGGTGGCACCAGTTGCTGGCCTATCAGTGCTCTGTATGTGTCTTGAGTTCAGTAGAAGTTGTCTAGGCTCTGCGTAGTTATTATTCCATTAATGTTTCCACTGTGGAAGATGTTTAGTGGTTAGAGTTGTTAATAAATTACGCCTAATGTCACGTTTTGTTTCCAAGTCAGATGGTATCAGTTATGTTTTGTTAATGGACAGTATGCAGAAAATATTATCAACCCCAATCTCCCCTTTCTCTGAACTCTTCCTCTTTCATTCCTTTCTATCTTTCTCAAATTCTACACACATCACTTCCTTCAGACACAAAAGGTCAATAATGGCGGTGCTTTACTGCTAAACAACAAGGCCTTTTCACTCTCCCCGGTTATACGTATATGTGCCAGAGGCACCCCCAATAATCAAGGACAACCTTATAGTGTTCGTTAGTTAAAATGGGGTGGATAGTCCTGCTTCCGATGGGTGGGTCCAGGCTCATGGCCATGGCTTTTTAGCACAGCTAAAATTAGCCGAAGTGTTGGCATGGCCATAGCTAGGCTTCAATGACTAGGTGTAAGGACTCTTTAAGAGTGGGAAAGGGAGTGAGCATCATTTTTGGAAATGGAAGGGAAAGAAGCAGGACTGTCAATGGAGGCGTTTCTTTCTTTCCGTGTGACCAAAACCAAAGAAAGAAATCGACGAGTGGCTTTATACGAGGGCAAGTGTCAATTTGCTGATATTACAAGTCGTCCCTGCCTCACCAAGACGTCTAATTTGCCTTTGTCTAGAACAAGGGTTATTTTTCTTTGGATAACAGGATTAAAAAGAATGTTGCTGGATTGAGTTTGATACTCTGGCAAATATGGTTTGAAGTTTGAGTTAACTAATCTGATTGTCTTTTTGGTACAATATTAACTAACCTGTGTCCCCTCGACAAAGATGAATACATAAATGTTGAGTTGTTAACTTATGATTTATACAATTATAGTTGTTCAACTGAATTATGTTATAAAGTAAATTTAAATATTATGATATCATCCGATTGTTATTTTTATAAGTTGCTCAGTTGAACAAATCGCATTACAATCCACACTAATTTTTACAAATCCAAACTTAGAAAAATCACGCTGTCTTTTACAAATTCAAATATAAAGTTTATATTTTTTTAAAAAAAATAATTAGTTAAAGGGTAATTCTCACACTTAAAGTACGTACGTATCTTCAATCTGTTGGAAATAGAACCCATGTTTCAGCCAGGCTGTAAACGTGCGATTATGCCCTTCCGTTCTGAGGGAATAAGGAATAACTGCAGAATATGGGCGAAGGTTCTGTTCTCATCATCCGCAATCTGTAAAAGACAAAAATTGTTTTCTGTGCCAAAGATGTCTTTATAGGCTGAAAGCAAGATAGCAAGCACGGAGCTAAAAATTCTGACAAGTTGATGATTGAGGTTTATGTGCATGTGGGTGAGGATGTAATTGACCGAAATAGAAAAAAGATCCTTTACGTCCTTGAGAGGCTGCTTGTAATTTTATCTTGCTTGTAAGCATGTCCTGTTCATAAAGTTGAATCTTTTAGAAGCATTATGGATAAGACCTGCTCCCAGCTGTTCATCTTCACAATAATATAGGTTTCAGACTTTCAGTGGAAATTAAAAGTTCAGACGGCAAATTGATAACACAGATTTAAATTCCAAGAAATGGACAATGGGCTCAAGCAAAGGTGGTACCCAGTTTCCAAACGGGAATTTATGATACTTTTGATTTTATTTAAGTTTTTCTGTATGTTAGTCTCATTTTGAACTGTTTTTATAGTAACTGCTAACTTCTCATTAAATTGCTGATTTTGGATGAAAAATAACTGGTCTTTTTATTCTAGAGTGTCATATTCTGAACCACAATCACAAAAACATGACGGGTCAAGTGGAGGTAGAGATGACAAGGGATGGAACTGGTTCCAAAGGCCAATTTTTGAGGATTATGGGATAAGAGATTATGAGCATGCAACTGCAGTTGCAGCTGCTGCATTTGCCATTCATTCTCTAGAAGAGGCTGAGTTACTTAATGTGCACAAGTTGAAAGAGGGCCCTAAATCTTCAAGGAAAATTATGAGACGAAAAGAAGATAGCGTATCTAGGCGACCAAGTTATGGTAAAGAGACCATTTCCAAATAAGGAAATGGAAGAGTTTGGTTTTTGCCCTTGATGCTCAAGATTCTTACTTTCTTGGAGAATTAACATGTTATATGTAGCAGGGGAAGCTTCAATGAAAAGGTCATCTGGACAGAATTCTAGAACAGCAGAAAGTGACTTTCCTGTTAGAGGTCCCAGCCGTATATCCTCTCCAAGACCTATATCTCCAGCAGCAGGGTATCAAAAGCAGAAAGGGAGTCCAATACAACACAATAATGTCAAAGCCAGAGCAGAAGCATGGGAAAAGGCCAAGATAGAAAAGATTCAAAAGCGGTAATATCAATGGCTTGAGCAGTTGATTTAATGATGGTTTTATTCTTGAAAAATATTACCTTCTTTTTAACATAGTTGGTTACTTGTTTTAATGGATATAGTGACAGAATCTGGATTTAGTTTCTTCTTGTCATTGTAAGAAAAATTTTCAGGTATGAGAAGATAAAGTCCAAAATTCTTTCTTGGGAGAAGGAGGAAAAGATGCAGGCCAAACTTCAGATGGAAAGGAAGGTTTGCCTCAAATCTTTAATTTCTATTATTATTTAAAACTGTGAATATCATCTCATGGCTGGTGGAACTCCAGAGTTTACTGGAGCACAGAAGAGCAATAGAACAACAACATTACCAGAATAAGATAGCAAGGATAGATATGACAGCACAAGCAGCTAGAGCACAGTTGGAAGAGAAACGAAGAAAAGAAGTGTCTGAGGCCAAAGAAAAAGCAAACAGAATCCAAAAAACAGGCAGGGTCCCTTTCAAATGTTTCTGCTTTGAATTTTAACAGTACCAAGTCTTGGACTCAACAATCTGACCCTGGAAACCAAACAGCTAGTAAATATATGCTGGTTCAACCTTGTTTCCTAATCTGGAGTTAGAAATTTGATTACAACCTATACAACAAGGATGGATTGTATACAGATGACATCATATTATGCTACTCAAATTGTTCATATTGCAATAAAGGTGTTAAGATATCATATTCAATGTAATGAAAACCTACTCAAAATGTGCTGTTTGTAAGTAATGTATTATTCGAACAAGCATAATACTCATCTGGAATATCGTATATGCATTAAGTGCTAACATTACAGTCAACCTTGGGTTAGTGTATTGGAAAAGAAAACTTATGCTTCAGCTATTTAAAATGGCAATTTAACATTTTATTAGAAAACAAGAACAACCCATATATGAGTTACAAACTAATTTAATACCTCCAATGACGACTTGGCTACTATTACGGTCAAACTAGCTGCTCCTTGCTCCATTCTTCTGTTTAATTTTTCACTCTTTTTCTTTTGTTACCATTATCATAAATATATTTTGGTGCCTCAAAAATCAGTTCATAAGATAAAAGAAATGGCCATTGCTAATTAATCATAAATTGAGTAGAGTTCCGCCGATGCCATGGTTTAGCTAGAATAGGCTAAGTAGCAACTCGAAGATCATATTATGGCATAAAGTAAGTTGTCCTAATCCTAAGCTCCAGTATGTACTTTACCACATACATTAAAACCAAAGAATAAAAATTTACTTAGTATGGGTATTACTCTAGGATAAGCAATTAACCAAGAATCCTCAGTTACCTATCTTGCAACTTCCCTAAAAATAAACCTGAGCCATATAATGGCGTCGCAGACCAAAAACGTAACTGCCCAATATATAGGTTAGGAATCTAACTAATCCTTATGGTCCCTAATCCCTATCACTTGGGCCTTGTAGCTTGATGCTTATATACCACGCCTCTTAGGTGTGGGAGGCCTTATCTTCTGTGTTTGAACGTGTCAAAATGCCCCCCTTCCCATATGATATAGGCAAAAGGAGAATAAAAAAAATCCTCATCCTCTCTAACTACAAGAAAGTCAATTTTAATGAGATGGTTATCAGAGTATCCAGAGCTGTTCAATAGACACGTAAGTTAGTAATGAATAAAAGGGTACTAATTTAATATGACATGTACCAGCGAAAACGCCTCATTCACCATATATTAATAACTTAATGACACCAAGAGAAATACAAGAAACAACATTAACAATCGGAGCTTACTAAATCCACGCCACTAACAGTTGCAGTCTCAGAAAACTGACCATCAAAGTCACATTCTGAGCCGCGGTCTTCCTTCTATTATTCTCTCACAAATTCATCATTATATACATAACCGTTATATGTTCAATATGTGACAGAACTCAGATAACTCAACAAGCTGTGCTTATTTCCAAGGGTGTGGATGTGGCCTCCTGATGAGAATCAAGGGATATTACAGTCTCAAATGCACCAACCAAAGCCTTGACCTTGCTCTGCCTAAGCTCAGCAAGCTTGCTTGCAGTCTCTTCAATCACGTTATTATACAAACGCAGGGTCACTTTCTTCCCGTCCAAATTTTGGTGTCTCAAAACAACTTGCTCAGATCCTGATTGTGAGCCATCTATCTTGCTTCCATTTACAACCTTGGTCCTAAAGGTTCTTCTTTTGCTTCCTCCCACAATTTGCATTCTGGGTACAACTTTTTCTGATTTTATTTTAGCATCATTTGATTCTCCATCATCAACTCCTTTTCTTCTAATGTTCCAATTTCTAGTAACCTTTTTTTCACTTTCAGTGTCACTAAGCAGGCGTGCTGGCCTAAATTTGAGTCTCCGAGGAACGTTGTTCTGAGGCTGAAGTTCAATCACCTTTCCTCTCCTAAAACTCAACTTTCGGGCAGGAATAACTTTATTTCCTGCCCCAACTATTGCACTCCTTTTTGGCCTGATTTTGTACGCAACCTTTACATGTTCACCAGGATAACCATGTCCTGTTTTGTTGCACTTAGAAGTAGCATCATTTTTTTTTCCAAGGGAAGAGCTGGATGGGGAAATAGGTGCTGATTGTGATGGTGATGATGAAGCATTATGCGCTGTATGCTGCATATGTCTCTTGCCTTTGATCCCAGAAGATAGAGGAAAGGGAGTCAGAGATATCGTTGGACGAATTCCATGGCCAGCATGTCTAAAGGTCCTCCTTGAAGATGCTGATCGTGACAGTGATGATAAAGATGATGAAGCATTATGCATTGTATGCTGCATATGTCTCTTGCCTTTGATCCCAGAAGACATAGGAGACGCTGCCAGAGACTTAGTTGGACGAATTCCATAGCCAGCATGTCTAAAGCTCTTATTTGAAGATGCAGCTGACCCTGACTTGCCAATTTGCTTACTAGCCTGCTTCAAGCTTTTCTCCCCTGACAATGAAGGTGAGGCCGAAGATGAGTTAGTGGTATCACTAGCCAGAGTAGGTTCCACAGATTTATGCTCAGGGGTAGGTTCAATGACGTGCAAAATTTTCTCTGGCACATTGTCATTGCTGGTTAGATCAGGCTTGACTTTTTGAACATTCTTTTGATTTTTCAGATTAGTCACTCCTTTCAGGTTCTTGGCAG
The DNA here is from genome assembly GCA_034509205.1 of Ceratonia siliqua. NCBI lineage: Eukaryota > Viridiplantae > Streptophyta > Magnoliopsida > Fabales > Fabaceae > Ceratonia > Ceratonia siliqua. Next base: position 17,327,358 of record JASKGM010000009.1, on the reverse strand, counting down.
TTTTAGAACTTATGCTTGAAGATTTCTTTACAATATGCTCTGAAGACAAGGGGTTACTTGGTGGCACTGATATCTTCTTGTCACCCATTAAAGACGTACTTATCTGTTTTCTTCTACTTTCACTTTTATTTCTGCTCCCAGAACCAGAAGGACTTTTGCTTTTCACTACTTCCCTTTTTGTTTGACTATTGGAACATTTCTGCACTGGGAGAGAAGGTGGTTCTGATTGTCCTTTCTTTAGATCACTGCTAGCATGTTCCATGGAAACATCTGTTTCCTCAAAGGGTGGTAAATTTTTCTGTGAAGAGACAGTTCTTTCATTCTTTGATGATACAATTACTTCCTTGATGACAACAGGACAATTGGGCTTTCCAATTTTTGAAGTTGGAGAAGGCTTTGAACTGCTTGGTGATTTCTTCGTCCCTGCCAAAGAAATAACATTTTCTTCTGGAACTTTGGTTTTTCTGCCCCTTGCGGTTACCATTTTCCGTGCTGTACTCCATGGCTTAGCTTCAGCAGTATGTTGGATGCCATATTTACAAAATTCATGGCAGGAAGCAACTGGACCACTAAGATAACGAGAACGAGTCCCGCCTATTGTGATAACTAACCTCTCAGTAGAATTTGCTATTTTAGGCTCAAATTTCCCTGACGTGATTTGGGTATTAATACTTTCCTCCACCATTACTGATCAAGATGAATCAACAAGTTCAGAGCCCCCTGCAACAGATAAGAATCTTCTGAGAGATTTAAAAGAATGAGGATCTTGGTCAAAGGAACATAAGATCTCCACAATTTCTTTCATTATTTGATTTTACATCTCAGAGCAATGTTCATTGAGGAACAAAGGAATCTAATCCATTGGCTTGATGTGAAGATTCTTATTTCAGATCTTGACTCAGACCATTTGTATGGGCTGCGAGAGAAAGGGAGGTGAAACTAGGTTCTCTTGGCACATTGTGGGTGAGAATACTTGTTCAATGACATGTTGACATGACAACAGTTCAAAGAGGATAATTTAGAACTTTTATATGCAATGGTTAATCTCCACCAAGAATTGGATCAACTTATTAAATACCTCTAGTGAAACCTGAAAACTTGAAAGCAATAATACAAATCATAGAACAAAGCCTTGAACTTAGGAAGGATAATCAACCCCGGCCGTTCTTGACAAATATAAACCAAATTATAGAATACAAAAAACGAAAACCAAATTACAGATTCACAGATATGAGCGACACTTACTGAACTTGCATGAGAAATAAATATTAAATAAACCAGGAAAAATATCCTTGAAACACAGTTTTTTGGCAACAGAACATTAAATACTTGTCAATCCATTTAATTATGTAATTAGGACATGGCACACAATATCAAAAAAAATTTCAGTTCAATTTCAAATTTTAAACTGGTAAAGGATGTGAAATAAATTCCACAATTGATGAAACAATTCAATACAAGATTCATTCCACTATTGAATAACTTCAGAGGGAGGAAAATTTTGTCAGAAATTCCGAAATAGAAGAAAAAAATCATCCGTACAAAAGCAGCAAGCTTACAAACACCAATTTTGATAAAAAAATCTTCATATACTACTTACTCTATATCTCAATAATTAATTCAGAACCGCTGCAACCAATCCGTAGGGAAAGAGAAGTAAATAAATAAAAAAATAAAAAAGTGGACGAAGAGGGGGAGAAGAAACAATTTGTAAAAGGAAATAAACATTAAATTTCACTACTGATAGAATTATCTCTGAAGAGACCCCATTGAACCCCTGCCTCTCCTAACCATCGTATTCATAGTGATGAGCATAAGAGAACAACCTTTTGAATTACCCAATAAAATTCAAACTTCTAATGATTCCAGGTTCATAATAGAAAGAAGAAACCAGCACATGTGCAAATTAGATTAAACACTCTAAAATCAGAAAATCAAATTCCTTTTGTCATTGACCATCGAAAAGAAACCATCCCGTTCGTAAATTATCAGCAGAAAGCATGCCTTTTTAACAATCCAGAGTTCTAAAACAATCAGAAAATGCATAAAATAGCATACCTTCTTCCTGGGATTTGTGTTTAAAAGAAGGCAGAAGAAAGAACCCAACAAGGGCCTCTGCAACTCCTTCGCAAGGAATGGTTGGATGCAAACTCAAATGGCCAACTTTTTCGGTGGGGGGTCGTTGACTGGGAGGCAAAGCGCGTTTGATGAAACAAAGTAACCGTCCAGAGAGAGAGAGAGTCCCACCACAAGGAATAACACCCTGTCAAAGCATACCATCTTCCAACCATGGAATATGATTGCATCGCCACATTGGACCAGGGAAGAAGGTGCGTCAACATCCACCCTCCTCCCCCTCACCTCATCCTTTTTCTTTCGCTTCCTTTTGTTTCCAACCAACTTTTCCCTATTGATCTGTGTTTACTATCTTTTGATGCTGTTGGCGAGCCACATCAAATCAAATGCTCTTATTTTTTGGTTCACTAGAAAGGTGATTGGCGTGAGATACGAGTGATTTGTTTGTTTATTTGGCGGCCACCCCGTTCGGGAGTGCTTAAAGTTGCTTTTTTTTTTTAATTTTTAAATTAAACATTTATTTTAAAAATAAATAAAAATGTTGTTTTTTCTAAAGTAAACAAATATTACTTAAAAAATAATAATACTCAATAAAAATTTTTTTAAATAAATATACAATTAAAATATTTAAAAATTTTAAAAAATATATTTTTATATATTATTTTTAATAATCTTATATCCATAAAAATATTTTTATTTTTATATTCAAACATAAAATATTTATTTTTTAAAAAAAATTATTTTTACATAACTATATCTAAATACTAAATATTTATTTTATTAAAAAATTATTTCTACTTAAAACACATTCTCAAAATCACAAATTTATTCAAATTATACCTAAAAACACGTTAAAAAATTATACATACTCTCTTTTTCATTCAAGTTTGTAATATTAATATATTGCTAATTTATAGAGTCATTCAAATGATACATTTCTAATATATATATATATATATATATATATAATAGATGAATAATTAATTATTAAGATTTAAATAAATCAATTTATTGCAAAAAAATGAATTTTGTTTTTAAAAATTAAATAATTATTACTTAATTTGTTTAAACTCCAACCATCAATTATTTATTTAAAAATTATTATTTCTTTCTTTCACCTCTCACATCAAGTAAATGCTCACATTTTTTTATAGGTTAGAAAATTACTTCTCTTTATTCAAAGAATACTATAAATACAAGGG
>JASKGM010000009.1:17267640-17323980 GCA_034509205.1 Ceratonia siliqua | reverse complement strand
GCGGATATGTATGCAAAGTGTGGATGCATAGTGGATGCTAGGCGGGTTTTTGATTCAATGCAGGAGAAAGACGTGATCTCTTGGACTATTATTATCAATGGCTTGGCAATGCATGGGCATGCAAATGAAGCCTTCAGCTGCTTTAGAGAAATGCTTGAACATGGAGTTAGGCCAAGTGATATAACTTTCATGGGGCTATTAACAGCCTGTACTCATGCTGGGTTGGTTGATAAGGGGCTCGAGTATTTTAATATGATGGACCAAGTGTATGGAATTTCTCCAAAAATTGAACACTACGGTTGTGTGGTTGATCTTCTTAGCCGCACTGGTCATCTGGAAAAAGCGGAGAATTTGATTAGCTCAATGCCTATGAAGCCTAATGTCATAGTTTGGGGTGCATTGCTTGGTGGATGTCGGATATACAAAGATGCAGAGAGAGGTGAACGCGTAGCACAATGCATTCTTGAATTGGATCCTGACCACTCTGGGAGCTATGTCTATCTTGCTAATATATATGCTTCAAAGGGAATGCTAGCTGATGCAGCAAAATGTAGGTTGAGAATGCGAGATAACGGAGTAATGAAAACACCTGGCTGTAGTTGGATAGACGTGGATAACACAGTTCACGGGTTCTTCAAGGGAGACCTCTCACATCCTCAGTCAGATAAGATTTATTTAATGATAAGAGAATTAAGATGGAAAATGAAGCTGGCTGGGTACAAACCGAAGACAGATCTTGTGGTACATAATGTGGATGAAGAAGAAAAGGAGGATGCTTTATCCACTCACAGTGAGAAGCTGGCAATCGCATTTGGGTTGATTAGTACCAGTCAAGGAACTACGATTAGGATAGTAAAGAACCTGCGAGTTTGTAATGACTGCCATGATGCTATAAAGATAATCTCTGAACTTGTTCAAAGAGAGATTATTGTGCGAGACCGTAGCCGCTTCCATCACTTCAGAAATGGAACATGTTCTTGTAATGATTTTTGGTAGTAAACTAGAAAAAAGAAAACGGATTGGAGGATTCTCTCGTCCATTCGCTTGTATACATGACTGTGGCCTGGGCAAATAAGAACTGGAAGAGATGGAATGAAAAAGATACGTTGTCTCCAAACTCTTGTCAGAATCACAGGATAAGAGAGTTCCTTCATTATTCTATCTTCCCATTTGAAATTCATAAGACAGCAATGAGCAATTTAGGTCCGCCTTTCTCCAGCGACGAACGATGTAGATCTCCTTACGCAGGTGGACAATTTTGGTAACCAATAGCCATGCTGATATGTTCTTAGGCTCATAGTAAGTAAAGAATACAGGGGATGCCAGAGAGCTTTACATGAAAAGAGACGGAAATTGAAGATAAAAACTATGCATGAGGGATCCATGTTGTTTACTAGTCCTATATAGACAGTTAATGATGATTTCAATTTAACCAGAAAAGGCGTATGTCATGTTTTGCTTTTGGGCCACGTCAAACTGAACAGAGCAAAGACGACGACCTTTATAATCAGATTATAGCTTTTCAGTTCAGATAATGTAATTTTACTGAGTTTTGCCATCAAAATCAGTTGGTAAGATCCTGGTTTTATGCCATCGGCATGTCAGGTACGTAAGCGAAATAAAGGGGTTAAAGCCGATCAGTTAAGTAGTCTGTGTATATAATTTAAGTCTTCTTTGCTGTTTCCTTGGTTCATTCTCAGATTTCAGAGTAAAGCTCTTCAAACAATTGTGAAGTCTACACGTTGGCTGATTCATTTTGAAAAGTTTGGTGTGTTATCTAGTTGGAGTAGAGGTTTAGAGAGTAAAGTAAACTAGCAAGGATCAAAATGTAAGGGAGTCAAACAATTAAATATGACCTTTTCTGCAATCCTACATTAAACTATTCCACGAAGTTTTGTTGATAGGCAAAAAGGAAGACGATGACCACGCGTGCTTTTATTCAAACCCCGCAGTTCCATCCATTTACACTTTATGGCTTCTTTTCGTGTATGTTCCTTTTTTTTTTTTAGTAAATTTAATTTTAATTAAATTATTTATATATTTAAAATATTATTTGTAAAAAAGAATTTGCAAAAGTCAAATATTTATTTATTTTTAATAGTATTATGTAGAATAAAAAATAAAAATACATTAAATAATTTTTAAAATTTTTTTATAATCAATAATAAATAATTTTAAAAATTTTCAATGAATATTTTAAATATAAATAATTAAATTTAATTTAAAATTAAAATTAGATTATGTCTTATTTTTTAACTTTCGAAAAATTTCATATAGAAAAAAGACTTATAATTAAAACATTTTTAGAAGAAGACAATAATTTACTTTTTTTTTTTATAATAACAAATGCTCAAATAACTAAATATATTTCTTTTTTGCCAACTTAATATATGAGAAATACTCTGTTACTGTCCCATACAAGGGACTGTAAATCCCACGAGATAATATAAGTCTCTTATGAAGAGCAATAACATTACAATCACTTTAATATATATCATGGCACCTACGTACTACGCTATCACAACTGTAGATAATAACTTCATAAATTTGTCTACACTTCTCACTTTTTTAGTTTTTATCCTTTTTTTTACATTATTAATTATTTTTTATATCATATATATTTTTAAAAAATTATTATACTATTCATTCATAATTTTTTATATTATTTATTCATAAATAAAAATTTTAAAAATATTTATAAAAAATTCTTAACAAAATATATAATATCAAAATTAATTAATTAATATCAAAAAATTAAAATACAAAATACAAAATACAAAAAAAAGTAAAAATAAATTTATAAGCTCCCGCGCCCGCTGTTAGACTAACTTAGATTTTGCCATATATCCTTATTGTTCGTAAAACACAGCCACACCCTATTTTTTATTTTTATTATTTTTGTGTTTTTTATGCTTTTTTTAATTTTTTAAAATTAATTAATTATTTTTTATATAATATATATATTTTTAAATTTTTTGAAATATTTTAAAATATTTTTTATTTTTTATCCTATTCATCCATAATTTTTTTACTATTTATTTGTAAGTTAAAAATTTAAAAAAAAAACATCTCCAAAAATTATTTAAAAAAATACATCATATAAAAAGTAATTAATTAATTTTAAAAATAAAAAAACATAAAAAAAAAATCCCACTGGACGGTAGGGAAACAAGCCCCGTAAAACAAAGTGTACAGTTCCAATATATGGTATAACCTTTGCAGTTCAATATATGGAGAAATCCATTGGCACCTTGTTCTTAGTCCGTGGATATAAATGAGATCCATTTTGTCTTTAATTCCCCCCAAGTCCTCGAATGAATATTATTTTTGTTCTGATGAAAGTACCAAAAAGCTGGTAAACAAAGATGTTGGTTCGACCTTTTTGATAACTAGAGCGAATAAAGAACAAGAAAGGAACCAAAGAGCATACCAAACTTTGTCAAACTACAACACTATCATTCACAAAGATGATGCAATCTAAAGGTTTGAGAATTGAGAATACAAAAGCAGGCAGTTGATACAAACAACTACTACTCTCCAAGCCGGTAACCGCCATTCTCACACTGCATTCTTCATCAATTGCAATCATTAACTGCCAGAAAAAAGAAAAAGGAAATACTGATTGCAACAATCCGTTTGAAATAATAACATGCCCTGTACTCTAAGAAAGTTTTGTTTACAGACTACCTTACTTCATAGTTCATTAATGCATATTTTTGTTTACATTAAAGAGTCTTGTATAATATTCATAACAAAAGGAAAGATGTCTTAGACTGATAATTCAGATGAATTTGGTTAAGGGATAACTAAGAAACGAGAAATTCTGAGCTGAAAATATATAAGCTTACCCAAACAACTAGAGACCCTGATCAATTAGGTAGTCGCCCAACCTTTCAACGATCATATTGCATTGACCAGGAGTCAAAGGTTCGTCATAAATTCCAATAATTAAGGCCATATTCGTCTTCTTAATAGTGATGCCACCAGAGCCCTAAAACAAGTAAATGTCCATCTCAATGCTTCGGTACAGAAAACCAGGTTCTATATCTTCTATTGATAATCAGTAAAAGTTATCCCACCTTCAAATATCTAAGCACATGAATCCTTGTAAAGAATATTCAAAAACTACAACAATAGCTCTCATATATTTCACATGATTAATAATAACCCTTTAACTAATTGAAACATCAATACCCCACTTGTGCTCATATCAATTGAAGTATTAAATTTTGCCTGTATTGAGGTACAGACAACCTTGCCTAGCCATCAAAACAAATTAAGGAAATAAGAGTTGAAAATAATATATTGCATCATTCAAACATCGTTATATATAACAAAGATGCAGAAGAGAACAATGAATGCGCCTAGATTAAACAAAGGAAAGCTTAAGAAATACACAATATCAACCATTACCTACTACCCAGAGGTCACAATTAGCATGCACTACATAACAAAGTGTTTAGACCAGTTCACGTTTAATTGCAGTTCTTAATTTTTTTTCCAACATTAAGTATGAAGTTATAGAATATGATATAGTTTCGGCATGCATAAGCACAAGTGAAGAGATCATCACCTTCTTCCCACGTATGACAGCACCTGGTTCACCTTGAATCACGATATACTTAGTGCCACCAAGGTGCAAGCCAGTTGGAGCAAGCGATCCAGGTTCGGTAAAATCATTCATGATGCCACTTATTTCTTCTGCCTTAAACTATAACACCAACATACATCTTTCATAAATTAATACAAGTATACAGCACAAGCACACATACAAAGAGATCATATATGTGGCTATATCAAACGAGTAGCTAGTATTCGAAATTTTTGTATCACGAACTTTATCATGTCTAAGATAAATTGCACAAATGAGGAATATGAGCATATCAAATAGCTTTTGCTGTACGTGTTTAGTTTAGACCTGTAGTAACCCTTCATTGATGGAAAATTTCCAAACAATTTAAAAAGCAAGTAAACTGCAGTCAATTGAAAATTCATAACCGCAGCTCTTATATGATTTAAGAAGAAAAGCGAAAGGAAGCAAGCTGTAAGATCAGATAAAAGACTCGTTAAGAAAAACAAAAATGAACATCAGAAGTAGATCTAAGCAAACCAACAGAGAATTCAAAAAAGAAGTAGAAAATGAGGAAGAAATCAGAACCTGAGGGAAGGAAGAGCTCTGAGCCCAAACGGTACCGTCATGACCGATAATTGCAGCAGCTGTGAGATGATTGCCTTCAACATCGCACATTAGGTGCTCATCTACGTACTGTTGCCACGACATGTTCTGCGAGACTCACCGGTTCTTGTTCGACGGAGAAGCTTCTGGAGAGGAAGCAAGCTAGCGAGGCGTTTTAGTTGTTCACTAGTTTTAGTAGCGTCGGTACGAGCCTTCTGGTTTGGTGTTCTGTTTTCCAAGGGAAAACGCGTAGAATCTTCAGACGTGGCGCTTCTCACATTTCACGAATCAAGCGTCCGTGTGCTAGGATAACCGGAAAATGTTTGTCTATTACTTTAAAAAATAATACGATCTTAATTTAAAAAATTATTAAATAAATTTATACATATACTTATTAGCATAATTTCTTTTCAATTACATTTGGCATTTATATAATTTAATTTATTCCTAATTATTTTTTAATTAGAATTAGTTAATTCAATTAATTTTCAAGTGAATTTATTTTTAATGATATATATACAAAAATATTATCTATATATTTATTTTTATATATATATATTTTATTTTTAATTATTAATAATAAAATTAATTTTAAAAAATAATGTATAAATATAATTATTTTATATATGTAATGTTATTTGTATATTTTTATTTTTATTTATTATTATTATTATGATAAATTATTTTATAATATATTAATAATTAAAAATAATATAAAAGAGTAATATTCAAATAATTAGTCACACTATAGTAGTAACAAACTAGGGGTGGCTACACGCACCATAAAGGGGCACTACTCTACCGCCCACCTTAGTGGGCGGCAAGAGTTTTAATTTTTTTTTATATTTTTTAAGTTTTTTTTAAGTTTTTTTTTATATTTTAAAAATAATTAAATATTTTTTATATCATAGATTTATTTTAAAATTTTTAAGATGTTTTTATATTTTTTATAAAATTTTTTAAATTACAAATAAATAGTAAAAAAAATTATGAATGAATAATAATAAAAATTTTAAAAATTTTAAAAAATTTTAAAAAAATTCTAAAAAAATAAAAAAATACTTAATTATTTTTAAAAAATAAAAAAAATTTTAATAAAAAACTTAAAAATTACAAAAAAAAAGAAAAATATTAATAGGATGTAGGATAGTATTTTTTTAGCATAAAAATCCTTTTTTTTTTTCCTCAATTTTTCACAAAATATTCACCCGCCAGTACCGCACGGCTACAACCGTGTACTGTAATAGTTCTCCCCTACACCCAACCACATGACACTTCGCAAGGGCTGGCCGTAAAATTCTGCCACCTGTTTTCACTCTGCCCCCGCCAAGTGTCAGTGATTTTAAACCTCGGATTCCTGAACGATCCTACGCAGTGCATTTCAAGAAAAAGTTCGAATCAGGCCCGTCAATGGTTCGAGGAAACTGCTACGAAGGGTCAAGATTTTACGAGCCGATCCACATATATACGGCCCTCCGTAACTGCCTTGATTAAAGCATCTCACTCATTTCTCTTTCATCGCTCCAAATACGGCAATAGCAAGTCCTGTTCAAACAAAAGAAGGAAGAAATTGAAAGGGAACTGTGGACCCTGGTTTCAGCTTCTGAATATCCAAGATTTACGATCTCTTGGTATAATGCGGTCAAAAGATTCGGAGATGAAGATCGTGCATGGCGAGGCTGGTTATATACTCGAAGACGTTCCTCACTTCTCCGACTACATTTCCAATCTTCCTGTATCTCTCATTCTCACTCTTTCTTTTGAAAATTCTTAGTGACAACTGTGAGCAAAAGTGCAAGTAGCTTAGAGGAATCACATCAAATGCCTTACACACTTTTGGTGGTCCTTCATTGTGTTTGCAGACATACCCAAATCCATTGCGATCTAATCCAGCTTACTCAGTTGTTAAGTAAGTTAACGCTTCAATATTGTGATTGTGGAATGTGTTGTCCTTTCTGGTTCTATTCAATATATATTGGTTCTTGATGCGGCTTCGTTCGTGTCATCAGGCAGTATTTTGTTCATGTGGATGACACCGTTCCTCAGAAGGTTCTCTTTTGAACGCTAGCTCCTTGTCAATTTCATCAACTATCTCACGCTCCTTTAATATATAGGCAGTCACACACTATGCAGTCTTTTGTGTTGCCTGATCTATCAACTCATTTCATATACATTGTATTGTTGTGTGTGTTCTGGGGACAGAGGAAGCTTTTGCAAGTGTTTTTTTTTTAACAATAGAAAAAAAAAATCTGATGCAAAAGGCTTCCATATCGCTTTTCTCCTTAATCCTCTTCTTTTTTATAATGCAAAAGAGGAAAAAAAAAAAACTGAATTTTTTCTTCTTTTTCGCCAACAATAACATGATGCAATTGGATTTATCTTTTATTTGACCTCTCCGTATATAGATTGTTGTTCACAAGAATAGTCCAAGAGGAGTACATTTTCGACGTGCAGGACCCCGCCAAAAGGTGATTTGTCTTTTCGTGTGTAGATATTATATTGTTGAGAACCATTTAGATTCGAATGACTTGCACCTAATTAATATGCTGTTCAGGTATATTTTAAGTCGGATGACGTGCATGCATGTATTGTTACATGCGGTGGTCTGTGCCCTGGGCTCAACACAGTCATAAGGGAAATTGTCTGTGGTCTTTCTTACATGTACGGTGTCAACAAAGTCCTTGGTATAGATGTGAGTAAATTCTCTTTTACTTTACATTCAATTCATTATTTGTTGCTTTGGAATACAGCCTCTGATTTGAGCTGGTACAGATTGCTTTCATTGTTATGATGTACTTTTTCATCCATGACTTCTTCGTGTGTGTGTGTATGTAATTTAACTTTCCTGTACGTATGGATTATGAAATGTTCTATGGACAGTCAATCAGAGTACTCCAACCTAGTACTTTTTAGGGAAAAAAAACAATTTAGGTAATAGGTTACTGGAAGTGTGTTCATGGTACAAGTTATGAACTTATATTTTTAAAAGCATTACAAAAATGCCATAAATATAATTTAATCTACAACCATATGTAGATTAATCAGGTGTCTTTGGATGCATTAATTTAACTGTCATTATGAGCATATCTATTTTCTTCTCAAGCAAGCTCAAGAACCATATGCAACAAGTTTTATATACTTTTTCTTACTTGATTCAAGCCACGATGGTCAAAGTTTGTGAATGAAAAAATGACATCGGTATAAGGTATGCCAATTGATTGATATCCTACATTTGGAATTTTCACCCTGAAAAGACACCAATCATGAAGACAAGCCATGTGCATTCTGTGGGTTTGCACTTCTTGATTTATTGGTTTCAGTTTCACCACTAAGTTAGATCTGGTTATATATACAGGGGGGTTATAGAGGTTTCTATTCCAAGAATACTGTTACTCTAACACCCAAGGTGGTCAATGATATACATAAGCGTGGAGGTACCATTCTTGGGACTTCACGAGGAGGGCACGATACGGCTAAGATAGTTGATAGCATCCAGGATCGTGGAATTAATCAGGTGTGCTAACTATATTTCCTGGATGATAAATGCTGTGATCATAAATTGAGAGTTCTCTATATGTACTTAAACCTGAACAGGTTATTTTAATGGCAATGGGTGTTCATTCTTTTGGTTATGGTTACAGGTTTATATTATTGGAGGAGATGGAACTCAGAGAGGAGCAGCTGTGATTTATGAGGTACGGTGAATCAAAGGATTTCATATTAGAATGCTCCACCCTCGTCCCCCAATAATTAAAATGAAGAGGAAGGTTCATTTCATTCAAAGGAGAAACATGTTTTGTATATTTTGAACTTTTCATGAATATGAATCCACATGTGTGCATAGTTTATGTCTGTTAATTTGTTACATTTTTTGCTTATGTTTGAAATAACTAGTTTTCATCACCTCATCAGTTGCTTCAAATCCAATTTGCTTTCTATCTTATCTCTCTTGGTCAAGAAACTTCTTAATAAGCTCTCACATGTCATTTGGAAAAGAGAGAGAGAGAGAGGAAGTTATAGAGGATAAATAGATTGTTGGTAAAGTATAGCATTCACGTCTTTTGGTTTTCCAATTTTTGCAGGGTGTTAACCAATGTCTTTGGAATCTCCATTTCTATATTTTTGGAGCTGTTCTGCTTTACATTTGTTAGTCTTTCTTTTTCTTTTCCTCTATTCTTTACACAGCAGCGTAAGATGCTAATTTATACTTCATTAGCAAATGGGGTTGGGTTGGGGAGGCAGTTGTTAACCATACGTTGAATAGATGGTTGCTCTTTGTTGAGTGTTGAGATATCTTGTCTTTGTGTTTGGGCAGTCAGACTTTACTACCTCAATTCTAATATCTAACTATGCCTTTCTTAATGCTGATAATGGATTTCGTAGAAGGTAATTATGGCAATAAATTCTATTACATTAAGTTGATTACGGAATTGTAGATAATATGGCCTTTTATGATTGGGTCCAGCCTGATGGCAGTTTGAATTTTTTGATTAACAGCCTGAGTGACCCAATATCATTCCTACAATCTTTTGGTATATTAGGTAAGCATTCTGAATGAATATTGGCTATCATACAGGAAGTTAGACGGCGAGGTCTAAAAGTAGTGATTGCTGGGATTCCTAAAACCATAGATAATGACATCCCGGTATGCTTGAATCTTTGATTACATTTTCTTAATTCATTTTTACTGAACTCTTTTTTTTTTTATCATTTCTATTTACGTATGAGGAGTTAATAATCAACCTTTAAAAACTTCATCTGGATTTCCTTTATTTGCTTTAGGTTATTGACAAATCCTTTGGTTTTGATACTGCGGTTGAGGAGGCTCAACGTGCTATCAATGCTGCACATGTTGAAGCTGAAAGTATTGAGAATGGGATTGGCGTTGTAAAGCTAATGGGGCGCTACAGTGGTACGTGTCACATTTAAATTTTATATCTCATAGGCTTCTAATTTGGATGATGCAGACCTTAACTGAGTCACTTGATGCAAATACAAATGACTTAATGCTCGCTTTATGTTCTCAACTATCATACTTGTTAGTTGCTTTCTATATTATAATGAGTACTCATGCCTGCAGGTTTCATTGCAATGTATGCTACTCTTGCTAGTAGAGATGTGGACTGTTGCTTGATTCCAGAGTCACCCTTCTACCTAGAAGGAAGGGGTGGACTTTTTGAATTCATTGAAAAAAGACTAAAAGAAAATGGACATATGGTTATAGTCATAGCTGAGGGAGCAGGACAAGATCTTCTTACAGAAAGCATGCAAGACCAGAAAGATGCTTCTGGAAACAAGCTACTTCAAGATGTTGGTCTCTGGATATCTCAAAGGATTAAGGTATCACTTATAATTAAGAATATTCTTAATTAAAATATGATTCTTTCATTCAGAAGTTTATCTAGTATAAATGCTGCATGCCCAGTTATACATCTCTACGAGGAATTAAGTGCTCTGTGAATCAAAACCAATTTGTCTTCTTTCCAGAAGTAAGGGAGCCACCAACTGTGCTTTCTCTAGAAAAGCCATAGGATAGACCTCTTCTCATTAGACAAGATTCATCTGATTGACTCAGACCTTCATGAGCTCCCCTAAGACAGTTGGCCCATAACCTTATCCAAACCCCACCTATAGCTGAACAGAAAAAAACCATTAGTCAAGGACTAATTGGCATGAGGTCAATGTTAGGATATTAAATACTTGGCTGTAAACTTGTTTAGAAGCAAAGTGTCCTCATTTCTGAGTCACACCCCCCTTGTGGCAGACACTTTTCCTTGTAATATACACCTTGTTACACTATATAATGTTAATCAATTAAATTGGTAAACCTTGTTTATTAATTTGATTTATATTATCTCTTTTTCCTTCTGATTTTATCTATCCAATATTTACTTTAGGTAAATGCCTCCTCATGCATATTGCCAGAACGGTCAATATGTGCAACTCTCACTCTGTCTCTGTCTCTCTTTGCAATCTTTTTTTTTTTCAATTAAACGTTTTTTTTTTCTATAATAGGAACATTTTGCAGGGGAAGATAAGATGGTTATCAATCTTAAACATATTGGTCAGTTTCTCTAATTTCATTCTCTTCCCTTTTTGCCCCCTTGATTAATGTCTTTGTTTAGTTATTCATTTTCATATGGGAGGGGGGAGCTGATGGGAAGGGAAGATTAAAGGTTTCTTTTTGTATAACCTAGACAGTTATGTGTAGAGTACTTAACTAGTTATCTGGCAGATCCTACTTACATGATCCGGGCAATACCAAGCAATGCATCGGACAATGTCTACTGCACACTTCTGGCTCAGAGTGCAGTTCATGGGGCAATGGCAGGGTATACTGGCTTCACATCTGGGCTCGTCAATGGCAGACATACCTATATTCCATTCAATGTAAGTTACACCTTAGCGCTTAGGCCGATACTGAATTCTATCAGTCTATAATTTTTCTGTGTTCTTTTTAAAGATTTACTGCTTGTCATTGGGATGAAACAATGATTCTGCATTTTCCATCAAGTTTCTGTTTTCACCACAAATGCATATGCATGTGATCCAAAGCAGCTTATGCAGCAGCATGCCTATTTGCATTTTATGACTTTCCCAAGTTTCTATTGAGAGTTTGTATTTTCACGAGATTCGAATTGTTCTGACTTTCCCAAATGTTGATACCCAGCGAATCATTGAGAGGCAGAACAAGGTTGTGATCACTGACAGGATGTGGGCAAGACTCCTTTCTTCAACCAACCAGCCAAGCTTTTTGAACCCAAAAGATCTTAATGAAGCAAAGAAAGAAGAACCACCTCCCACTCAGTTGTTAGATGGGGACAATTGCAAGGATGAACGACAACCAGAAAATGGCGCCAACAATCATATCACGAAGTAAAACTGGACACCATCTTGTTCATGTGCAATTGTATTTGGTAGTTCATTTGTACCAAGGCCCTCAAAGCTTCCAGTGCAGGGGATAGTTTTATTTGTCCTTTTCTTATATTGCAGTTACTACTATTTTATTAAGACCACTCTTAAGCTTGGTCGTAAAATTAGAGGATTCTAATGTACATCGAGGCCATCAACAATCAGAAAGACTGTGGTTTGTGAAAGTGGCTACTTAATCTGGATGGCATCGTTCTATGCTTTTATGCATGGATATGGTCGCTAGTACTTGAATTTTTATTCTCAAAAGTTTTGCTTAAATGAGGTAAACAAGTGTTGTTATTATATGCTTGCAAAATTTCACAAATAGTTTGGCTTACGTTCGAGATTTTCTGGTCGTTCACTTGAATGTCTGTCCCAATTCAAAACTTAAGGCTGTAAACAAAACAAGCTTTTTGCGGCTAAATTCGTGTACTAAATTAGTTTTTAGGCTTGCTCGAATTCAAATCAGCATGCTTTAATCTTAATCTTATATATATAATTGAGCTTAATCCAAATAAGATGCTTTAATTTTAATACTGCATATCTTCAATCTTTATTAACTCGGTAAGCTCAAATAAGCTCCAGCCTAGCTCATTAAGCTTGAGTTTGAGATTTTTTTTTTCTTTTTAATAATTATTGGCTCAAGCTTGGAACTGACTTTGCTTGGCTCAAGAAAGTTCAATCCTACTAATTATAAAATTTCACCCCTCATCTTTATTTCCTCTTTTGTTAGTGTATGCAAAGTCATTTGACTTGACAAAGGCTCTCGCAAGATTTATTAAACGTTGCACAAATAAAACAGAGATTGCATAAAACGCACAACCATATATTTATAAAATTTTGAACTAGATCCAACAAATCAACTTTCCATTTTTTTCCCTGTAGGGTTTACAATCGAATAATAGCTAGTAACATATATCTAGGGAGGGACAAGAATGTATGTAAAAATGTGCTGGATTAAATCATCTTGACCAAGGAACTTGTTCAGACAACTTGCATCATCTCTCGACCAAAGCTTTCATCAAACACTTTCACGAAAGCTCCTCTAGCCCTTATATACACCAGAGGGCTCTGCGTTCTGAACAATCCAAGGGTGTTCCAGAAGTTTGTGTAACGGTAGACGTTGAGAGAAATCCTTGACCAGCATCTATTAGCAAAAATAACAAAGGAAAAGAAGTGCTCAGGCAAATAGTAGAAAATATCTGTTGAAAGGGAAACCGTGAGAGTACTGCACAAAGAAGGGAACCTGACTGATGAGGTCCTTCGCAGCAGAAGAGACAATTGGTTTGGGTGGGAACTTGAGATCCACTTGGATAATCCTGCAACATATGATCAGTATGTTTACAGATAGTAACGAAATACATCATACATAAAATTGATTTCACATTCACTATATGATTAGTCATCATGTGGTACAACAGTAGAGGCAGCTCTCTTTTTCTTTTGGGTGCAACAAGGGGGCCTAAACCCGTAGAGTCAGCACTTTATCAGGACAAACCACATTACTAGGAGAAAATGATCAGAACTGCAATTGTCAACACCCTATTCCATTTAAATGGTATTTTCTACTTGGTTTTCCATCAGGTCCCATACATGATACAAATGCTAGTTTAGATTCTCTTTCTTACCTTCTATATGTCTCAGAATGTTCTCTAGCCTCAAAAGGAGGGACTCCATAAAGAAACTCGTAACACAGGACACCAAGGCTCCATATATCAACACTTGCATCATGTTCAACGCTCTCCACTGTTAAAACCTCAAATGTAATTATAATAAATTAAACGGTGTATCATTTAATAAGTGATAAGAAACTCTGAAAGATGATTCATAAATATTATGATGCTTGTATTAATTAAATATGATGAAAGGTGGAAATCAACAAAGACATCAATACATACCCATCTCAGGGGGAAGGTAATCCAGTGTCCCACACATGGTCCGCCTGCGGTTAAATGTGTGCACCGACCACCCAAAGTCTGCGATCTTCAGTTCACCCTGACCAGAAAAAAGAGGTTGCTATGATAAGCACAAGGTAAACACAACAAAAGAACCATGAAAGAAACAAGGGCCTTGATATTGTTGATCACCTGTGCACCAATAAGAAGGTTCTCAGGTTTAATGTCCCTATGTATTACATGCTTTCCATGGCAATATATGAGGGCTCGGGCCAATGATGCAACATACTGCCTCAATCACAAATGTAAACAATTATCAACTTGGAAAATTTTATTAGCGAAAAGGTTAACCATGTTGCCTGACAAAAGCGTTCTCCCCCTAACCTACCAAACAAAAACATAGGGGGAGAGGGAAGACATAGCAAGAATAAGCACAGCTGCATGATATATACTTACAGTAGCTGCACGTCTTTCACTGAAATATTTGCATTTCTGTAATTCCTTGTAAAGTTCACCTTTTGGTGCATACTCTAAAATCAAATAAACTCGTTTCTGCAATGAAGTTATTTCACAAGGAAAATGTTAATAGCGGTGTATGATGGGTCCCAGTCATAGTAGATACAATAGCATTGAGATAAATGTTCTTTTAGGGCAAGAAAAAACCACAAATGTTCGCTTAAGGTGAGAAACCAACCACAATGAACCAAATATTTTCTTCTTCTTCATAAGAATGCAAAGCTTACATATTTATAGTCCTGGCACCACTTCCTAAAGACTAGCAAAACATAACTACCCACTACTACCATATAGCATTATTATAATATACCCACTTCCACTTCTTCAGCTACACATTACTAGACAATAACTACTACCACTATGGCTTCCACGTTCCCCACTTCTTTACCAACTGCTCAAATGTTCCACTTGCATGGTTAGGGTTGGGTTTGTAACTTATCATTCCTCCCTCCTCAAGGTCCAGACTTTAGAGATCCTTATTCTCAAGGATAATTGCATATGAAGATGGCGACACTAACGAACCAAGAACTAATGGACCAGAAGATGAAGCAGAGGCAACGATTGGAGTGGAGAAGAGAGACGGTAGTGAAGTTCGTAGAGCTTGAAGCTCAACCAACACGGCATGTAACATTGTGTTAATCCGGTCAGAGTTTAACTTGCTTCGCACCAGAAGGTTGTTTGTTGCCATAGTAACCAGCTCTAATACCACTGATAGGTCTCAGTCAAAGTAGATACAATAGCATTGTTAGTCAATAAAGATGTAAATAAGATCCTAGATTTTAGGTTAATTTAATTACAATTATATGGCTGTTATGTTGATGTAATTAGGAATGATTTGTGGCAGATTTTAGGCTGATGATTATAGGCTGTAATTATGAATCTTTGCCTATATAATGAAAGCTAATCCTCATATTGAGGCATTCGAAAATCAAACCTGATTTACTGACATGGTATCAGAGCCCCAATAATCTAAGGGTTGGCTTGATTCTTCGCATTTTGATTGCGAAGTTCTATTGGAGAATTGTCATCTCCTTATTGGTAGCTTCTGGTAATAGAAGAAGGGTGGTCGACATCTTCTGCTTCTCTAGCCAGCGTTTTCTAGTTCATTTGCCAGCATTTTCCCATCCCATTCTCGACGTCCTTTGCATTCGTTGAAGATGTCCTTTGGTTAAACGGAAGGACTATCGCAGTTTTCTGGTTCAGCAGGAACAGTTCCCGGCATCTCCTGGCGACATTACTGGTGGTCTCTGGTCTGGTTATCGACGTCTCCTGGTCTAGTCATCGGCATCTTCTTCTCCTGGTTCAATGGGCAGTTTCAGCATATATCTCCCGGGTATCGTTCTGAGACTGGAGTTATTTTGTTGGTACGAATATTTTCTTCAACAAATAAATTATTTGGCCATTTATTTTGTTGGATATAATTGCTACTAGTTGAGCTTTTACCTTGATTAGTTTTGACCAATTATTTTCTAGTAGTTAAGTTGGGCAAGGATATATTTGGATCTTATTATTGTGGACTTCCTCATTTGGGTTGTGGAATTTATCCTGTTATATTTTGGGTTACTTTATTCTGTAAAAATGGCATAAGACAAAATTAATTTTATGGTTCGATTTAATGGAAAAAATTATGTCAGTTGGGAATTTCAATTTAGAATGTTTATAAAAGGAAAAGAATTGTGGAATCATTTAGATAGATCTTTCACTCCTCCCACTGAAGATCCTCGGGGATGTGAGCAATGGGAAAGCAAAGATGCCACAATTGTTTCTTGGCTCTCGAGTTCTGTTGAACCACATATGATTAATAATCTTCGCTCATTCACCATGTGGGATTATCTTAAAAGCATTTACTATTAAGATGATTCTGCACGTAAATTTCAACTGGAGTTAGAAATTGCTAAATTCTTTCAGGGGAGTCAGTCCATTGAAAAATTTTACACTGAATTTATGGAGTGATTATTCTGGCATCGTTCAGTGTAAGATTCCCAGAGAAGCTCTTGCTCTTTATAAGAAGTTCATTCTGAGACTCAACGGGATCAATTTTTGATGAAGCTTAAGCCTGAATTTGAAAGTGTTCGTGTTGGGTTGCTTAACAGAGATTCGGCACCTTCTTTAAATATCTGTTTGGGAGAACTTTTGCGTGAGGAACAACGGATTGCTTCACAGCATGTCATTACTTCGACTAATGTCAGTACCGAGATGGTTAATATGGGATATGCTGCTAAGGTAAAGGGACAATCTTCGAAACAGTGTTATCGTTGCAAGGAATTTGGGCATATTGCAAAACATTGCAATAAGAAAATTTGTAATTATTGCAAGAAGGAGGGCCATATTATTGCTGATTGTTGTGTACGCCCTCAGAATCGTTCAACCTCTGCCGTCCAGTCTAATATGGTTACCACTCCTATAAGACCACCTACTATTCCTGGTTCCTTTTCCCCTGTGATTACACCTGAGCAGGTTCAACAGATGATCATTTTTGCTTTTTCAGCTCTTGGTCTCCAAGGTAAACAATCTCTTTCAACCCTTCCTTGGTTAATTGACTTCAGTGCTTCCAATCATATGACTAGTGATTCCGCACCTTTATCTGATGTTCATAAGTATAATGGACCACAACATATTCAGGTACCAATGGTAGTATCCTCCCTATTATTGCAGTTGGCCAGTTGGGATCTTCCTTTTCCAATGTTTTTGTATCTCCTGCATTATCTTCCAATTTGATTTCTGTTGGCCAATTGGTAGAGGATAACTATACTGTCCGTTTTGACAATCATGGTTGTTGTGTGCAGGATCTAGCGTCAGGACAGGTGATCGCAAAGGGGCCTAAAGTGGGACGTCTATTTCCTCTTCAGTCGTCTTTTGTTCCTCCTTCTATTTCCTTTGGTTGTACTGCTGTTGTTGATAATAGCCATCTTTGACATAAGAAATTAGGACATCCCAATTATGCTATTTTGTCTCATCTTATGAAACATGGTATTTTGAATAATACTAATGCTGTTTCCTCATCATTTGATTGTGCTTTATGTAAACTTGTTAAAAGTAAATTATTACCTTTTTCCTTCGGAAGGTAGTCGTGCTTCACACTATTTTGAAATTATTCACACTGATGTTTGGGGTATGAGTCATGTTCTTTCACATGCTCAGTATCAATATTTTGTGACCTTCATTGATGACTATAGCCGTTTCACTTGGGTGTATTTCCTTCATTCCAAAGCTAATGTATTTTCTATCTTTCAAGCTTTTGTTGCTTATGTGGAAACACAATTTTCTGCTTGTATTAAGATCTTACACTCGGATTCTGGGGGAGAATATATGTCTCAAGCTTTTTAACTTTTTCTTCAACAGAAGGGCATTATTTCTCAACGATCCTGCCCTTATACTTCTCAACAAAATGGTATTGCTGAGTGTAAAAATCGCCATCTTTTAGATGTTGTTCGTACCCTGTTAATTGAATCTTCTGTTCCACCTTGTTTTCGGGTAGAAGCTCTATCTACTGCTGTTTATTTGATTAATCGTCTTCCTTCTTAGACTTCACAGTTTGACTCTCCTCATTTTCGTTTGTTTGGCATTCCCCCTGATTATCACTCTCTTCATGTTTTTGGTTCCATATGTTTTGTTCATTTACCTTTTCATGAACATTACAAACTCGCTGCCCAAGCTGTTCAATGTGCTTTTCTTGGTTACAGTAATGCTCATAAAGGTTTTGTGTGCTATGATGGGGATGTTGATAAAATTCGTATTTCTCGCAATGTGGTTTTCTTTGATCATCAGTATTATTTTCCTTGTCATACTGATCCTGTTTCTTCTTCTGTTTCCCTCCCTTCCTTTGATAATGTCTCTCGTCCTGTCACTCGTTTTATGCCAGGAGTTGTATATCAGCGTCACCACCACCTCCCTCTTCCGACATCTGCACCGCCGTCTAATCCTGCCTCCCTTGAACCCGACCATCTTCTCGGATTTCCCGACCCCCGGACAGGTATGGGTTTCCTATTTCTGCTCTTCAGGCTACTACAGATACTACTATTGTACCTCGGACTTATTCTCAAGCCTCCCTGCATGAGTGTTGGCGGCACGCTATGCAGGAAGAACTTCAAACTCTTCTAGATAATCATACATGGGACATTGTTTCTTGTTCATTCAGAGTCAAGCCTATCGGGAGTAAATGGGTGTATACTATCAAACAACATGTGGATGGTTCTATTGATCGTTATAAAGCTCGTCTAGTGGCTCTTGGTAATCTTCAATAATATGGTCTTGAATATGAGGAAACCTCTGCCCCTGTTGCTAAAATGACTATTATTCGAACTATTCTAGCCCTTGCAGCCTCGAAATGGTGGTTTTTTTCTCAGATGGATGTGAAGAATGCATTTTTACACAGTGACTTGAAAGAAGAAATCTTTATGACTCCCCCTCTTGGTTTATTTCCTGTTTCTTCTACTGAGGTCTATCAGTTGAAGCGTTCTTTGTATGGTTTAAAACAGGCACCCCGCGTGTGGTTTGAGAAGTTTCGTACTACTCTTCTGGATTTCACCTTTACTCAGAGCGAGTATAACTCCTCACTCTTTCTTCATCAAACTGGTACGGGATTGTAGTACTTCTTGTCTATGTTGACGATATTGTAATTACTGGCTCCGATCAGCAATTGATTGCTCAACTCAAACAACATCTACAGAACTCTTTTCATATGAAGGATCTTGGTTCTCTACAATATTTTCTTGGTCTCGAGGTGCAACGTCCTAATGGAATTTTTACATCAGCACAAATATACTCAGGAGCTTCTTTCCTTAACTAGTCTTCAGGATTGTAATTTGGCTCTTACCCCTATGAAGGTCAATTTGAAACTTCACCAGGATAGTGGTGATTCTTTATCTGATCCTTCCTTGTATCGGCAACTTGTAGGGAGTCTCAATTATTTGACTATTACACGTCTTGACATCTCCTTTGCAGTCCAACAGGTCAGTCAATTTATGCAAACTCCTTGTCAATCTCATTTGCTTACTGTTCGTCGCCTTCTTCATTATCTTAAAGGCACATCTGGTCGTGAATTGTTCTTTCCTTCAGAGAACTCTTTACAGTTGGTTGGTTTTAGTGATGCTAATTGGGCTGGTTGCCCCGAAACTCATCGTTCCATCATGAGTTGGTGTATGTTCCTTAGTAATGCTCTTATTTCCTGGAAAAGTAAGAAGCAGGATCAGGTTTCTAAATCATCCACTAAGTCTGAATATAGAGCCATGTCGGCTGCTTGCTCTGAAATTATATGGCTTCATGGTTTGTTAAGTGAACTTGGATTCTCACGGCTTACTCTGACTTCTTTACATGCGGATAATACCAGTGCTATTAAGATTGCCACAAATCCTGTCTTCTATGAACGTACCAAACATATAGAAGTAGATTGTCATTTCATTCGCGAGGCACTCTGTCCAGCATGAGCTTGTTCTTCCTCACATTTCCACAGAACATCAAATCGCAGACATTTTCACCAAAGCTCTATCTCGACCTCGGCTTCAGTTCTTGATTGACAAATTGATGCTTCTTGATCATCCAGCATCAATTTGAGGGGGGATGTTAGTCAATAAAGATGTAAATAAGATCCCAGATTTTAGGCTAATTTAATTACAATTATATGGCTGTTATGTTGATGTAATTAGGAATGATTTGTGGCAGATTTTAGGCTGATGATTATAGGCTGTAATTATGAATCTTTGCCTATATAATGAAAGCTAATCCTCATATTGAGGCATTTGAAAATCAAACCTAATTTATTGACACCCTGAAACTTAAATATGGTTATGCTTGAACATATATAGATATAGTACGTAAAATCATAGACATATACACTTGCTAAATGAGACCAAATAAAGGAATACTACTCATTCAAAATTGCACGTGGACAAAAACTTAAATCAGATCTGTTCCGTTATAAATATAAATGAAAACAGATCAAGCTTTCTTTAGGTTGATTGGTTACTTAACAAGGAATCAGAGACTTTATGACTGGTCTAGATTCTAGAGCTCAAGCATTGCCATCCCCATTCTCATATTAATCAGCACAAGGTAATGGTAGACTTGTACTACGTTTACGCTTCAAGCCCAGATGGATTTTGTGTGATGAGACATGTTAGAGATATGAAAAAGAAACCATCCTTGAGCCTTCACTTGATAACTTAAGCTTTTTACAAAGATTGATTCCTTGATACATTTCTTATCAGCAATATTGAGAACTACGAAAAATATCAACCAATAATACAAGATAGAAGCACTGATGAAATTCCATGATGCAAATAGCAAATAAATAAGGCACCTGAAGTCTGGCCAAAGGGCTAAATTTAAATGGTAAATAAACTGAAAATCTTGAATGAATTAGTAACTTGAACGAGCCTTTCAGTATTTGAGTGATTGCATAAATTATTTCCTTTTATTCGTATTACTTAGCAATCAAGAGTGACAAAATAACTCTGATGTTAGAGAACCTACTATGACCAATAAAGGGATGCTTAATTATCAACTGAACAGAAAGAGTAATATTCATTCCCAATTAAGGATAAGGAAATAATGACAATGCAATTAGTGAATCTCCTAAACCAAGAAAGGGATGTCCAATTGCATGTATTATTAGAATAATTTTTTAAAAAGAAAGAGCTATTCACTTCAGCTGCTAAATAAGGTTCTAAGTACTAATAGCAACTGAATCTTGTGCAAATGAATGATATTACTTTGTTATAGTATCCTACATAAAGACCCAAATGGGGTATTTTATTTTTTATTTTTTATTTTTTTTGCTTTGGTTTAATGAAAGAAGGGGGAGAGAGCGGTGAAGAAAACAACAGTTCTCAATGTTAAAATTCTCACCCTGTTTCATTGAAAAAATGATTCAGCTCATCCCACCTTTTCATGTGTAAACATCCCTTTGAAAATCCAAACATTCCACCTTTCATCTTTTGAAATGGATGACAAGGTGACTTCAAACTTCCTACCTCATACAGCACCTGGTCTTGCAAAGAACCTCCAATTCTTATCCTCAAAGGCTTGAGAGCTATCAGGTAACCAGTATCGAAAGAATAGCATCATGCTTAAGTACATATTCTAAAAAAGATGCTATTCATAAAAATACATTGTAACTTATCGAAGCTACAAAAAACTAGAATGTCATCAGAGTAACTGATTTTTTAAATCATATGAACTTAATGATGCTAACATACAGACCTTGGATTGCCTTGGCAAGGAAAGGATGAGACAAGTCCTGAAAAACCAATCCACATTGAAAAATGATTAAAACTGATTCACTGTTTGGCAGAGTTCTAACTGGAGGACTGGGGGGTGGGAGGCACATATAAATCCCCGGACTTCATTTGATGTTATATAGAAGTGAGCTTCAAAATACTCACCAAGTTTATGACAGATGAGTATCCCCAGGGGCAATGGTTGTAATCACATTTATCATGAGGCCACCAATCAATAGTAGCACAAATGAAATTATCATCAGTTACAGCTTTTGCTTGAGTTCCCTCGACTCGAATTGAAGCATGGGCAACTTCTTGGCTTAGAATCGCAGGAAGAGAAGCCAAAAAGAGAAACAATGCGAGGTGGAATCCCATTATAGGATCAGTTACAACTTACAAGAGCATCCAACTCAACTTAACCTGCATTCAAAAAAGAGTAAACTTTAGTTACAGACAGATATACTGAAGCTGTAGGATTGCAATTTTCCATATCAGACAGTTTGGTATTATGAAGCATGAACACTTTAAAAAAAAAAGAAGAGTTGTGTCCATATCTAAAATGAGTCAAAGACTCATATTAAACATGACTCGACATTCAAATTATACTTAGATGTTTAAATTTAATATTAATATCCATATTGTATCTCCTGTCCATATTAGTATCTTTACTTCCTAAGTTTGAAGATAAGAAATTAAGCTTTTAATTGCTGAAGTCAGAATGTTAAATTGATGATGTAATGTTGTAAGTTAGCAATAGCAGAAGGTAATGGTGATTAGAAACATCGGTGTACTTGAGGGTGCATCCTTGTCATATCAATACTCATCCTTGTCCACAATAAAATCCATTAGTAAGGTCAATACGAAACAAGGAAAAAGGAAATGTTATTTGGCAGACGTCACATAATTTTTGGGTGGCATTAGTTGATCATAGTCATCTTTATATACCCAAAAAATTTAGAACAATAACAACAATGGTAGGGTTGAATCTCAAGAACCCGGAAATTCTTAATATGCCATTTAAAATTCTTTTTTCATTAAAAACCATTACAATAAGTCTCCAGGGAGAGTTCAGTTAAGACGCTGCCCAGATAGGGGAAAAAAGAAAAAAGACAAAAATACCCGATTATTTAACGAGATGACGATTAATCCAGCTGTTTAACGGGTTACCAGAGGCTAAACGAACGCCATAACACTCAGTTAAAACGAGTAAATCGGTAATCACAATACCAGATCTAAGAACTCATAATTTTAGATGCAAACCAACGGATAAGGTGAACTAGCTTTTCACCAGCCGTCACTTCTTTATGCTAAATCCAGAGCTATTAGTCAAAAACACATCTCCAGAGTCCAGATAACAGCTGAATTCAACGATGAGCGAAAACTTCCGCAATCAAGTATTAAAAAGAAGAAGAACCCAGTAGACATAAATCGAAAGCAAGTCTATGCAACACAGAAAGCAACAAACTTGAAGAACACCCAGATGGAATTCGTAAAATACAAGACTTACCCGGGATGACAAACCCAAACTCAACCTTGTTGCAATCCACCACCATTGACAACAGCAGTGAAGCTCAAGTCTGATGATGCTTTCTTCAGACGTAATACATCAATAATGGTGGTGCTTTTGCTAAACAAGGATCCCTTTCACTCTCCCAATGCAGACGTTTATGAGGACCAAGTGTCATCAACGACAAATTACCATGTTAGTTGAAATGGGGGTAGATAGGCCTGTCTCAGATGTGTCGGTCCAAGCTCGTGACTTTTCGCACGAGACAGCTAAACGTAAATCGGGTGTTGTTTCGTTTGATGTCGCTTCTATGGAGTGGGTAAGTAAATATCATTTTAGGAAATGAAAGGAGAAGGAGCAACTGCCAATTCTTTTCTAGGCAAGAGAGATATATTTGTGGCCCATATATAAAGAAATTAACAGTGTCTTTTCACGAGAGCAACTGATATTAGAAGTCTTCTCTGCCCGACCAAGACGCATGCCCTTGCCTTTATGTAGAAACTAAGCTATACCTTCTTCTACCAGAACCATATTCCGTAGAACAAGGTTTTTTTTTTTTATCTTTTGATTCCAAGAAGAATGTTGTTGGTTTGGGTTTGATAATCTGCAATTGACTAACAATTTGATTCGAAGACCAACCCCCTGACAAAACTTAACGCATTCATACGTTTGAGCCTGTTGGCTAATGATTTACACAATTGTAATTGTTCAATGCGATGACGCACTCAATGTAGTAGTTTATGGATTTTGTTTTTTCATTTTTGTTAAGTGGGGATGAAAGTAGAATATTTGGTCTTAAATATAATACTTTTGTAATGATACAATGGTTTCTCCACTAGTAACTCTATTCTCTTTATAAAGTAAAGGTTATATAAATTTATATGCACTTTTTTAACTGTTTGTTATCAATTTTTTTATTAAAACTATAATATGTAGATAATTTTTTTAATTACATCTTTGACTCTTTAAAAAAAAAACTTTTTCACATATTATAATTTTATTGAAGAATTTCATAATAAAAATTTTAAAAATTACATGTAAAATGTATCTAACGTAAAAGCATATTCCTTCCCATCTCTTTCTCGAAGTGATCTATCAAATATCATGTGGAGAAAGGGCCTCTTTCCACTATTATTTTCAATTTTTTTTTCCATGGAAGCCTATGAAGTGTCACAAGCACATCTTTCCCTTTCGTGTCTAGACAGAATAAGAGACAGCAAACAAGCTTCAACTTTCTATTAAAATAATGCAAAAGAATTGTTTTAGGCATCCTAGATTTGATTGGTGTAAGAATACTTGATATTCCATCGACGAAGTTAATTTGAGGGGGACTAAAAATGTGGAAATTTTGAGTCTACACTCCAATTGAGGAGCTTCAAATTTGGATCTTTATCACCTAATTGCTTACGTGTACACAGTCCTGGAACATAGATAAACAGCTAAGCTTTCATTAAATTAATGCCAAAGTCCAACCCTTTACATTTGGGTCTATGATTACAAGCAGAGAGACAAGGAAAAACGATAACAAAATGGACCAATTTCACTGTGGGGTTTCTGCCATGGGAATATTCACCATATCAAATTGCAGTATTTTCAATAATGCTGCTATGAAACTTGAGATTCTCAAGAGGAAATAAAATGTATTGTTGATCAACCATGTCTAACAATTGACATAAAAGTTGCCGCTCGTCGTGGGGTCAACAAAATTGGCTTTGATCTTTGATATATATGGCGATTTCTCTCTCATTGCGTTCTCTTTCTTTCCAATTTCATGATGAGGCTATTAAGAGGTACATTGAAGCCAACTGCATTGTCCTCACTTCTTGTTAAAGTGACATATGCGTTCAAAGATTCGTCGTGTTTAGAGAAAACAAGCACTACAACCTAGAAAAAATCAAATAAAATAGTAAGGAGTTTAAATAATATGGGTATGTGAATAATGCATATGTAAAATAAAATAAATAGTATAAAAATTTTAGAAGGAATAATTATATTATATATATTTTTATGCTATTCATGGAATATTGTTAGTAGCTTTTTATTTCTTTTATTTTTGTTTTTTATTTTTCTTATAATTTATTTTAAGAAAATTTAAAAGATTTTTTTACTTTTTCTTTGTTTTTTAATACTTGTGTTATAAAAAATTTATAATTGTTTAAATTCTTTTAAATTTTTTTTTAAATAAAAAATAAAAAATTATTTATTAGTAACATAATAATTTTTTTTAAGGAACGAATATTTCTAATTCCCACAATATAGAACACCAGCAGGTGCCCAGGAGTTGTCAAGCTACTAATACCATGATTGTCAAAAATATGGCAGTTGCTACCTTACCGTCATACTTATTTTTTGGGATTTTTTCTAATTTTTTAAAATTAATTGGGTGTTTCCTGTATCATATATTTTTTAAGAATATTTTTATAATTTCTTACTTAAGAAAAATATATATATAATTTATTGTTGAATAAACAGTATAATAAATTTTAAAAAATTCTTAAAAAAAATAAGACATAGAAAAAACCTTATTAATTATAAAAAATAAAATAAAAAGCTCCAAAAAGTAAAAATAACTATAGCATAGCATCTTCCTAAAAATATATATTACAGGGTGACAACTCTTGCATATTTTATAGGCTGTTTATCAAGTGAATTGTGATCACTGTTCTTTCTATTTAGGGTAAAACTAAGAAAAAATTACTTACATAATTGTCATCAAATTATCTAATTAATAAATGACGAAGATGATAACAAATACTTATAGCATTTTAACTTTTCTTTTCTTTAAGATTTATAACATAAAAATTTGAATATAAAACTTTCTATAAACCTAATCAAATAATAAACTATTATATTACACATTTACGCCTAATAACTTCTTTGCATTCATGAAAGTAAGTTAATTTGTGCTACCATTTTATGATGATACTTATTTTACTTTAATTGTTACTATCATATTCCCTATAATTTTAGAAAAATATGTAAACATACTCTATTCGTTTTTGTGTTCAAATTAATAATAGTAATATCATTTAAGCAAGACATTACATATAATTCCAACTAATTATAAGCAATGCAAGCTAACATTTTATTAAAGTCCTAATCTTAGGGGTTTCATCAAATTTATTTCTCTAAACATTTTTTTCTCCTAAATGCTCTAAAATGTAACTAGATGGGATGATGATACTCAAAGTGATAATAATAATCATTTTGATGTACCAATTCGTTGATAGTAAAACTCATTTGTTGTTTTTGCTTGTTTGAAAGGAAAAAAAAAAGTAAATTAATTCTCTTTTTTCTTAGAGATATTTTAATTATATATCTTATCTATAATAAAAATATACATTAATTTCTTTTAAAAATTAAAAAGATACTACAACAATTAAATTTTAAATTTAATCTTAGTTAAATTATTTATATGTCTAAAATATTATTTGTAAAAAAGAATACTTGTGAAAGTTAAATTATTTATTTTTTTATTTTTTTATTTTTTTAATAATATTGATGTAGAAAAAAAAATAAAAACATATTGAATAATTTTTAAGAGTTTTTTTTATAATCAATAATAGCCAAATTAAAGATTAAAATTCATTGAATAATTTTAAAAAGTTTTTTACAATCAATAATAAATAAATTTAAATGTTCTTAATGGATATTTTAGACATATAAATAATTTAACTAAACTAAAATTTAAAATTCAATTAAGTTATAATATTTTTTAACTTTCAAGAGAAATTTATATATTTTTTTATAATATATGAGAGAGCTGTATAATTAAATCATATCTTAAAATGAAAAAATAATTTACTTTAAAAAACCTTATATAACCCATTTTGTCACTTTCGTATGATTTTTACATCATTTGGTAAAAATTAAACCACGTATAATAGTTATATTAAAATTTATCAACACTATATAATAAAAGTAAAAGGTTAATTCGAAACTTTTAAAATTAGAAGCAATATAGCTACTTTATTATAGTGTTCAAATATAAATAAAATTTAGATTTAATTACACTTTTAGCTTTTTTAGTTGTTCAATTGTAGTAATTTAGTCCCCTTAATTTTAAATTGAACAATTTAGTTTCGTAACTTTTCAAAATATTTTAATATTGGTTATCTTTTAAGTTGCTATCCAAAATTTAACATTGATATATGAGGAGGTTACTATTATTATCATATGGGTACAGACAAATGTACTTAGACTATCATATCATATTGCATATATTGCTCACATACAATTATTCTTTCAAAACGCACAACCTGTATAGTTAGAACAATAATGTTGCCTATATTTTAGAGAAAATATTATAATTTGATGTGGCGGTCCAAGTATGTTTGCTTATTTTTACATGACAATAATGATAGCCACCTCAGTTATCAATTTTAAATTTTAGATGGTAATTTAACGAAATAACAAATAATGAAATATTATAAAAAGTTAATAGACTAAATTGTTTAACTTAAAATTATAAAGACTAAATTACTACAATTGAGAAATTAGAAAGACTTAAAATATAATTACAACTTACAAGTAATTATATTTAAAAATATTTACAAAAAAATTGCATCTACAAGCTGTGTTTGTCATCATTTTGTAAAAAGTTAAAGCACGTAAAATCGTGCTATTAATTAAAAAATTAATTCGAAAATTTTCAAATTAGAAGCAATATAGCTACTTTATTGTAGTATTTAAATATAAATAAAATTTAATTACAAGTAATTATATTTAAAAATATCTAAAAAAAAAGGGAATAAGGTATCGTCTTTTTTTTTTACTTTTTTTAGAGTTTTTTTTAAATTTATTTACTTTTTAAAATTAGTTAAGTATTTTTTATCTTATGTATTTTTTTTTTAAATTTTTTATAATATTTTTAAATATTTTTTAAATTTTTTTACATTCTTTTTATTATTTATCTATAATTTTTTTATTATTTATTTATAATTTAAAAAATTTTTTAAAAAAATATAAAATCATATGAAAAAATTCTAATAAAAATATATCATATAAACATATAATTAATTAATTTTATAAAATAAAAAATATTAAAAAAAACTTTTAAACAAATTTTAAAATTACCCAAGCACCAAAAAAAAAAAAATTGCATCTACAAGCTACGCGGGTCTATTAAAACGTCTTTAGCATAGATGATGTAACACTTTGAGTAGATGGACTATAAATTTGACTAAATAAATAAAATCACTCAATTGTATTTAGAAGCAAAAAATTATATTTAATAATTGAAATAAAAATATTTAAATACAACTAATCTTATTTTGTTAATTTTTAATTCAAATAACTTAAAGGAGGAGATTGTTGAAATTTCATACTGAAGGATAAGGAAATCATATGTTATACTTATATAATATACATTATAAGAAATTGTTAAAAATAATTAGCTTAATTGATAGTGGCATATTTTTTAAAAATTGATAAAATAAAACTCTGTATTTGAGTTTATGATCGTAAAGGTATTATATACTATCGTAATTCAAATCACATATTTTTTTTTATTAAAAAATAAAGAAAAAACCCCATAACCTGATCTAAAAAATTACAATAGTACCATAACATCAAAGTGAGGAGCAAAGTTTATGCGCTTGATTGTATGTGTTTAATAAAAAATCTTTTATATTTCTTTATTAGAAAAAATATATTTTTTATAAATAAAAATTATTTTATATTTAAATATAATAATTAAGAATAATTTTGAATTAAAAAATAAAATAACCTTCTTGTTTATTAGTTTTTTTTCTTAAAAAAAATTAAAAATTTTAATTTTTTTAGAAAGAAAATTTTTTTTATTTTTTATTTTAGAAAAAGCCGAAACAAATACTAATTTTTTTTTAAAATAACTTATTTTTTTTAAAATTATTTATTTTCAAAATAAATTTATATAAACAGATATAATGTATATAGATGAACTTTTTGTTTTAAAAATTTGTTTTTTTTATTGGCACGTATTTAAAATAACAAAAAATTTATTTTTTTTAAAAGTTAGAATTTATAATTTTAAAAAAAATAGACCTAAAAATTTTTTTTAAAACAAATATACTCTTAAAATATTTTATAAATTATTTAAAAAATATTTTTATATACCTTTTTTTAATAATTTTATCTACACATAAATATTTTTATATTTTTACATTTAAATATAATAAATAATTTTTTTAATAAAATCACTATTATATAATTACAATCTATATACAACCACTAAATATTTTTTTTCTAATTTAGCACTCTGTTTGAATAACGCCCAAAATCACAACTCATCCAAACGGGCTATATTGTGATTATAAGTTGAAGAATGCTGAGCTGTGAACTCACCCATAAAGCTCATTCCCTCCCTCATCGTTTTTTGCGTCTGTTTCTCTCTCTCTTCCGCCTACTTCTCCTATCATCTCCAAAACCCTAAGAAGAAGAACAAGCTCCTTCTCCCCTTGCCGTAAATTTCAGTATTTTCACTTCCTTCCGCC
The DNA here is from genome assembly GCA_034509205.1 of Ceratonia siliqua. NCBI lineage: Eukaryota > Viridiplantae > Streptophyta > Magnoliopsida > Fabales > Fabaceae > Ceratonia > Ceratonia siliqua. The sequence continues at coordinate 17,294,284 of JASKGM010000009.1, read as the reverse complement.
GCAAGTTCGTCGTATCCACTCTCAGTTACCGAATAATTGCATATTTCAGAGCTCCTTAATTCAAGAACGAGCTCTCATTTCCCAAAAATCATCTTTTCTACCTGGATAAAGATACAGTATTTTAATTTAACATGTTCCCAATTGTTATCTCTTCTCTGTAGTTTATTGATCATCAATTCCATTGATTGCTTAATTCAATTTCAACAATTTCCTCTCGCGCCACTCATAAAATCGGGCTAATCTTGCTACACATTCTGGTAAATAATGTAATTTTGATGAAATATATAGTTCATTGTGGTAAGTCACTTACTGTCTTGATCATTTGGGGATGAAGAACAATGAAGTAGTAGATGATCAGAACTCAGGATGGTTCGAAGTGAAAAAGGTTTTCCACTGCGCAAACTTTCTATTATGCAAATTTCAATTTGTAATTGGTTCCTTCCCTGTTTTTATGTTGTTGTGTTTTTTGTTCTTAGTATAGTTTTGCATTTATGAGCGAAGAAGTTGAAGGCAGCAAAGGAAAAAAGTGGACTTTCTGTTTTTATTTCTCCGAAATGAAAAGCTCAAGTTACATTATCCATATATTTGCTTTAAGCTTAGTTTATGTCTGTTCGAAGCTTGGTTTAGTTAATCCTTAGAGGTTTCTACCCCCAGTGTTTAAGCTTAGATATACTGGTTCTAAGCGGAAGGGCTATTCCAACGACAAAAATATTCACGGCTGTGTTTTTCTTATATTTTATAAACCATTTAGAGGTTATGATATGAATTATTGGTAATTTGAATCCAAGCATAGGATTCGCTGTCTCCATCTGGGTTATATTAGAAGCTTGCATCACAGATTAATACCTGCTTGCTTTAGCTAAAAGTGTAAATGACATGCTCTATGCTTTGTTGCCTTCTTATCCAGAAACACAGAAATACTTCGAAATTCTCTTTGCAGAGCTGGGTTGGAGGATTTTCAGGGAAAAATGCTTCTAATTCTCTGCGCACTCAGCATTCCATGATCAAAAATAATGAGAGTCCACATGGCAAGCAGAGGACCCATCTTTCAAGGGTAGGGGAGAATTTTGTACATAACCCTGGGAGTGTCACAAATTCTATTTCTGTATCAAATGAAGGAGAAGAGGGCACATGCCTCCTTAATAAATGTGTGGTTAAACACGATACTGAGAGTCAGAAGTCACCTTCACTACTTACATCAGATTCTCGAGATGGACTTGATGATTTTGAGAAATCACCCCAAAACGACAAGTCGGATATAGTCCACAGAATTAGGTGGGGTGATCTAGAGGATGAGAGCTTGGCACTGCCTCACGAAAACTCAATTGGAGCTGCAATTAAGTTTGGTACTATTGGAGATGATAATCTGCTTAACTGTGGAAAGGATGAGAGTATTCCTGACGTGGCTCCTTGCAATTCATTTCATGCCCAAGATAAAGAGCTGACGGCAGAAACTGTTGATACAGACATTGTTTCTCATCAGATCTCTTCCCTTGCATGTAAGGATAATATTTCTGGAGATAGTGGTATAGGAGTTAAGGATTTATCTTCGGAACATCGGGAAATCCCAGCATTAACTGGGGAAGAAATTGATCAAGAAGATGATATCTTGAATTGCAAGAGGAAAAATGATGCATGCATCAAAACAGTAAATGATGGTTGCTTAAACAATGATGTTAGAATTTTTGAAGTGCCCCAAACAAATTGCAATTCAATCACCGCAGTTACTGCCCAGGATACTGAGTCACATGTGCCTGAAAGTGGACCTGAAACTGTAGCAGATTCTCCTGCATTTGTTGAAGATGTTAGGGGCCCACAGGATGGTAATGTGGATAGAGTTATGTCAAGCTCTCATAATACGAGTGCTCTTGAAGAAGGTGATTCAAATGAAAGCAAAGAAAGGTTTAGGCAGAGGCTTTGGTGCTTTCTATTTGAGAATCTTAATAGGTCTGTAGATGAACTGTATCTTCTTTGTGAACTAGAATGCGATTTGGAGCAGATGAAAGAGGCAATTCTTGTTCTTGAGGAGGCTGCATCTGATTTTAAAGAGCTAATCAATAGAGTTGAGGAATTTGAGAAAGTTAAAAAGCCTTCTCAAATAATTGATGGAGTTCCTGTCATCTTGAGGAGTGACCATCGGAGGACACATGCTCTCTCATGGGAGGTGCGCTTGGTTGTATTAGTCTGTTGACTTCTATTGCTCAGGTTGATATTTTGAGGTGCCAAAATACTGCAAATTAGCCTTTAATAAGTTGTAGATGCTGTATTTGGGAGATTTAGATCATCTGGCAAAGAAAAGAAATTATTCAATAATACCAAAGTCAAAATTTACTGAAACCATGATCTCTATTTTGCTCCTTTATCACATTAAACAAATGTTTGGCTTATAGGTCTTCAATCCTTGGAAAAAAATCAATTCTAAAGATTATTATACTTACATAGTTGAATGTGCGTAAGATTGTGTATGCAGGGAGGGGAATAATCATGTTCTGAGTGATATAAGATATGCACGGTATGTAGTAGTGGGTATGTATGTGTAATTGGAATTTCTCTACTTCACATGGCATTTTTAGAGGTATTGAGATAAATCCAATCCAGTGTAAAACTTGCTAGTCTAACACCATGGAACAACTTCTCACCCACCACTGGATTTAAATTTTTATGACTTCACAAGAGGAATTTTATCAATTGAATTCTATTATCGTCATATGCTATGAAGGTGGTGTTTTAATTTCAATTGTCATTGGTTCATGTTAACGTTTAGGACTCTGGCAGGGAAAATATATTGATAAAGATACCATCTAATCATACAATAATTTATCTTTCCTGTTTTGCTTGCTTGATTCTGTTTTCTCGGAGGCTGGTTCTTTGGCTTCACATATGAGAATTAGTCTATTCCTGTGAGAAACCTGGACCATCTGGCTGTTTAATGCTAAGATGCTTGGTTGCCTTGTCCTGATTCCAGGTCCGAAGGATGACAACATCACCTCATAAGGCAGATATTCTATCTTCATCTCTTGAGGCTTTTAGAAAGATTCAACAAGAGCGTGCTAGCCTGCAAGCAGTTAATAATGCAGAAAATGCCAAGTCTAAATGTCCAACTCCTGAATCTGGTGGCAATCTAAAATGGTCATGTAGGATGAGTGATGGAACACAACATATGAAGGATTCAATGACAAAGCCAAGAAAGCATATTGGAGCTTCAGATGCTAATAAAAGGTACCTGAATGAAGAAAAGCATAATATTGAAGCAGGGAAACTCTGCAAACCAATTGTAGCACAAAATGGACGTAACCAACCAGAGAGCTCACTATCATTGGAAGTAAATTTATCTAATTTACCTCTGAGGGAAAATTCTGCTGCTTTTGCCGCCACCAAGAGTAAAAGAGAGTACCTTGGATCGGAAGCTGAGAAGCTGCTTTCTAAGAAAGATAAAGTGCCAACAGAAGGTATTAATGAGAAAAATTCCAGATTCACAGATAACATCCGGAGGCAAATACCTCTGCCTGAAAAAGATAAGGAAAAGAGAAATGTAACTGCAGGAAAATCCATGGATGCTTGGAAGGAGAAGAGGAACTGGGAGGATATTCTCTCATCTCCGTTCCGTGTCTCTTCCCGTATGTCATATTCACCAGGCATGGGCAGGAAAAGTGCTGAACGTGTACGTACCCTGCATGATAAACTAATGTCTCCTGACAAGAGGAAGAAAACCTCTTCAGACTTGAAAAAGGAAGCAGAAGAAAAGCATGCTCGTGCTATGAGAATCAGAAGTGAGTTAGAGAATGAGAGAGTACAAAAGCTTCAACGCACATCAGAAAAACTAAATCGTGTCAATGAATGGCAAGCTGTACGCAATATGAAGTTACGAGAGGGCATGTATGCCCGTCACCAACGCAGTGAATCTCGTCATGAAGCTTTTCTAGCTCAAGTGGCGAAGAGAGCTGGTGATGAAAGTAGCAAGGTAAATGAGGTTCGGTTCATTACTTCCTTAAATGAAGAGAATAAAAAGCTAATGTTGCGTCAGAAGCTTCATGGGTCTGAGTTGAGAAGAGCTGAAAAGCTTCAAGTGATCAAATCTAAGCAAAAGGAGGATCTGGCAAGGGAAGAAGCTGTTATAGAACGCCGAAAACTAATTGAGGCTGAAAAGTTACAGCGTCTTGCTGAGATACAGCGGAAAAAGGAGGAGGCTCAAGTCAGAAGGGAAGAGGAAAGAAAAGCATCAAGTGCAGCACGTGAAGCAAGAGCTATTGAACAGCTTCGAAGAAAGGAAGAAAGAGCCAAAGCCCGGCAAGAGGAAGCTGAACTTTTGGCCCAGAAATTGGCAGAGAGACTTAGTGAAAGTGAACAGCGTCGTAAGATTTACCTAGAGCAAATTCGGGAGAGAGCTTCTATGGATTTCAGGGATCAGTCATCCCCTTTAATACGCCGATCCCTAAATAAAGAGGGGCAGGGTAGATCTACACCGACTAATAGCAATGATGATCCTCAAACAAACATTGCCTCTAGCATAGGAGGTTCTTGTCTTGGAATTGGCAGCATCACGTTGCAACAGTCAATGAAGCGAAGAATTAAGAAAATTCGACAAAGGCTTATGGCTTTGAAATATGAATTTCCTGAGCCCCCTCTTGGTGGTGAAAGTGCTGGCATTGGATATAGAGTGGCAGTGGGTGCTGCCAGGGCAAAAGTTGGCCGGTGGCTTCAAGAACTACAAAGACTTAGGCAAGCAAGAAAAGAAGGGGCCACAAGTATAGGGCTAATAATTGCTGAAATGATCAAGGTATTCTTTTCAAATTTGATTGGAATTATATATCTTTATCTATTGATCCAGAAATTTTTTACATTTATTCACAACTTTGTAAAACAAAAAATATTCATTTCCAGTTATTGCAGTTAACTTTCTAACTTGTGCTTCTCTGATTTTTTTTTTTTTTGTGAACTAGTATTTGGAGGGAAAGGATCCTGAGCTACAGGCATCTCGTCAAGCTGGACTGCTTGATTTTATTGCTTCTGCACTGCCTGCTTCCCACACTTCAAAACCTGAAGCATGCCAGGTTACATTGCATCTTTTAAAACTTCTGAGAGTAGTACTCTCTACGCATGCAAATAGGAGCTATTTCCTTGCACAAAATCTTTTGCCACCAATCATCCCAATGCTGTCAGCAGCTCTGGAGAACTATATAAAGATTGCAGCATCTTTAAGTATTCCTGGTAACTCAAGTTTGCCAGTAAACAAATCATCAGTTGAGAATTTTGAATTAATTTCTGAAATATTAAATAATTTTTTGTGGACTGTTACTACAATTTTTGGGCATATAAGCTCTGAAGAAAGACAACTTCAAATGCGGGATGGCTTGCTGGAGTTACTGATTTCCTACCAAGTTATTCACCGATTAAGAGATCTTTTTGCACTTCATGATAGGCCTCAAATGGAAGGGTTAGCATTTCCTGCCCCTATCCTCTTAAGCATACATCTTTTGGTGGCTTTGACTTCTAGACCTGGAACAATGAGTTCCATAGACTGGGAATCTTTCCCTATGGCAAAGGAGCAGAAAATTGACAGTGAAGGGACTAAGTTTGCAGATTCTGCGGATTCTGTAGTGAGTAACTCCTGGGGAGATTACAGGTCTCAATTATCTGTAATTAGTGGTAGCTCAGCGATGCATTTACCTGATGTCCCAGAGGACAGGCCATTAGATGAATTGTGTAAGGTGAAGGGAACTGATGAATCTCTTGCTATTGGCAAGGATCATGAAATGGAGCATATTGATAGTTTTCTTCAGTTGAAGGATGCTGACATGGAGAAGATGGATGTTCTAGATGAATCCAAGAACAATCAGGGAGGGGATATCATTAATTCTTCTATTCTTCAAAAGGATGAGAAACACACGGTGGTAATTGGTGCAGCACAGAAAAATGAAGAAGTATCGATCTTGGATCAACCTGTGGTGTTTCTTCTTTCTGCTGTTTCTGAAACAGGACTTGTCAGTCTCCCTTCTCTTTTGACTGCTGTACTGCTGCAGGCAAACAATAGATCATCCTCTGAACAGGTAAGATTGCTCCAAACTGCAAATTCAATCGTACATGTTTTTCTTTTGTGGTACACAAAAGTGGCAAAAGCCCAACTATACAGCAACTACACTAGGAAAAGAAACACCAGAGTATTTTCTTAAAGGGATGGTTATGGTTGGCATAGGGACCACAAAGTGAATCTAGACTATGAGGATTTCAGTTCCTAGCTTTGTTTTTTGTTTTTTTTTTGTTTTTTTCATTTTCTATCTAAAATATATATATTTTTTCTTTAGTTATATCTAAAAGGGTAAGTTGAATGGCTTCATTCTTCTGTAGGCCTCATTTATCCTACCATCTAATTTTGAAGAGGTGGCAGCTGGAGTACTGAAGGTGCTGAATAATGTGGCTCTTTTGGATCTTATATTTTTGCAGCAAATGCTAGTAAGTTTGTTGATTCCCCTTATCATTATATTCTGTTTTTCAAGCAGGTGTATGTTAAACTTTATTAAGATTGCTTTAGTTTAATTTTTGAAGATAATCTCTACTTTTTCTAGCCCCTGCCGCCTTTTATCCTTTCCCTTTTTCTGTTGCTCACTCACTGACAAATTCCTGTTTTCCTTGATCCTGTTCTGCTCCCAGGCTAGGCCAGATCTGAAAATGGAATTTTTCCATCTGATGAGCTTCCTTCTTTCTCATTGCACCAGCAAGTGGAAAACTTCTAATGATCAGGTGCATACCCCATTTTTTATCTTTTTGTGAGTGCTTGTTGCACGTCACCAACTACCCTAATATATGATAGATTGATGAATGGGATTCCTTTTCCTTGAGTGGTTTAGACTGATGAAACTTGAAAGACTTGACCTTGGGGCTTGCCTTATATAATAAGTCCAGGACCTTCTGAAATGAAATCCACCACACAATAAGTATTGGTGGAGATTTTTCCAACATGGGCAAGTTCTTAATCTTCATGAGTGCAGGACATGGAAAACATAGGGGGGTTGGGATGGGGCTCTCATCTTGATCCGCGTGCATTGTTGGAATTCAGTTGCATTGTTTCATGCTTTACATTAATCAAATTAATTTGTAGGAAAATATACACCCACGATCACTTTAATGCTTGTGCACTGCAATGTGTCTCAGGTCGGAATCCTTATGCTTGAATCTCTGTCACTTCTTGGTCACTTTGCCTTGTTCCATCCTGGAAATCAAGCTGTCCTTCGATGGGGAAAGAGTCCTACTATCCTCCATAAGGTCTGTGAATATTTAAGAAAGTTTGATTTATTTTCTCAATTTTATTGATATACTCTAACATTGAGCTGGAAGAAGACAGGTCTGCGATTTGCCTTTCGTTTTCTTCAGTGACCCTGAGTTGATGCCATTCTTGGCTGGCACATTGGTTGCTGCATGCTATGAGTGTGAGCAGAACAAGTTTGTAGTTCAGCAAGAACTGAGTGTTGACATGCTACTTTCCTTGCTAAGATCTTGCAGAAATGCTGCATCTGCATCTCAACTTAATTCAACCTTAGACAGTTCCCCAACAGATGAATCTAGTGAACATAATCAATTAGGTCCTGACTTTAGAAAGCCTCAGGTGGAAATTCCTATAAAATACAGCCGTACCAATGGCAAAGGCACTCGGGTTTCTTCGGGAAAGAGTGGTGCTTCAGGAAATAGCATCAAAATTGGCAAGATGAGAAGCCAACGGGATAGCAAGGCAACTAAGAATTATGAAGAAGTTGCTCCCAAGCACAATCCGTCTATTCCAGAGACCCCGTCTTTAATGTTGCATTGTAGATTTCCTAACAGCTTCATTGATAAAGTAGAGCAGTTCTTTTCAGCTGAAATTCCCAATGGAGTTGATGAAGTACGAGTTCAAACATTGTAAACTAAAGTTTATGGATATGGAGTTGATGAAGTACGAGTCCAAACATTGTAAACTTTAGTTTATGGATAATATCTACGAATCTGCTCACATGCTAACTGAAACAGTAGAATTTATCTGATGTTTCTAATATTGTTGCAGATTGCAACTACATACACATGAGCATCCAAAAAGCCAGATGTAGCTCGAATTTGTTCGAGTTATACACCGAAGTTCATTTACTCACTTAGTGTCAAATATTAAATCCTTTGGGATTTATACATAGTTTGCTATGCACAGTAATATCACATTGCGATTTTTTTTGGGCCAAAATAGTTGCCAGACAACGAACCATGAATTTAGTGAGTGTGTTTGGAAACCCATCTAGAATTTACTAAATTTATACTGTAATAAACCTTAGAGAGAACGAGGGGAAGTAGCAAGACTTTCAAAAATTTAGAAATTTCTATTAGTTAAAATTAAATAAGATAGAGGTATAACACAGATAAAATCACAGATTTTATGAAAAGAATCGATTAAAGAAACCTACTTCAGATGTTGAAAATGAAGAATAATAAAAACAAAAATATACAACTGAGTGTATCTACCTATCTACAGTAGCAGTCTGCCAACGTACAGTTTTATTATAATTTTAGACATGCCGGGTTAAATGGAAACTTTGATATATTAGTGTTTTGATGGTATATACTGCTCGAAAACTAGATTAAATTTCATCAGTTCAAGATTCATGACAAAACAATTCACCATGTAGCCAAATCAACTCATGTCACTATAGCATTGACTTCCATAATCGCTCCAAAAATAATTAGTTGAAATAGCTGGTGCAATCAATAATGCGTCGCAAATAGACGATCCCAATTGAGCCACTACACCGCAAAGATTATCTCAACCTGGACTTTCCAGGGCTTTTCTAAAGTCCATATGTTGACTGCGGCTCCCTTTTTCTTCTAGACAAGACATCCCAGGGAACTGCTTAAAAGATTTTTCTGAGAACCTCATTGGCAGCCTCCACAGTCATACGATGGACAGTGATATAGCGACAAAATGAGGCTGGGCGTGCAGATGTCATCTTTCTACCAAGTACTCTTATTATGGACCTCTTCCAGGCTTCACTTTATTAGCCATTAGCTACAGAATAGGCACTTCCAGGCACCTTGACTATAAGCTCATCCTCAATTCCATTCCCTTGTACCTCAAGAAGCCCATGGTCCTGAAGTTAATTCAAAAAATGTATTGAAATTTAAATCACATAATAATCAGCAACTCTGCATCTCAAACAACTCAAGGATTATCTTGGTAATGGAAATTATTTAAATAGTTCATGAAATTTTTTTTAAAGCAATTCTCGCAAGCAAGGTTGAATCCAAGCGTACTTGCACCATTAGCAAAACTACTTAGTACCTAACAAATTTTATTCTATACGAGGTACTAGATTATGTAATATCCCTGATTATGTTACAGGATGAAAAGCAATGTTCCAAAAATTACTGCTTAATGCACTCTGCATGCCAAAAGAATATGTTAAAGTGACAATAGTGATATAACATTTTCATAGTTAGTATAGATATTCACCTAGACGTAAATGTCTAAGGACATGTTCAAGCTGTACCTAACACACATCTGTCAACCCTCACAAGTAAAGCCTTGAAATTAAACAATTTCATGCTCGTACAGATGGAACAAATGCCTGACATGAGGTGTGTCATACAGATACTGGCATCCAACACGTCTGGCAGACTGGCATGTAACACACCACCAGGGAATGCATGTCCATACTTCAGAGCAGAAAAGAGAATTATCATAACCGGACTGGCCGGTTCAAAAGGTTGAATCGGCAATTGGACAATATTCAGGTATGGTTCATGCTCAACAACTGGTATAGTGAAAACTGGTCAAGAACCACTAGAACCGGCCAGTTTTCATCAATTCTTGTTGAAATTGGTCGGTCCAGTGGTTGGACCAGCTTTTTAGGGGACAATGTGGCGGTTTGTGAAGCCACCACGTCATCCACGTGTCTAAATGGATGCACATTTTTACCTTGAAAGGTGAAAGATGGGAAGCGAAAGACACGTCCCATTGATTGCAAGCTCAACACATCAACCAGTGAGCCAAACTGATTGTTGTTAAATGCACTCAAACTAATATATTTATTCTATTACCATTAAATAATATAAGTAATATTTTCATAAGAAAATATTTAATACTTAAATTTAAATTTTGACATATTAAAACTATCACAAACACTTTATATTAGACTTAAAATAATATATTCTTCAAAAACTTTTACATTTTAAACTAATTTAACATTATATAAACTATTTATGCTCGCTATTTGTTTTTTTCATAATTAATATATTCAATAATATAATGTTATATATTTAATATATATTAAAAAAAATTATAAAAAATTCTGTTTCAACTGCTGTTCAATTACAGTCAAACTCCTGAACCACTGCTCCCCCATCATGTTTAATCACTGATCTGGTTTTTAAAACATTAATTACAACATACCTGAATATTAGAGCATGCAGCCTCCATCTGACCAATTTTTAATTCACTAATTACCAATTTTAGTTGTTTCTTGGCCTTGGCTCTTGTTTGGCGCCGTTCAGCACACTGTGCTGCAGTAACATCATAATGGCAGGCCACACAAAGGGTCCTCAGATTCTCCAGTCTGCATTCGCCTACACAAAAATGAAATAATATATCAACTTCAAACCCCAAACTCATTAAATAATTTTTTGTGATAGAGGGAATGAGCAAGGGAGGAGAGACGGGTATCTCAGTTGACAAATTTACAAAATTTAAAATAAGAGTTCAGTGATTAAGTCACCAAAACACTTCGCTACTACATAATCAAGTAAAGAGTTTGCATCTCAAGGAAATACAAGACAGTAAGAATTAATATATCTCTGCCTCTACAGAAAGATCTAGAAAAGCAAGTAAGATTATTCTTAAGAATAAATAATACCTCCGCCTTGATATACTGGAACAATATGATCTGCATGCCATGAATTGCCTTCAATTGGATCATTGACAAGCTTCTCAAGCCTGCAGATGATCCACCGGTGTTTCAGAAGACTGTTGGTGTTAAATTAAAAAGTAAAAAATCTGTTAACAGTGTTCCGCACAGGAACTCTTTTAACAAGCCTATAACGTTGTTCCCTAACATTATAAAATCACGGGCTTACACCTTTAAAGACTTACAAGTTCTTCCGTTTTGCCACTTTTGGTGCTACTTTCCCAATGTATTCTTGTCGCCTCGCCAATGACAAAGGTCTTATATGCTCAACTAGTTTATGACAGTCTAATTGGCAATTTGTGCACACACCTTGTTCAATTTCGAAAAGTTCCTGAAGATCTCATCTCTAGCTTGTTAACAAAAGCTTAGAGACAATACTCATAACTGTTTCTAATACAGAACAGCCATACAACAAAGCAAACTTAGGCAAATACATTCTACTTTAGATATGACTAAAGTTCTTGCCTGACGGAGGAATCTGTTGCTTGTTCTCATGCGATACTCTTCATAGCAGACAAGGTTGCAGAAAAGATCTTCAAAAAAATCAGGTGTCTTGGCATTATTACCCCTGAAAGCAGAGGAATTGATTGAAGACTAAAACAAATAATAATAAGAACACATTATTTGCCTAGGACTTACCTGCATGTCTTTTGACAAAGCTTACAGAGTGGTTCTTCTGTCAGATTCCAAGCTTGAGTGTATTCTTTCTCCTTCTTACCATGGCCACTTCGCAGATAAACCTTTCTCCAAACAGCATCTGATGGTAAAGGATGGCTAATCTCAATTAAAGGTGTCATGCGTCGTTTACTTCCACCATTTAATAATCCCTGTCAAAGAAAGAACGTTCTTACATATACATATATTACCAAATAGGCAAAAAAAAAAGTAAGGTTAGACAGATTGAGACAAAAAAAACAATGATATCCACGAAAAGTGTGTTTAAGCTCAGCATACACACCTTCTTGTTGTGGCTATTGCTTTCACTCAAGTAGCACAATTCAACAGCCAAGGGAACTTGTAATGGTTTTCCCAGTAACTTCTTACGCTCAATTGGCCTTAATTTCTTCCACTCATTTAAAAATTCCAAAAGAGCATGCCTATAAGCAGGATTGTCCTTGACAGATATAAACTCTCTTTTCTTTTTATCATCATCAGCAAGGGTACTTAGCAACTCAAGTTCCTCTGGTCGGAAATTTTCATAAAGTGGTCTTGGTCTTATATCTGTACCCACAATGCAAGTATACAAGTGGACCCTTCCAGTATATGGGCTCACCTGAAGAGTAAGCAACAGTGATTCTCATATTTAGAAGGATGATAAGCCGCTTTATCATTACCAATACTAAGGAAAAACAGGATGTCATTAAGGCAACCACCCATTTTATCATCTATATAAAGTATCTCGGTATATACAGTAAACTTCATATAACATATATTAAGACAACAGTACCACCTAACTACCCTACTAACGTGTTCAGAAAAATTTAGGAGGACAATCACACTACAGGGCACAAAGTACACTCAACCAACTCAATCTAATATTAAAAAAAAAGCATAAAACAAACTTTTTATAAGAAAACTTTGCCTCAAATCGTAGAGATTCAACTTGACTAGAGGAATTTTCATCAGCTTCAATTGGCTGAACAGGTTGGTAATCATCTGCTTCTATTGTTGGGGATAATTTCTTATCCTGCACCTCAAAAATATGAAACAACATCCTTAGGCAGTCAAATACACAGAAATGAACTGTAATTGTTCTCTCCATGTCAAAAGACTGCAATGCAAATGCACCTCTATTACTTGATCATTGTCTTCACTTTTCTTTTGGATAAAATCTAACGTCTGATCTTTGTTTTCACCACTCTTATCAAGCTTACATATATCAAAACCAGAATATTTTTCCTTGGCATCAAAATAAGAAACATCTACATCTAGATTTCCATCCGAAACAGAAGCCTTGCATAATTCTAGGCAGGGAAGCTGATCAGCCTATTATACCAATAAAATAGAATAGTTAAAATGAGGTAAAACAATCTAAACTTTTAAGTCTTAACATAAGATGAGCAGTCTGAACTAAATTATTTACAAAGTAAGTCTGCTGATCAGATTGATCACCCAATTTTGCTTGGGAAGGTTGCGAATTCAAGACTGATCCAAAATCTAGCAACTTTGTCAACTGTTCAGAAGTTTCACTGGATGCAGTTTGCTCTTCACAACTACTATCAGTTTTGACAGATGTGCCTAAATAAGAAACACCTTCAACCTGCCACCCAACATCCCCATGCCCCAAAAGGAAGTGAATGTTATAGTAGAGAATATGAAACAATAAATCAACTTCTCAATCATTGCAAAAATTAAACAGTTTCTGTTTCATAACAATCGCAATAAAAAATATTTTATTAGCATAGCAAAAGCTCAGGCACAGTAAGGAGGAAATACAAATACTGAAACCTGACTAAACTCACAAAAGGTTCAAAAAGGCAAGGAACTAGAGCAATGATTGATAAGAGATAAATCATTCACTTGACCTTATTGTTACATCCAGAAACCCAAAAGTTGAAAGTAAATCTGGACTTGTGACGATGTGGACTTGTAACAATATGACTTGGAAAGCTATTAAGCCAACCAATCAATTTGTTTGTCGCATAAATTGGAAAGGGCATCCATTCATATTCTATTGAGATTGAGCTTCAAAAGTATAAGAATTATCCATCCATGTATAAAGAGTTTTGCAACTCCAGGCAGACAGAGATGCTTAAAATTTTCTTTTACATGTCTGCAGGTGCGTATAAAAATTTTGAAGGTTTAAATTACCCTATTAGTAAAAAGAAAATTGGAAATTTGTCCGTGCCAATATAACATTTTGCAAAGGGAACTACAAAATTTACAGCAAAGCATAAAGAACCTGACAGTGTTACCTGTATCTCTTTCACCGCATCGTATTTGCCATCTGTTGTAGATGAAACACGGTGCAAACTTTTGTTCAAGTTTCTCCAATGTGACTCATCCAAGGAATCCTGCAGAAGGACCAAACCAACAAATCCTGCATAAGAGGGATACATCACAAAAAGTAGCCCCAATCCCAAATATTCAGCATGAACAACAAAATCCTAAGAACCTTTGCACAGAAGATGTATACATTGACTGCATTTGTTTGCCCTCGTCGATGAGCTCTATCCTCAGCCTTCAAAGCCAATTCCCATAATTTACACAATTCAATACTACTATATATCAGTAATACCAACACATCTTACACTTCAATATAAAGATGAAACCAACAATGCCAACAAGAAGAATAGATATTGCTATTGTTGCATCATTTTTATGATAAACAAGAATGCATCATTTTTATGATAAACAAGAATGCATCATGTGCAACACTTGGCATTGATGATCATCAAATTCAAAAGAAAGATAAAATAAATTCTCATTAGCGGTCTGTTGGCCTAGTGAGCCCCAAAGTAAACCACAAAATAATAAGTTAAATGAAACCACCCCTGTTTCAATTTTAGAACAACATATATCAGCAATTACTTTTATATAGATGCACGTGACTTCCCATTTCTTTGTTCCTTTCAAATGCAGTCATCTTTAGATATGTCCACTGTCCACAGCAACTTTATCATTAAAACAACCAGCACCATATTTTTTTTAAAAAAAAATTTCAATACATGGTATTGACATCATAAAGACAGCTTCATTAGTGTCAATCACATATCTATAGAACTACTTTATTCCTTCTGATATGCCAATCACTTTTCTGCACTTTGGAAAATGCAATCTTCTGCAGTATCTTATTGATCTTGACAGAGACTGTTCCTAACCAGATGAGTGCACCGGCAAATGTCACTCATCCTTCAATTCAAAGATAGTTAGCTATAATAATATTCATAAAACAGAACCTGAAGCATCAGAGTTGGGCACTGAGGTAGCTCCAAGAACACAACATTCTGTGCTGCTGAGAAATCAAGTCCAAATCCTGCTGCTAGAATACCTATTATTGCAATTTTAACCTGATAAACAAATATAACTTACAAATCAGAGTAAGGCTAAATGTAATGATGATATACCCTTGGTTACTAAGGTTTATGAAAGAAAGAAAAAGAAACAGCCTCAGCAGTTAGGAGAAATAAGAGGAGCAGTTAAGATTTTAAAATAAGGGAAGTTAGTGACTGATGGGAACCAGAATATTCAACCCAGAAATTATCAGCCCAAATAACAAAACATACTGAAATATACTGATAGAAATAGGCAACAGCCCAGAAATTATAATGGAACAGCACCGAACTTAAAGGAAATGAAATGACAATGGCAATGGAGGACCCTTGCCTTCAGATAACATAAACACTACAACAGAAAGCAAATAACAGAACCATGGACTAGTAACCCAGAAACCTTCCCTAGCAATATTTGCGCTAGGACTCCCCCTCTCAACAAGCTAAATACTCCATAATTCCTCACACAGCCTTTCCTCCCTTTTTGTAAGCTCCCAGACTGCCTGCAACTTGTCTCCCTCACTCCCATACGCAACCAATCCCCTACAAATGTGGATCACTTGCCACGTGTGATACTTGATCAATATTCCTTTTGCCCGTTCCTTTTCTAAAATACCCCAGGGTTATATCAGTGACAGTTTCCAACAGTGAGGTGAATTTAACATCAGAGACATCAGTCCGTTGGGTACTTCTCTGGAAAATTGGAAAAGGGGTCTTGGGAGTGGCTAACATACTCTAGAATGCTAGAGGATATAATGTTTAGGATCACTGAGTGTTAATTACTTAAGTGTTCCATGATTTATTGTTAGTAGGACATACTTGTGTTCTTCTATAGTGTTATTATCCGATTATTATCTGTGTACTGGAATCTGAATAGTGAAGTCTGTGCTGTTACTTAGTATTATTGTTCTGTATTGTGAAGTATATTGAAGTATTGTATCAGTGTGACAGTATATGTTTTACCATAATATATCAGTGTTCCATCCTATTACTGTTTCTGGTTGTGGATTCCATCAAATGACAAAATAGTCCAAAGTTTGTCTGAATCTGATTAACACAGATGTAGCCATGTAGAATATGGCTACTCAAAAAAATATTGGACATGGAATGTATGTATGCGCATACAAAAGTAATGCACAGAAAATTTGATGGTTTGATAATAACAAAAATATACAATATGATTGTTCTTTAAAATTTACGGGAGTCTTACTGAACACATACAAATTTGCCTTTCAACAACAGCAAAATACATGACCTTAAATGAGACACGTAAGTTTGTTTACTAATGACAAGTGCTTATGCATGCTCACAACCTGGATAAACAAATTATATCAAGCACTTAGCCAGAAGATCAACAATGGAGGTAAGACCTTAGACCATCAGCAGATAAACAAAAAGCAAAAAAATGTCATCTGATGTAATTTTATGCCTTATAAAATTACTTCTGAAGCCTTAAGTTACACAAAAGACTAAAAGGACCAATAGATCAAAACAGAGGTGAAGACGAAAGAAGAGAACAGAAAAATATCGCAATAAATTCTGGGGGGAAATGCCGCAAAGAAGATTATGAAGCAGTGATACCTTAGGTGATGATCGAAATGACACCACTGCTGACTGCCTATCTCTGGCAAGTGTACTTCCATCAATTCGGACGAAACCTATCCCTTTCTCACATACAAACTCCTGGGTGGTTTAGAAAGACAAAGTTTATATGACAAATGAAATCTAAATGTTTGTGGGACATCAAACTCACCAAAGCATCAGAGGCCAAAATGAATATACAGTATGATGGTAGCAAGCCCAAAGAAAAGGAACGAAAGTCAAAACGCAAACAACATCATGTGTAAATGCAGTCAGTACACTAGGTCACAACCTGTCAAAGGGATTTTGAAGTAAACAGTAACTCCCAACTGAGGAAAAAATCTACCTGTACTCCATCAAGAACTTTGTGGTGATGAGCAAAAATTATCATTTTTGAAGCATTGTCTGACTCTGCAATGACTGGATGGAGGGAAAGCCATTCACGAAAACCAGAAAGCTTTGCAATTCCAAGTTCCTGGTAGGAGAGCTTTCCTGATAATAGATAGAAGAGAAGCATGAATATACTTTTATGGAATTCTTCAAATTTGAATAAAATTTTAATCCATGCAACAGCAGTGCAGCATCAATTGCTTGTTACTATCATGGCACAACCTAAAACTGAGTGACAGTTTTATGAAAGTCTAAGGGGTCAACATTCACTTAGAATACGAAATTCTTTTTCTGAATTCGACTTCTTTTCTTTCATTTTATTCGTGGCAATGAGTTTGCTAAGTGTAATCCTTCCAAAGCTGTATTCATATTACCCAGGTCTTATTCATAGAAGTACTGCCCTGGCATTTTAAAGGTAAGATGCTAATGTTAGCAGATATCAGAGACTGCCAGCAATTGGACTTAGTTTCTATGATTGTCTGGGTCTTATTCAGCTTATTATGATCTTAGGTAATGCTTATGCCTTTGGTATCATTAGGAATTTCTAACTTCTAATCCATCTTGGATTAAGACTAGAATCCAAATGATAAGCACTATAAACTATCAGATTAATGCTTCAATTCATAAAGTGGTCAGTTTTATGGAGAATTTATTTAAGCTTGCCTTCTATGGATTTGATAATAAAATTCCATCCTTAGCTGCAATGCCTAAGACAAGACTGATGAACAAAAAGCTATTACATGAGACATTAGTTAAAACACAAATGCAGTACTTCAATACTATAGTAATAATTCCTAAACAGTACCATCAGGTTCATCCAAATTTTCCAAACCCGTGTCTTCAGAGGCACTTTTGGAAGTATCACTGTTCAACACTCCAACTGCATTTTTTGCGGCAACTACATCTGATCTCTTCAACAACAACCTTATAATTTGCCGCCGTTTCGGTGGCAATTGTAGCAGCACATGCTCCTTTAGACGCCTTATCTACAATACATTAAAGACAAATAAGACAATTATCTTAACAGTCAAGGAGCAATATCTTCAACGCTTATTGTAAGGGTAAGAAACAACAGTCAATAAAATTAGGAGCACTGCAAAAAAATTATAGTAACAACTCAACTCAAGCATTTGTTAGTATGAAATGTATGCATTATGTTGAGAATATAAACCCAAAATATGATAGTGATAAAGCAATAATTTTTTTTAAATAAATTGATTAACATATGCAAGAAAAGGACATCAACCTATGAGCAATGACCACATCACCAATAACAATATAAAGAAAATAAGAGCAAAAGAAAAAAATAAAACACAACCAAATCACACTCATTAAAGAATCTGATTTGGCTGCACAAACTTCAGTGCTCAATTGAACTGTTCCAAAATGCAGGGATAAGTGGCTAACCATTTATGAAGCTGAGACCATAACAGAAGAATGCTTTTAGAAAAATGTTAATGACAATAGCCCAAAATCATTGAAAAATAAATGTTACAGGGATCAAGTAACCACCATAACAGTTTGCCTTAGTAAAACATTCAACTCCTCCAAGCGAATGCCCTTTGAAAAATCCTGCAGCACAATCCCATCTTTATTGTCAACTTTCAAATTTAACAACGAATTATTATAATAAAATAACAGATATTGATCCAAAGATATAAAATCTCATTACTTTTTTCCCATCATGTGACTAAAGATGCCAAAGAGGACACAATCTTGATCCACAATATGGAAATGAAATTGCACCTCCTAAAGGCCGAAAGGAAAAAAACTGTAGTTCAGAGAACCAAAACATCTTAGCACCTTTGAAATGTCATTTTCGTGTTTCTTTGCAAAGCAGATAACATTACAAATATTTCCATTTGTCAACCATAACCACATCTTAAGCAACATTTTTCATCTTCATAATAAAGCATGCAACAGGTAATGTTCTTCTATTGTTAAGAAATACAAACTAACTACAAGGTACTTATAATATTCAAACATATAAACATATATACTTAAAGGTGTGCACACACAAACAAAGATTATGAAGAGCTCTTTTAACAGGATTACCGCAATATATTTTCCTTGGATGCCCATGATATATGTAAAATCACAGTAAGTTTTTGCAAACTCATATTTATTCTTCCCCAGCAATCCAGGCCTATAAAATAGAAGCATTGTCAAGAAATCCGAATTAACAGGCTTCGAGGAAAGATAATTCACATATGGAAAAGGTTTAACATGGATATACTTGCCATAACATATTTATCTGATGAAAAATGTCATACGGTCTATAAGCACCTAGGAAGAAATGCACCATACACATTAAAAGTTGAAAAGATCAAAAGGAAACCAAAAAAAACAAAGAACCCAAATTATAACACTGAAAGGTAATAAAAAGAAAATAAAAAATGAGCCACAACTCAAATATTAGAATAAGAATATTTATTAGCATTGGAGTTCATGCAGCTGGCTTGCTGTGACATATGCTACAACCTTGACAAAGAAGGTGTCCCAGATAGCAGAATTATACGCTTGACTTCTGAAGCCACATCAAGAACAGCCTGTATCTGCTAAAACAGAAGATGTGAGAAGTGGAGAACAGAATATTAATATGCCTTTTTCACTAAAGGAAATATATAGAGGTGAAAAATAATACATTAAATTACAAGAGTACAAACAAAAATCACAAATCAGCATTATAATAGAAATTATTCTTCGAAAAGGAAAATTTGACCAAACCATTTAGGATTGAGCAGTTCCACTCCCAATCCAGATCTTTTAATTCCACTAATCTAAATCCCATATTTCTCCATTAAACAAAATATCAATCCCCCAAATTAGTGATAATCCTTCCCACTAATCTAGATGTATAAAATTAGCCAAAAAAGTGAAAGGAATGTTCTGAAGGGATCCATGTCCTTGAGTGTCTCACTTGATATATATATATATAGAAATTTTCATGTATAAAAAGGAAACCTACACACATTCATAAAGGCAAGCTTCTATTTTTCAAATTTCCAAGCAAGAAAAAGAGATGGAAGCAGCACATACCTCTCCTGGTTCAGAGGGTTTCTTTGTACCTCTCACGTGATGAGATTCATCAACAATCAAGAGAGCCCACTCTCGTTCAAGCATGCTCTTCCGCAAACGATGGAGCATGGTATAAGAAATAACCACAACTCTAGGGCATCTTGTTAAATATACAGGATTATCTCGATGGCCAAAAACTGCTTTAGAAGAAACAAGTAAATGCTAAGAAAAGAAAAAGATCATTTTGCAACAATGATATGAATAGAAAATCATGCAACAAGAAGAAAAGTAGTTTTTGGACAATAAAAATAAAATAGATTCCACAAAATTGCAACAGATGAAAAGTAATATGTAAAAAACACCTCTCTTATCAAATTTTATCTATGCACATGCCTAGTCAGTTTCTTGTATCATGTATAGCACCACTCCAACATGATGTCAAACACAAAAGAAGAAAATATCATCATCAGCTGAAGAAGCAAAATATAGCATAGATCCAAAAAATAAAATTGCATATAACGTCTCAGTGTCTCACTGCAATGTTTCCATTAACTGCCTTGGTGATTACCAGATCATCATCATACTAACAAGTTATCACTTATCAGCATTAGGAAGCTGTTGGGTCAATACAGTTTGGTCTTCTATATATTCAGTTTCTAGGTATTGTGGTGGAAACTTTTGTAGATTCTAGCGGCAAGCTGTTTTTTTTGGTAGATATTAAAAAAAAAAACCTATGCAGCCACATCAACAGTTTATGCACAGTTTGCAAAGAATAATTGTGTAGCATTACCCATTTCTGTTTTGGCAATAACAGTTTTTGTTTCTCATTTTGATGAAAATTTGAGATGGTTTTCTCCTTTCATAATTCTCCCTGTGAGAGAAGAACTTTTAGACAAAAGAAGAGTATAGTGATATGAAGAGCGAATACCATACACTCTTCTCAAGAACAAAACATTATACATAGACTCCTCATAGACCCCATTATTCAACACGGATAACTAAACAAAAACAAAGTAATATCCAACGTAAGTTAAAATGTAAAGCATTACCTAGATGGACATCAGCAGGCAAACAATGGGGAAGCCAACGCTCCAACTCTTCCGCCCATGTAAAACGCAAAACAGCTGGGCAAACAACAAGTATAGAACCTTCATTCAGGAAACATCCTGCAATAGCAATAGCCTGGAAAAAAAAATAGTTTCATGTGATTCCGTTGTTTACATTATGGCTTTATACAGATGAAACTTCCTACAATTCTGAAATTGCACCTAAATGAATACAAGCTTCATCTGTTTCCTAACGTATCAAAAAAATTCTATGCATATAAGAAATTACTGACTCACTTGAGCAATATAACGAATGCTAATTCTGAAGAGCTAAAGCAACCAGGAGACACAAAAAGGTTAGGAATACAGCAAAAGATGCCATTTTATTTACCTAAAGTTGTAGCTCAGAAGCCTATCTTACCTGGAGTGTTTTCCCAAGGCCCATCTCGTCTGCTATCAGACACCTGCCACCCCTTCTCAAACCAAATCTTAAACCATCTATTTGGAAAGGCAACAATGCATCCAACAAAGTTCTTGGTAGCTTCCCAATTAACTCATCGACTGTGTCATCAGACAAGTGCTCTGGCCTGCAGGGTATCCAGCGCCCTACAACAAAGGAGTGTGAAAGCGTCTCAACGACTTTTAAAGTTGCCCATGGAATTTCTTCAACTTCTATATCTGCGGAGATCTTCAAACATTTAAGGACAGCATGGTAATCCCTTAACTTGTATACACAGGCCTTTCCACCACCGTGATTTTGGGTGTAGTGTGATGGCATGACCTGATAGAAAGTCAGAGTACGGTACATTAACAACAAATTATAAGCAATAGAAGCTGCGAAGAACCTGGTTAACTTCTTCTGTCAAAGTAACGCTTAGAACAAAAATCGAGAGATCAAAATCACTCATGCATCCACCAAGAACAGAAAATCATTATCATAAATTAAAAAAATTACCAAATCATTTCAGTCAGAGACGTCAAAGAAAAAATAAAAGAATGCAAATCACCATTTTCTAGCATTTTCTCAGCAATCAAACAAGGTTTCAGAAGGACTTACATTGGACAAAGAGTCGCTTAGTCTCTGCAAGCACCACTCCTCCCCGGGATAGGGGAAACCCTGAAGGGCCCATGGGGTGGCAGAGAAAGAGTCAGGAGAGCATATTTCGAGCCTCACCAGGTACTTATGGGGCAAGGGCTTCGCAGAAACCGGTTCGACGGAGACAGTTTGGGGTTGTTTGGAGAGGTGAATGGGTCGGGGCTTGGGATTGGGATTGGGTTCGGGAGAGATCTTTCGGCACTTGAAAAGCTGCCAAGGGTCTTTCTGTTGGCGAGATTCTAACAGAGCCTGTCGTCTTGCAATCGCCGCTAAACGGTTCGCTTCGGCTCGTTTTCTCTGTTCTTCCGTCATTTCCATGGCGTAGCGAGTGACAAGGCAAGGAGTGGAAGTGAGATTTCTCTACCGCCGGCACGATTTTTGATTTTTGGGCGCGGAAAGTGTCGAGTCTTGTCATGCGAGGCTTCTTATCCACGTGCGAAACTTAGCGCGTGGATTCACTCAGGCAAAATTTTTTGTTTATGTCCACGTAAGAAATATAGGCTTGGTTAATTTTAAAAAATTATTTTTTTACTTTTTATTTTATGAAAATAAAAAAAATTATTTTAATAATTATTTTAATAAGTTATTTTTTAAAAATTATTTTTAAAAATAATGATTAGAAAATAAAAAATAGAGAATAATTTTTTGTGTTTTAGTTTATTTTTATTATCTGTTTTTTAAGAAACACAAAAAATAATTGATGAAAAATATTTTTACCTAAACAAGTTTTTTATTTTTTTATTCTATAAAATTATTTTTTAAAGTTATTTTTAAAAATTATTTTAAAAAATAAAAAAATAAAAATTATTTCAAACATCCCATAATTTTTTTTAAGTTAGGAGAACATACGCTTCAACTTTATCTTCTAACACTATATTGAATGTTAAAGGGAGTATTAAATTTTTTTTAGATATTTAGATGGACTCATGTATTGTATTAATTTTAAAAAGATAAATATTTAATATTTGAATAATAGTTATATATAAATAATTTTATTAAAAAAATAAATTTATTATGTTTATATGTAGAAATATATAAACAATTTTGTATAAATTATTTAATAAGATATATAAAAGTATTTTTAATATTATGTTTAACTAAAAAATACTTTAATACAAATTTAAAAAATTAATTTTGTTATAATTAAATTTAAAATTATAAAATATATTATTAATTATTTTTATTTTTATAAAAATATATTTTAAAATAAAATTTTTTATTATAATTTTATGAAAACTAAAAAAATGAAAAAAATTATATATATAATAAACATAAATAAAAATTAATAAAAAGTATAAGAATATATTTGTCTATATTTGTTTCTCTTTTCTATTGAAAATTATTTTTTTTCTAAAGTAGATTTGGGAAATGCTTTTTTCTTGGAGAAGTAGCTTTTTTAAAAAATATATATATACTTTTAGACATTTTAGGTATTTAGCAACTACTTCTAACTTTTTTTAAAAAAATTAAAAAATAGTTATTTTTTTAAACTAATTTTTTTATCTTCGAACTAAAAATAATTTTGAATAGAACAGAAAAAAATTTAATGTTAAAAATATTCCTACATTGTTAACATATTTCTATTCATATTTATATAATGTATAATTTTTTTATTTTTTGTATATTTATAATAAAATTATAATAATAAATTTTATTTTAAAATTTATATTTGTAAAAAATATTTTATTTTAATTTTAGTTTTTAAAATTTAAATACAATATAAAAAATATTCTTACATACTATTTTTAATAATTTGATATATATAAAAATATTTTTATATTTTTATATATAAACGTAATAAATTTATTTTTTTTAGTAAAATTATTTTTACAAAACTACATATAAATGTTAAATATTTATTTTATTTTTAAATTAATACTTTTATTTAAAATACATACAAAAAAATATAAAATTATTAAAATTAGCTTATCAAAATAGTAGTTTTCTTTTTGTAAAAATACTTTAAACGAAAAGCCGTTGCCAAGATAGGAGTATTACCCAAAGTATTTTTTTAAAGAAAGCTACTTCTGAGGTAGCTCCTATATGGGCCCATAGCCAGATACAATTTGTCATATTCAGATTCTAAAAACGTAAGTGACTTCATAGGTCTAGTTGAATTTGACTGTCTAATTTGTATTAAATAATTAATATTTAATGAGTTTTTTTATTATACAACATATTTTTATTTAAATATTATTTTTTAAATTTTAATAAATCCTAACCGTGCAACACAAACTAAATAGCCTAATCTATTCAACTGGACTTCATGAAGTGGATCTAAACGTCAATTTGCTGGCCAATATCTTAAATAATTGTTATATATATATATATATAATATATATTATAATATCTACACCTATTTTATATTATTTTAATAAATGATAAACAATAAACATGGAGAAATCAAAGGCTTGTATTTCCCCGCTTATTTCAACCCATGTCTTGACTTCCATTAAGAGACGTTGTAACATTAGTTTCAGACAACCTCGGAAGGTACTTGGGTGTTCCTTTACGTAAACAGAGATCCTCCAATGCTGACTTCGACTTCATTCTTCAAAGTTGAAGTCCTAGCTAACAGCGTGGAAATCGAAATTACTCAACTTTGCTGGGCGTATTACGCTTGCTAAGTCAGTTTTGAACGCAATACCTGTTTACTTTATGCAGATAGGAGGGGTCTTCATTTGGTCAAATGGACTACAGTTACTAAGTCTAAGAAGTATGGTGTTCTGGGAATTCGAAGAGCCAGGGAAAACAATATTGCTTTGATCGGTAAACTTGGTTGGAACTTCATTCAAAATGATCCCAAGCCTTGGGCACAGGTCATGAAACACAAGTACCTCAAAGATGGTGTTAGCCTTTTTGATACTAAACATTTAACCTCATCTATTATTTGGCGTGACATCAGAGAGGGTGTTGAGGGTCTAAAATATGGTTTCCAATTTCGTATTGGAACAGGTTCCACAGTAAGTCTTTGGTTGGACCAATGGGTGGTAAATTTTTTTTAGCTGAAAAGGTATACATTATAGATTCTTCTGAGTTACATCTTAAAGTGGAGGATATTGTTGATCATGGCTCTTGGAATTTTAGTAAGCTTGAAACTAATATTAGTTCTGATTTGCAGGCTCAGATTTCGGCTATTCCTTCGTCCCAGACCCATGTGTTTGATCATTCTTCGTCTAATGTTTTGTACAAACCAGGTTTGGCTTACTGTTGGCTTAGTAGGGACCAAAACATTGAGACTCATAGTAACGGGTCTTGGATTTGGAAACCTGTGGTTCCTGAAAAATTTAAACCCTTTTTGGGCTCTGTTGTCATATAGTTTACCTACTTATGAGTCTTAAATAGAAGAGGATTATCTTCATCTAGCTTTTATGTCCTGTGTGTTCTTCTCAAACTGAAAATTTACTTCACCTTTGGAGGGATTGTCCCCGTGCCATGCAGATTTGGTTTAGATTAGGTGCCCATACTATGCTTCAATTTTTTTTTTCTATTGATCTTGAGGACTGGCTTTTTTCAAATGTTACTAATAATAGTCATATATCAAAAAGAGTGCCGTATTTCCTTTCTTAATACCTTATGGCAGATTTGGATTGATAGAAATGCCTGTGTTTATAATGGTGTTGTTCCTATTTTGCATAATTCCTTGTCTGATATGTATCAAAGGTTGCAGGATATCAAGAAAATAGCCAAGGGAAAGGAGAATGTGGCCACTGACCGTAGATTTGTAAGGTGGCTCCCCCTAATAATGGGTTTCTCAAAATTAATGTTGATGGTAGTGCTTTAGGCAATCCTGGACCTGCTGGCTTGGAGGTCTAGTTCGTGATTTTCAAGGAAGGTAGGGTTCTTGGTTTTTCAGGGCACATTGGTGCTGCTGCGAATCTTTGTGCTGAGTTGATGGCTATTAGGTATGCCCTGCTGTTGGCTATTCAGGAAGATTATCACCACTTTGTTATTGAGTCTGATTGCTTGGAAGCAATTGCTTTGTGTGATGCTCCAACCACTGTCCATCATCCTTTGGGGAATTTAATTGTGGATATTAAGCATATAAAGGCTGTTAGCAATGCTTCGTTCTGTCATATTCTACGTGAGGCAAATGCTAGTGCGGACTTTTTAGCTAAACAGGGAGCTCACCAGCAATCTCCTGAGATGACTTTGGTTGATCCTCCTTCGGGCATGAGGCTTTTACTGTTAGCTGATCTGATGGGAATGCTTTTGGATCCGAGCCAGGGTACGAGCAGGTAGGTGAACGTTGGCCATAACATTATATGAGTAACATCAGATGAGGGGATCCAGGTCCGGGAGGTGTTCTTTTGGCCCTTTGTTTTTCTTCTGTGCTACTCTCTATATACCAAAACAAATGATGTTTGTAACTTTGTATAGATAAGGAAAAAATACGTGTGTAATAAAAATTTGGGGGATACTATGCTAATTGTAGCATTTTTATTTTTTAAAATTTAAACTATAAAATTTTTTATTTTTTTTTATATTTTTTATTTTAAGAAATAAGTTAAAAGGATTTAAAAATTTTTTTAAAATATTAAAAAGTATTAAAAAAATTTACATAAAACATTAATCAAAAAATAATTCAAAAAACATAATAAAAAAACT
>JASKGM010000009.1:17247056-17267540 GCA_034509205.1 Ceratonia siliqua | reverse complement strand
AAATAAAATATTTTTAAAAAAATATAAAAACATCTCAAAAATTTTTAAAAATATAGTAGAAATAAAAAATGAATAAATATTATAACAAAAATAACAAAAAATGAAAAAAAAATAAAAAGAAAAAAGGGAGAATGGTAGGATAGTCCCCCCACCTTTGGCACCTTAATAATGTTGCTATATTTAAATTTAATTGGTTTCCATTAATTTTTTTTATGCACCTATCTTAATAATTTGTGCATAATTTGTTAATAAATTTACCTCATCACCCAGAAGCAAGAGCTTATATATTTTGGATATGTTAGTACATTAATATCTTATGTTGAATATCATCATCTAAGATATAAATGTATAAAATATTGTAATATTTATATTTTTAATATTTAATACTATAATTAAAAAGAAAAAAATTATAATTAATGTTTATAAAATTTAATAAAAATTAAAAAATATAAGTTTCCATAACTTTTGAATATGATGAAGAAATATCATTCAAAATATTGACTTTTTTTTTTGTCTATAATGTTATCAAATAACTTAAATATTTTATACCACACACAAATACTTTAGATATCTCAAATAAAAATGATATTGTAGCAAACAATTTTTAAGAGTGAATAATCTTTCGTTAATATCTTTTAATTCGTTTTTAGTTAATAAATCAAAAAGAGTGTATAAATTTTATATATATATATATATATATAAGGTAAAGGAAATGGGTCATTCTTGGTTATGGCCCAGAATTAGAGAAACTATGGCCTGGACTTTGAGCTCTTCAACTCAATAAGGACTGCTATTGTTATGTTATTTGGGCCCCCTATGAGCTCAAACAATTTCTCTAACGAAGTTTGGGCTTTTCTAATTTAAAAGCTTCATTTTGTTGAATGCAAACTTGCTAAGGCTGGCATGGTTTGGACTTGCCAGGAAGCCCAAACCTCGACAGTGCGACTGTTTTGTTACGTTTGGGCCAAGGTGGTCCAAAGGGTGCTTCTGGTCCATTGCTTGTAAAACACCAAATTTACTATTTGATCTTTGAAAAATAGGCTAATTTTAACCTACACAAGAGTATTAATACTTCTGTATAAAAGAGGAGACACCTTGAAAAATATCACAGATTATAAGTTTGTTCTTGAAAAAAAACATTAATGTAGAATTGAGTCCTCAAATTTTCTGATTTGAGGTCAATTGAATTGCCAACAAAAAGATTAAATTAAATTAAATTTAAATAAACAAAATTGTCAACCAATACCGTTGTCAACTAATATAAAATTTGGTTCTTATAATTTTAGTCAATTGTCAATTTTATCATTATCATTAAATTGTCAACCAATACTGTTAAATTAAAATTTAATGTAATTAAAAAAATTTATGTAACAATCATATGTAGCAGAATTGTCATATCAGCATCTAATGTGATAACACCCCTTCCACGAAATCTTAACATAATTAATAATAATAAAAAAATAAAATCCAAAATCAATTCAATGGACACAAAAACCAAATAAAGAGTAATCATGACCAAAACGAAAGCACAATCGCTGTTCCATTTCTAAAATGCAAAACCAAAATTCCTTATTAGTTCTCAAGCAACCTGGCAAAATTCTTTATTTCAAATATCAATTTCTAATCTTAAACCCTCCAATTTTCTGTGTGCGATTACCCTAATCACACAAAAAATTTGAACTGATTGAGAAATCAATCCTCATCAACACCCTCAATATCTTTGAGAAATCAATCCTCATCGGCCAAAGGTACAGGAATCAGTTAAATCAATTCTCATCCTCCAAAAGGTTCAGTGTCCTTTTAATTTTTTGTTACGTAAAAATCTAATTTAATAAAATTAGTTAATAACTTAATAAAAATTAAATTGATAAGAATAAAAATTATAAGAATTTAATTGACTAAAATTAAATTATATAGATCAAATTAACAATTAACTGAAATTATAAGAACACTTATGTTAACCCACATTTTTTATCAAGTATAAAATTATAGGAGTAAACTATTTCTTTTTCTCCTAATATATGCTTTAATTACGAAACTTTTTTCTATTATAAAAATATACATAAACTTTATATCAAAGTTAAAAAAATATTACAACGTAACTCAAATTTAAATTTAACCTTAGTTAAATCATTTATATATCTAAAATATTCTTTTTAAAAAATTAAAAAAAACTTGTAAAATTTAACTAATTTATTTATTCATTACCTCTTAGTAATATTGATGTAAAAGAATAAACAAAAACATATTGAATAATTTTTTAAAATTTTTTTATAATAAATACTAAACAAATTTAGATGTTCACATACATTGGATAATTTTCAAAAACTTTTTATAATCAATAATAAACAAATTTAAAAGTTTTCAAAGGGTATTTTAGACATATATATTATTTAATTTAATTTAATTTTAAAATCAGATCAAATTATAATTTTTTTAAATTTCAAAATAAATCCATATATATTTTTATAATAGAAGGAATGACCATTGAGAAGGAATAATAATTTACTCAAATTATAATTAATGACATTTTTCAGGAATCAAGTTGTGTATTTAACCGTGTTATAAAATAAAGGGTTAGGAATTTAGAGTAAATGATTAACTTGCATCTTGCTCCTATAAAGATTAGAACTTAATTGATTAACACGTTTTAATAATTTTGCTTAAAAGATATCTGGGTATCAGAAAAAAGATGAATCCATGAAAGCAAATTATTCTTACCCTATGACTAACATTCAGATACATTGATTATTCATTATGGTCCCATGAGGGAGTGATACATTTTGATACAAGATAAGATAAAAAGGGTATTTCCCTTTCGGGTAGGATATACAAAGCGTAAAGGAAAAATGTATTCCTCTTGCTTCCAAGCATTCTCAAAGAAGCAGTGTAATTACAGCAATTACAGCTTTTGTGATTGACCATATGTGGCAGTAATTAAGCTGTTTTAACTGTTTTCGAAAGAAAAACTCAAATAATCATACTGCAATAAAGGATGATTAAGAAGGGTCCACTCTTCTAAAATGTAAGTTGCACTAAAGAGAATAAAGTACAAGTAAAAAATCGGTTGTGAAAAAATTAAGAGATGTGATTTTTGCACATTCATAAATAATTATAAGATTACTTATACTTTACAAAAATCTGAACCGTTAATTTTTTTCATTAACTATGTATTTGACTCTCTAGGATCCTTTTTCATAGAGGCACATCATATTTTAGATGTTATTGGCTGTCTATTATATTTGGCTAACCGAGGTAAAATTCTGATTTCACAAGCATCAAAGGTATTTAGCATTTTACCCCGGTTGGCCAATACAGTACGCAGCCAATAACATAAAAACTATGATGCACCTCTATGGAAAAGGGTCCCAGAGAGTCAAATACAATACTATTGTACTACAAATAGCTCAATCTTACTTCTTAAGCTATTTGTAGTACAATAATAATGTATTAGAGAGAACTCTTTCTCTTATCATCCTTTCAAGCTAAAAAATACCAGTTCCTGGTCAATGACAATATGAATAATCATTAGGAATGATGAAGAGTAGCTTTCAGACTACAGAGCCATTCAAGTCTCCTCTGGACCAGATTATGCAGATAGTTTGTAGTTCAATTTCATACTATCTTCATTGACACATTAGAGACTACAAATTGTGAGGAATATATTTCTAAGCAAGACGTGTGTGAAAAGTTTTCTCTCTGCTTTTATAAGAGAATGAAAATAGATTTTCATATTCATATATTGATGGTGGAAAAGAAAAGTAATGCATGTCAAAATACAAATTCAATTTCCTCAGCTAGGTTATGACCAAGCATAACTATGCAATTTGTCCTGTTATATTGAATTCTAATGTTGTCATTCAATTTAGAATTTCAACCAGTTATCGTGATGACTTTTCTTTTTATAAACCGACTTGTAAGAGAGAAGATTGTCAAGACTTATATTTTACATTTAATTTTTTTACATCTTTGATGTGGGACTTTCCAACATTTTGAGGATACTGGCTGAAGTCAAAAGCTTCCAAATAAAGGCTTATGATCCTTATAAGAAAAAAACTCATAATTATACATGATTTTTCTGGTCATTATTTTTGTAGCATTCACAGGTTCTGGTAACTTCTTTCATGTTTGTTAATATAATTTCTATTCTGCAAATCTAATTAGTAATTATTTCAGCAACCCAAAAGAGGTGACTAACTTTGATATTATTATATTACAATGCAAAGAAAGCAATGAAACCAAAAGCTGGTGTTTTTGAGTTCTGGTTAATTATAGAACAGTTTAATTTCTAGCCAACTAATGCTGCTAGTTAGTAGTTGATAGGAAAATTTTCAGATAAATGAACTAAGAATTAATACACATAAGAGTTAAGACATCATATCAGCAATTAAAATAATCTTATGTTTGGCACCATGCAGAAACTACAAAACGCACCTAATCGTACTAATAAACTAAATCCTTAATCATGATCATAATCTGTTATTTAAATAGACAACTATGGTGCCACTACGTAATCAAACAACTAATAGCACGTTTTTAACTTATAAGTCACACATCATATAGCCGAAAAAGAAAAAGAACATTAAGCAAGAAAGAGAGAGAGAGAACCCCGGGCTATCATATCTGTTTCCTATATATATATATATATATATATATATATATATATGAGCATCCTGAATAATATCAATTGTCTTGAAAGTTTTATATACATGAAACCTGTGTGCTAATCAATCATTGATGGCTGCTAACAATTAATTAATTTATTATGGCATATAAGTGGAATGTCATTTCTCTAATTAATATATAATTTAATATCGTACTTTTATTCTTAAACTACACCTAAAGAACAAAGATGAAAACACAGATAACTTCCAAACTACTCAAAAGTCAAAACATCACAAAACAGGCAGCTAAAAGCCATAATACATTAAAATAAAATTTAATCTTGTACTATTCCATATTACTATTATAGCATATTAGCAGCCTAGCTATCTTTAATTAAAATAAAATTTAATCTTGTACTCTCATTCTTAAACTTCACCCGAAGACAACATAAATAAAAAACAATGATAACTTTTACACTACTCAAAGCTAAAGCGAGGACTTTAATATATTTTTACAATAACATAAATTTTTCCCAGTACTATGCCAAAATCAGAGATATCCACCCCTTGGGCAGGAATCTGATTCCCACAAAATTTGGAAACATTGGTATATATAATATATTTTTAAAAGTATAAAAATATACTTCGATACCAAAATGGAAATACAAAATAGCATCTATATGACAATGGGAAATAAATAATTAAGAAATATTTTGAAACCTCCCCTCCCTTATTTCCCCCTTATATATGCTTTACTTTTTCTCTCTTCCATCCTAGTATATGCTCTTATTTCTTTTTTTACTCCAATGCAGATACAACAAACAACACTGTACTTAGTATAGCTAGAAAAGTTTTAAAAAGTCACTATGACAACTATGGTCGGTCAAAATGAATCTAGAATTTGTGTTGAATGATAAAAATGGTCACTGTTCCATCATAGTTCATGCCTTTATGGTCCCTTGACTTGAAGGTGAGGCATGCCTAGTGTGATTGTGGGGTTCCAAACCATAGGCTAATTGTCTAGCTTAATATTTGCTAGCCGACAAGCAAGGGCCCCTATAGTAGCGCACTTGCTGCCATTGTTTTATCTGGGTACATTAGAAAGCAGTTACAAACAGATACCCATATTTTTCGTACCGTTTAAGTATCATATAAGTTGTGGTTTTATAAGAAAATTTATAGGAAGTATACTTCAATAATTGCATGAGAAAATTAAAAAAAATATATATATATATTATTTAAAATATTGATTCCAAAAATGTGAATTCCACACACTAAACTTCCCGTCACACAAAAATAGAGAACCTGTACCCTATATGCTTGAGGGCCTATTTCTTTTTCTTTATTTGTCTTCTACCTGTTGCTCATATTTGAAATTTGATCCCAGACGTGGTATTAGAGGAGCTTGAGTAGTTTATATTGTATATATAATCCACAGATCATATAGGTCTCATCCAGGGTTTAGATATTTTGAGAGTAATATTTATAATAAAGAAAAACCAGATAATTTTATTTCAATTTCAATTTTGATTCATTAGTTCCTCTTAGAAGTACTAACTACATTAGATCTTTTTAATAAGTTAACATTATATTCGTCCTTTCATTAATTCTTCTTTTTTTTTTTTTTTCTAAAATAGCAAGATGGAAGTTCAAATTTGAAATTTCCTCCTAACCAATCAAATTCTTCACCATTAAACCAGAGGTGATTTGTAGCCAAAGAAAATGATACTTGTATAAGAAAACTCTGTAGTCCTAATGGTTCGATCGTCCATGGAATATCGTCATGAGTATCGACACATGCATGCAGGACAGAGTCAGTCTATATAAACGAAAAGAAAAAAGAGAGAAGAAACAGTAAACACTAACCATGGTTAGGACTTTTAACTTTTTATTGATTTGCTTGCAAGTGGATCATGTTGTAAAGCTATGATAAGTATTCAACGTAAAGACTCTTTCCAGGTGATACTATTGAAGTCCAATCATAAAAGTAAACACAAGACAGATCTCATAGCATTAATTTTACATGGTCCCATGTGTCTCCCAGCCAGCAAACAATCACCATAAACTGCTAAGGTGACGGACGTTTTACTTACCCTCCATATTTCTCAGGGGAAAAAATCAACTATAAAAAACCCATCACCCCCAACACATTCCTCCACCTACAAAATCTCACCTTATCACCTATAAGTCCAATCCCTCCCTTTCCGCCACAATCCCACAAGTTAGTCCAACAACATGGTTTCCGAGACAAACCAATCAAAGAATGTGTGTGTGATTGGTGCTGGACCGTCAGGGCTAGTGGCAGCGAGGGAGTTGAGAAAAGAAGGTCATAAGGTGGTTGTGTTGGAGCAGAACCATGATGTTGGAGGGCAATGGTTATATAACCCAAAGGTAGAAGAGGAGGATCCTTTAGGAAGAAAACCTTTTCTAAAGGTGCATAGCAGTATTTATGAATCTTTAAGGCTCACATCGCCCCGGGAGATCATGGGGTACACTGATTTCCCATTTTCAGTCAAGAAAGGTAGAGACATGAGGAGATTCCCTGGCCATAGAGAACTCCTCCTGTACCTCAAGGATTTTTGTGAATGGTTTGGGTTGAGAGAGATGATAAGGTTCAACACAAGGGTGGATTATGTGGGAATGTTGGATTATGGTGTCTGTAGTAATGATCTAAAATGGGTCGTCAGAAGCGAAGATAAGAAAAATAAGAAGGTAGTGGAAGAGGTCTTTGATGCAGTGGTTGTGGCCACTGGCCATTATTCCCAACCTAGGTTGCCCTCCATTAAGGGTAGGTGAATGTCAACTTAATATCTGGATCTCTCACACTCACACAGACACAATAAAAGTGGTTTTAGGCCCCTTAATTCTGTTTATCCTTTTATTTCAAAACTCTACAGTTCAAGCTCATGAATAATCTATTGTATTCCTTTCTTTCTGATGCTTAGGAATGGATTCATGGAAAAGGAAACAAATGCACAGTCACATTTACAGAACCCCAGAGCAATTCCGCAATGAGGTAATGACCCAAAAAATTCTTTTTAAAGAATGAGATATATTACAATTTACAAGTTCTGTAAAGCTTTAGGAGCATGCATTGCATAAGCATGAATCTATTCGCTAAACCATGAGAAAATATTGTTCAACTTTTATATTTTAAATTTTCCCATTTTTTGCTCTAAATAATCACTCCTCAAACATAACTGAGGCAGTTTTCATTGAACAGATTGTGGTGGTGATTGGAAATTCATTAAGTGGACAAGATATATCAATAGAGCTAGTGGAAGTAGCGAAGGAAGTCCACATCAGTTCTAGATCTCTTAATATTTCTGAGGGTTTATCTAAAGTCATATCCAAACACGGGAACTTGCACCTTCATTCACAGGTACCATTTCTTAATCTATAAGTTTCAATACCGAGAAAATACAGACTTGATTCACTACTATTCTAGCTAAGTTCAAATCATGAGGTACAATGTGCAGATAGACACCCTTCAAGAGGATGGATGGGTTAAATTCGTGGATGGTACTTGCATTGTTGCAGACACTATTTTGTACTGCACTGGGTAAGCAGGCAAAAAATTGACTTAACACTTACCTGTGATAAATATGTCGCATTATAATGAATCGTACATATAATAACAGTGAAATCAGTCTTATAAATTTAACTTTTCCCAACTAGGGGTCAAAAGGAAATTTTGATTGGATAATTATGACTTTAGGCTTGGAGATCTCAGTGTGGGACCCTGAAAACATGTCCTCACGTTTCTTTTTTAAATTTAATTGGTTGTGAACTTGTGATCCTAAAAATTGCTAAATTTCAATTGGTTATGTGTTGTAGGTACTCTTATACCTTACCCTTTCTTGACACCAAAGGAATAGTTGATGTGGATGATGACAGAGTGGGTCCCTTGTATGAGCACACTTTCCCCCCATCACTTGCTCCATCTCTTTCTTTTGTAGGCATCCCCAGAAAGGTAAATTACCCCCAATTCTGTAGTTCTGATTCCTTTTAGGACACTTCTTTCGTATAGGTATTTTAGCTGTATATTTAATTACTACTAAAATAACAGTATTCTTGAATGATGATATGGTGTAGATCATAGGGTTCCCTTTCTTTGAGTCCCAAGCAAATTGGATAGCTCAGCTGTTGTCTGGGAAAAGAGCACTGCCATCATGGGATGAAATGATGAAATCCATCAAGGAATTCTATCAGTCAAGAGATGCAGCTGGCATTCCAAAGTACAATACCCATGATATTGCAAATTTTGAGGTAAAAATTCCAATGCACTGCTCTTAATTCAAAGAAAAAAATCATAAGGAAAGCATGCCTCTGTAGTCTGTACTAACTACTAACAGATTAAAGGGTCAAAATTGACATCTCGGAGGCCTAATAAAGTTAATTTGGGGATGGTATCAGTAAAATATACATAGGTTGCACTGCTGGATTTTTTTTCCTCTAACATTTGAGCTTATTTTCCAGTATTGTGACAAATATGGAGACCATATAGGATTCCCACGTTTAGAAGAATGGAGAAAAGAGCTCTGCCTATCAGCCTTAAGAAACTCTGAGGTCAACTTAGAGACATACCGTGATTCGTGGGATGATGATGAGCTGCTTCAAGAAGCCCTTCAAAGTCCCCACTTCACTCAACTTGGGGTTGAAGATTCTCCCCTGTAAAGCAATGTTTTTTTGGGACCACACAATTTTCACTTGTATTTCTGTTGTGGGGGTGTCTTCTTGATTGTAAGAGAAGACAGGGGAGAAAAGGGGCGTGGTTGAGCTGAGTAGAATCACCAATATAAATTATATAGAATTCGTAAAGAACGTAGTCTCCATTATTTTCTTCTTTCTCTTTATATTCTTCTATCTTACATGTATCTTTTTATATAATGGGTATATGCAATCAAAGGGTGCGTGAAACTCATTTGGGTATTTCATCAAACAGTTGACTACACAAATGCATGTAAATGTAACCACAGAAAACTCACCTAAATACTCGTTTACGTAGCTCTACGTCTTCCATGTTGCAAATCCCACAACTCCAAATCAGTTGAAGACATTGAAGAAAAATTACGGATATTCAAGTCTGCACCTACATATTGTGTTGGAGAGCACGGAACGGAGCAACGAATAGAGTGAATAGGAACCCAAGTTACCCAACAAAGGAAAAGTCAACGTGTATGAGCCATTATTATTATAAAGAAACCTGGTTGATGAATATTGGACGGAGGGTGAGAATCCGGTAACCAAGGGCTCCGTTCGGTGACGGGCCAAAAAGTTTGCTCGTTTTTTAGGTGACTGCCTTATATTTACACTATCTTTAATTTTAAGATATATTCAATATTTTATTAACAAAATTATTAATAAAATTTAGGCTTATTGCATTTATTTTATTAATATTTTTGGATAAATTAATTCAATACACTACATATTAAGCCAAGTTTATATTTATCAAAATTTTATATAAAAAAAGTTAACATAAATATTTTAAAATTAAAAGGTGTACATTTTATCAATTTTAAAAGAAATTTTAATATATATTAAACTAGAAAATGGGAATATATTTTTAAAAATAACGAGAAGAGAGGTGAATATAATTATTTTTAAAAAAATTATTCCAACGGTCCCCAATCTTTTCACTAATTCTCATTCGAAGATGTTACGAACTAATATCAGGAGGTGTCTCAAGTTCTTAGATGACTAATCGTCTTATATAAATACTAAATGTATTACTTACAAAAAAAATTATACGAATATATTAAAATTTTAATATATTTTATTTTTGATATGTTTATTATTACTAATTAATTTAAAGCTTTATTTAAAAATTATTTTTTAAAAATTTTGGGCTATAATTATTTAAAAAAATTAATGTAATGATATATAAAATTGTGTTTAATTAAGATTTTAATATAAATTTGTTGTAAGTTATATAATAAATAATAAATAATATGTTAAAAATCATTATAGAGTTTTTAAAATTAAAAAATCAACTTAAATATAAAATAAATAATGTTAATATTTAATACAATTAAAGTTCTTTTAGGTATTTCATTATATTAATAGCCATGGCAACTTTTTTAAAAAAAATATCCTCAAATAGTTGTCAAAAACACTTATAACTTAAAAAAAAAACCATTAATATTTTTTATCAAACATAAATTTATGATATTTAATATAAAAAGAGTATTAAGAGCAAAGCCTAGTCTATCTATCTCAAATAAATAGAATTTACTCAAAAATTTATTCGTTCGTATTCTTAAAAATGTAACTCTTGAATGACGGTAACTTCTATTGCGTGTTTTTGGTTTCTCCCGTGACCCTTATCAATTTTTTTAATTAAATTAATATTTTAATCCTTAAAAAAAATTAAAATTTTTAATTTAATCCTCAAAAGATTTTTTTTCTTACTTTGATCTTTAAATATGTATTCTTTAGCAAAATGTTCCAGTCGTTAAGCACAAATTCTATTAAGCTAAATGTTAACAGAATATACATTGAAAGATCAAATTAAAAAGAAGTCTCAATGACTAAATTAAAGAATTTAAAATTTTTTGGAGGATCAAAACAATAATTTGGTCTTTTTTTTTTGTCGTTGAAAATTATCATTATTCTTTCTTAATGGAAAAAAAATTATTTAATTTTTAAAAGTTACAATTATTGCTACATTGTTTTATTTTGAATTTGATTAAATCAAGTTTTAGTGAAAGCATTAGAATGAATACTAATATATTACGCATAATTCTAAATTAAATAATTATTCTTCATACTTATTTCTGAAAATAGTAGCCTAAAAGTTTTCCCTTTAAAACTTGGATAAATTAGTAGAAAATTTTATTTAATTTTCCAAATGGAAATGGTTTCTCATTGCAGGAGAAGCAAATATTTAGAGCAGCCTATTGTGTGAAAATTTTTCTAGGAGAAAAGGG
The DNA here is from genome assembly GCA_034509205.1 of Ceratonia siliqua. Lineage (NCBI taxonomy): Eukaryota > Viridiplantae > Streptophyta > Magnoliopsida > Fabales > Fabaceae > Ceratonia > Ceratonia siliqua. Next base: position 17,256,007 of record JASKGM010000009.1, on the reverse strand, counting down.
AATTGTTTATTAAGAAAATAAAAAATAAATAAGAAAAATGAGAGCTATTAGAGTTATTATTACTTTATTACCCTAATAATGTTATTCTTACCCTCTTTTATTTACGCCATTCTCACATATTAGAAGTTTTTATTCATTTAAATGCTGCTCTAAATTATATTTTTAGCACTTGAGTGAATAAAAAAGTGTATGAAAATTATTCTACTATCCCATTTTAGAGGGCATAAAATTTTGGCAAGATGAAGGAGAATGGATACACTCCAATTCCCTTTCCCTCCTCATATACTAAAACTCAAACAAGATACTGGTTCCCCTCTTTTAACTTCGTTTCTCAGTTAGGAACAAATGTTCAAAGTGAAATGACCACCTTTTAATTCCTTAAAATGAAGGGAATTCATGTATGGACAACATTTCTCCTCATCCTCTTAACAACTCTGCCTCATCCGCAACTGAGCCCTGCAAAACTTGGAACTTTTTTTCACTAATTTTCTCAATAATATGTACTTGTTTCTTTATCTATGCTTGGCAGCATTGTATCAAAAATGTATCCATCAAGAAAAAAAGGCGATAAAAACTATCATATCTGACGGGAAGAGAGGCCGGATTCCAAGTGCCAGCCAGGATATACACAGGGATTCTTTCTCTATCCTTTTGCTAACATACTGGTATGTATTATTGTTTAACAAACATTTACAAGACGATCCTATAGACTATAGTTCATAAAAACCTCATCCAAAAGCCATAAACTTAGTTATAGAATCAGAATCAGTTATATACCTGCCTTAAAATAAACTGGGGTTTACTGACTGGATATCTCCGCCCCCTTCTCTTTCTACATATCTTTTCCCAACTTAGTAGGCCCCTTTTCTCAATGTCCAATTCAGTGTTATTAGTTAGCTTCTTCAATGTGTCTTTAACGTTGGAAGCTGAAGTATGAGGCCGCTTCCTCCCCCTAGCCAACACATTTCTACCTGCACTTCTTAGAGAACCTGTTTCCAAGTGAGTACTAGCAGCTTCTATAAGACCTCCTATCGTTTGAAGATCCTCAGTCACCTCGTATCTTGACAACGAGGCAAGGCTAGGGAGAATTTCTCTTTGAAAGTCCTTCTGTCTCCTCCCCCTCTTAGTCCAACCCTTCCTTGGCTGAGTTGGTGTAGTAGATCCGCCATCTTCCTCATTTTGGCCACTGATCTTACAGCAGCAATCTAGGGTCTTTGTCTCAGTCAACTTCAACGTCATGGCCTCAAAGTAATCAATGCCAGCAGGCAGAAACTCGTCAAGATCATCAGTCTTACCACTGCAATCTACCTTAACCTCATTCTCTGAACGATCCATTATTGAGGAAACAATTCCAGCAAACCAGTGAAGAGGACTGGTCACAAAAGATACAGATGGCGAGCATGTGGTCAATTGGAGATCATTTTGGGCCACAAATGCTGATATAGAAACCAAAGCCTCCGCTGCAATTCTGACTTGCTCCTCTTGTCCTGTTAATCGATAAGGTACCTCAAGCCACTTTTCATCAGATTCTCCTCTGGGAGGAGAACTTTCCTTGTTTTCTGGACTCACAGGTGCCTGGAAATCAGTATCTATTGGCATACTCTCATCCTCATTCATACATGAATTTAGGTCAATGATACCTGCCAAACATTTATGTTTCTTCTCCAGTTCATTTTTCATATAATGCTCATCATCAGGTATCTGTTCTCCCAAGTCAGGCAGATTACAAGGGAGATTTACATCAAATACACAAACTCTCCCAATTTCCTCAATCTTTTGATTTTTGGATTGATTCTGACAGCCTTTGGAGGGAGAGGCATGAGAAGAACGCAGATCAGAGGAAGTATGAGGCTTTCCGTTAATGTGAAATGCAAGAGTCTTTTCTCTACACAAGTCACTTTCCTCAATTTCCTTTAACTCAAAACCACGTACACATCCTAAATTATAAGGTTTTAAAAGGACAGATTCCATTGGGGTAGAAATTTTACTTTCTTCACTGAGTTGTCTTTCAGGTACGGGCTTTTCTTTAAGCCAAGGCAACCCCCTTCTTGAATCCTGAAACTTATTCTCTTCATCTTTAATCGAAATGCTTTGAAATGCTGTTGTATCAGAATAAACAGCAGGCATAACATTCAAGTTTATGTCCTTGGGAGTCCCCACATATTCAGAAACCGTAACTTGCTTCCTAAGCCCATGGCTAGCTGGTGAATTAAGCTTGTCAGAGCTGTTTAGATCACAAGTGCTAATTGATGACGGATCTGATGTCCTGGGCCCACTGCAAAAGCTGCTAAGAAGAAAGTTTTGACTTTCCAAATTAGGTACAGATATAATACTTTTACACTGATAAAACTCATTTCCAGTGATCCCAGGCATTCCCATCATTGATTTAGAACTTTGACCCAACATTGTACAGGTGCTAAAACAAGGGAGGGCATGAACTTCAAAAGGGCTTTGGCCTAAGTCAGATACTGATGTTTTCAATGTCTCTACCGGTGAAATCCTGGAATTTAATTTTATCATATCAGCCTCAGAAACAAGTTGAGCACACATACGTGAAGCACTGCTTGGTCCAAGAAACAAGCCATTACTGGTAGGATGACCTTGAGTTCCTGCAGAGCTAGGTCCTTGGTTAATTTGATCTAATGAATGAGAGCATGGAAGATTGTTAACTTGTTCCAGCTTATTTAATGATTCAGATGAAACAGAAAGCTTTTCTGTATCAATTACATCAGCAGAAGAATCCAAGACACCACAACTTTGCTCTGAAAAAAGAGGGATTACCATATTAGAATATTGGAAAACAGGGGGATGACAAGTAAATATACTAAAAGGTAAAATTTTCCCCAGACATGCGTAAGAACTGACTTCATTTAGCCATTGACAAATGTGAAAACACGGAGTATAGTAACTTAAAAAGCAACCTTGGAGTCAAAGTCTCACCAGCACTATCAGTAGAAGACAGCTGTTCATGTTTCTTTTCCTGCTTTGGTGGTGGGTCATTTGAGCAAGCTTGAATATCCTGTTGCTTTTTAGGATACTGGATGACATCATGGTGCAGATTATGCGGGCCCAAAATTGTTCTCCTGGATTTTTCATGAAAGTGGGTGTTGCTGAGATGGGTATCACTCACCAAATCATCAGACTTCACAGCTGCCTCATCCTCAAGTTTAAATGGTTCATTTAAGTCAGAAAAATGATTAGAATCAGCTCCATATGGTTTCCCATCACTGTTATGCTCAACCTGAGAAATCCCATTTAAAGTATCAGCTGACAACCCAGCCACTTTGGAAAACCTTTCATCTTCCAAAGATTCGCCTTCTTCACTATCAATGTATTCATCAGTAGGAAGTTGAAGATCCAATATTTGTTTACCAATTTTCCTGTAGTTGGAGTTTGATAGTTTAGAATCTTTCGAAGATCCTTCAACTGGAGTTAAAGCAGGAGCAGGACTTACTTGCCTGCTCTTTTCTTGCACAGAACCCAATGGAAACTGGATGCTTTGAGCAATTAAAGTAGATGATTCACCAGTTGCCCAAGGCAACTTTGGCAAGCAACATATCTTTTGGGCATTTTTAGATGATACATGAGACACAGAGGAATTTGACCATGATATCTCTATCCTTAAATTATCTTTATATAATTGATTCCTTCTAACTTCATCCATTATTTCCCTCTGTTTCTGGTAAAGGCGGTGGAGCTCATGAATCTGAACAGCCATGCACAGTTTAGATAAATAAAAGGTGATTAAGAACTTGATGATTATCCAAGAATACTATTGGAGGACCAAATAAATAACTACTCCAAATGACAAGCTACAATAAGTACAGTTTACTCTGGATGAAATAAAAAGAATGCAATAATCTTTTTCGATAAAAAAAATGGTACTAAAACTAATGATAATTAATTCTCGTGATAATTTTGGGTGGACTATTTAAGGTTCCTTTTTTTCCCTCCTTACAATATGGAATTTATATATTTGATTCATTTATACAAATTTTTAACTTGTTATCCACTTTGTCCATTTCTTCTAAAAGCAACAACATCAGACCCTAAATGATATGCAATGAGAAATCTTCTCTGCCATCTCAATGCATTATAGACTCTAGTCTTACACAACCTCAGTAACCAGCAGGTCTTAAGATATTTGAATCTCGGGTGACTAAGTAAGACTTAAATATCAAGGCTAAAGAAATTTATTTATTTGTTTAGATAATGATCAATACTTTCACATGAAGATATTGTCTGTTTTAGATTATAAATCATGTATTTGAAGAAAACGCATAAAACAAGTTCTTCTAAGCAGTTGCATGCAGAAATGATTAAAATCTTATTAAGATTTGACACCATGCCCCTTTCTTAGAATATGGAAACAGAACATACTTGGTCCCTAAATATGGCTTCATGCTTGAGTATGGTCTGTTTCAGTAGTTCCTTGTTGTATCCTAGTAGGTGACCAGGTAATGGTACTGGAAAGGAACCATTGTGGTAGCAGTCATTCTTCAGTTCACTTTTACCATTAGATGAGGTCCATGCGGTGCCTTCAGCGCCAAAGAGGAGATCCCTTGTGGAACAATATCCCATGAAGTAGCCATTGCATTGCACATTAGCACCCATTCCCAATAATGCCATAAATGATGATGTAGAGGTTCCAATTAAACAAGATATAACATAGTACCCTCGGTTCCCATTGAAGGAAAACCTGCAATCAGACCAAAAATAAGCTACTTTAGTTAAAAATTAAAAAAAAAAAAAAAAAAAAAGACTCCTTTCAAGCCACTAAAAAAGAAAAGTCTCTCATTTTACTGACTTGCATGCTTTGACACTGGAAATATAAGAGTGACAGTTATTATCTGAAGTGATTTCTCCAGTTATTTATCTTAATACAATTAAATGGTTCTCATATCCTGGAGAGAGGACTTACGTCATCCTACAGCTAAACTGACATAAAATTTGCACATACAGCGTAATTCTTATCAAGACATTTACATATAACCTAGTAGGAATAAAGTACTCTCCAAAGGAACAAGACTTAGGAAAATAGAAATGCATGCAGATCTGTATGACAACAATATAGAAAGGAACAAACATCCAAAACATGCCAACTTCAATCATTTGTCAAACTGGTTAGTACATTATTTTACGATTTAATAGCACTATAGCAGAAGGCATATACATTACAGAAATTTAATCTAATATAGAATGTATAAATGACAATTTCCTCCCGTACACCCCTCCTGAACCCCCAAAATAAAGAAAAATGGGCTTAAAGACATTTTTAAAAAAGAAAAAAATGAAAGAGAGAGAGAGAGGGCGGGGGGGTCAACACATCCAATGATATGAAAGCTTGCTAGTAATTTAGTTCCATTGTTATCAAAAAGAAAATGTAGTAAGAAATTTAAGGAAAGAAAATAAATTTACTAAAAGAAACTAGAACCCTGTGTTTTGCTGAAAGAGGTTCCAAATCCTCTCTAGCTAAACTACAATAGATGTTTCTCAGATATAGGTTACAGATATGACTATCAAATCTTCCTGCATATTCATTACAGATTGAAGTTCTAAAGATGAACTACTGAAGTGAAGTTCTCCTAATAATTTTACGCACTCAAAGTAATAAATTATTCAAGAAGGTGAATTATGATGATAACAGCCTTTCTAAGAACAGGAAATTTGGACTTAAAATCAGGTTGTAATTTTTTAATATAAATATCAAAATGCTTTGCTACGGGGTATTAGCGCCAAAATTTTCAGTAAACTATAGGAAGTATCTATGAAAAGAGTGTATATGTATCTCCCACCTAGAACAAGATTTAGTCCAAAGATAATGCTGGAAAAGTGTCCAAATTACATTCTCTTAAGAAACCTTGACACACAAACGCAATGGGTGATAAAAAACATTTTCATGGCAAATAGCAGTTAGAATGAGCATTGAAGTCCAAACCCTATAGGAGTCATGGAAGAGAAAGAGATGAGCCCAGGGGAAGGATTTCACCGTGGATAAAATCTGGCCAATTGCAGTCAAACCACCAGAAAATTCTCGGTGAAAAAATCTTACCAGCAAATCATCTTTTGCAATCAGATGCCCAAAAATATGAAATCCATCCAAATGATCAAGCGAAGGAAAAAGCTAGTACTTATTCTCGAAAATTAAGAAAAGGACTAGGTGATATGTCCTTCATGCCTAAAATTGAAAAAAGTTCAATCAAAATCATTTGATGTCCTAAACAGGACGAATTAAGGGAGACTTCGAGTATCGCATTCATGAAATAGTATTTTCAGAGACTCCGAACGAATTTCACAAATTGAGAGATAGAAAAAAGAGTGTAAAACTGAAGCCAGATGCATTAATCACTGACACAAACCGATACCGTCCTTCAAAAACTGTTCCAAAATGACTGATTAAGTATCGGTTAGAACAATCAAATTCAACGAAAATAAACTGATTATTTGGACAAGTAAACCCGTGAACTATATATAGGAAAACAAAAAATGAAAATCAACAAAACCCATTACGAAACGAACGAAAATCTTCTACAACAATGACATCAATAGAAACATACCCGATGTAAAAAACACTAATGCCCGCCACCTCGCCAAGAAATCACTCATTGTTCGTCGACACTAGCTGTGTTGCAGAACAAAGCAAACTAACAACCAGAAAAGCCCCATTAATCTGAAAAGGAAAGCATAGAAACCCAAAAGAGTTCAAAAATCAAAAAGTGAATTTTTCTGAAAGACCGTGACAATAAGATAAAAAATGGGAATTTGGATCTGCCGGGCCATTCTCTCAAGGAAGATATCAGAGGCAGAGAGAGAAGAAAGATCCCGAAAATGAAATCCACAGAACCAAACGAAACTTACATGAGAAGGGACATTAAAGAATGAAGATGTCAACACCCTCGTCTCTCTCTTCTTCGTCTCTTTCTCATTTACATTTGTTTTTGGATTTTTTTGGCAGTATGAGATAATATGCATGTCTTACACAGTTACACCCTCTAGATTCTCTCCACTATACAGTAGTTGTTTCTGATTAAAAAATAATAATAATTTAATTTCCCAGCAAAAGAAGAAGAAGGAGAATTCCAAAAAACAAAAACAGACAAAATTACTATTTACTGCACAGTCTATCTAAACACCTGATTACAGCAACCAAAATCACAGACAGCCTTTTAAAACTACCTTGATCTTCCCAATTTAATTTTTTATTTGGATTTGTTGCTTTCTTTATTGTATTTTTAAATAGTTCCAAATAACAGTAGTCAGCATGGGTCCCATTCCTATATTTTGAAGCATCCAGCATGAAAACTCGGGAGACTTGGGCCCGTTCAGTTTTGCTAAGGAGTTTTTTTTTTAAATAAAACTTTTATAATTTATTGAGCTCCTCTAATTTATTTTTAAAAAAATTATGATTAAAGTATAATTTTTATTTTATTTTTTTAAGAGAAATAAATTTATTTTTTTTAATTATTTTACCTCTCTATTCATCATAGTTATATTTTTTTTATTATAATATCATAGTTAAATTTTATCATAATTATAAAATTTATATTTAATTAAATATTTTTTTAATATAATTATATTATTTCTTTAATTAAATTATTTTTTATTATAATTATTTTTACATAATTATTATATTATTTTAAAAATTATTATTTTTACTCATGTATATATTTATTTTCTTATTTTTAAATTAAATATATAATTTTTATCCATTAAAAATTATTAATCTTAAATTTTGTGTGCATATCCTTTTTAGTAATTTTATCAATTAAAAGTCTTTTTATAGTTTTACAGCCGAACATATTTTTTGTTCAAAAGTCATTCTCATTTACTGCATTCGAATGTAAAACAACTTCTCATTCTACTAAAATACATTCTTTTTTCAGAATCAACTTCTCATTTTATAAAAGTCATTTTTTTTAAAGAACATCCAAACAGGCCCTTGGTCCTGTTTGTTTCTTAAAAATTATTTTTTTATTTTACGATAATAAAAAAATTTGTTTGGGTAATTATTTTCATAAATTATTTTTAAAAATTATTTTCAAAAACAATAATTAGAAAACAAAAATAACTTTTTTATATTTTAACTTATTTTTGTCATCTATTTTTTAAAAAATAAAAAAATAATTAATGAAAAATATTTTTACTCAAACAAATTTTTTATTTTTATATTTTTTAAAATTATTTTTTAAAATTATTTTAAAAAACTATTTTAAAAAATAATAAAACAAAAACCGTTCCAAACAACCCTCAATTTCATTCAAATAAATGTTCCTATATGTTGCCATCATCACAATAAAAACGTGTGCATATATTTTGGACTAATTGTTAAAAGTCTAAAATTAAAGTTTTAATCTTTAGAATATACAAATTTTTGTAATATGATTTTTTATACTTTATTGATTTATTGTATTAATTTGATCCTTCTGTTACTGGAATTATGTCTCTTAATTAATGATTGATATGACTTTTAATGTTAACACATCAATTAATGGTCATATGTATCTTCCGTTTATGGGTTAAAGGGGATTTATCTTTGATTTAATACACAAAATATAATATATAAAGATTAAATAAGTAATTAAATTGAGAGGAGTATTAAAAAAATTAAGAAATTTTACAGTATTTAAGTACCAAAACATTCATTTAATCTTGTTAAAAAAGATGTTGTTCTTTACCTTATTTGGCCTGTGGGAATCAGTATAATCTATTGAGGGTGACTTATGGTACCTCAACCTCATAGTGAGTAGTCTTATGAGTTACACTGAAATATAATCTAATAGTAAGTATGACTTTAATTTATACAAATCTGAATGATTAATCTTTTGCCACATTAGATGAAATAAGAAATAAGGCCTTTGTTATCTAGCCCACTTTGTGGGCTGTAGGATAACTTTAACAATTTTTTTAAATTTTTATTTAATGTTTTATTTAATATTTTTTATTTTATAAAA
>JASKGM010000009.1:17224292-17246956 GCA_034509205.1 Ceratonia siliqua | reverse complement strand
TCCCCCCCCCCCCCCCCCCCCCCCCAGGTCCCACCCCACCACAAAAAAGAACCATGGGCTTAAAGACATTTTATAAAAAGAAAAAAGAGGGCACAGCCACTTTCATAAACAGAGAGGATTGTGCATCCAATGCTATGAGGACTGGCCAGTTATTTTATTCCATCATCATCAAAAGGAAAATATATTAAGAAATTCCGGGAGAAAAAATGGATTACTGAAACTAGAACCCTGCATTTTGCTAAACGATGGCTCCCAATCCCCTCCAGCTAAACTACAATTGATGAGTCTCAGATACAGGTCACAGATAAGAATAGCAAATCGTCCTGCATATGCATTTCACATTGAAGTTGCTAAACACGAATTACTGTAGAGAAATGGTACTAATAATTGTAAACACTTAGTAACAGATTATTCAAGAAGATGAATTATGATAATAACTGACTTCTTGATTCATAAATTAGTCTGGAATCTAGATACATATCAAAAGGCTTTGCCACAGGACAGTGGACAAAATTTTCAGTACAGTCAAGAGAGTATTTACAGAGACAAGGTTCATTTATCTCCTACCTAGAACAGAATTTACTCCAAAATTCATTCTAGTGAGTGTGTCATTGATCCAGAACAAGATTAGTATACAATAAACTAAGTTTATAAATGGTACCCAGGGCATAAATTACAACCTTAAGAAATCCTAACACACAAGCACAAGGACAATCAAAATAATTTTCTCCGCAATTAGCAGTCATAATGAGCATTAAAGTCCAAATCCTTTAGTTCTATTTGTGAGGATTGATGGAAGAAAAAGAAAGGCAGAAAGAATTTGCTGTGGATAGAACTAGGCCGAGAATACTGTCAAACCACCAGAAAATTCTCCTAAAAAACAATCTGACCAGCAAATCATCTTTTGCAATCAGAATCAGATGCCCAAAGTATCCATCACGATAATTAAGCCATGGGAAAAAAGCTAGTACTTATCCTCGAAGATTAAGAAAAGGACTTAGCGATATGTTCTTCATGACAGAAACTGAAAGAAGTTCAATCAAAATCATTCGATGACCCAAAAGAGTAACAGGACGAACAAAGGGAGATATGAGTATCGCATTCATACAAACGGAATTTTCAGAGAATCCAAACGAATTTTACGAATTGAAAGATGTAAAACTAAAAGTGCATAAAACTGAAGCCAAATACATTAATCATCATAAACCTGCCTTCGTAATTCGAATCCCTTACAAAACGAAAGTAGAAAAATGAACATACAACCGAAGCCAAGTACAATAGTCACTGATTCAAATCACCGTGTTTCAAAAACTGCTCCAAAATGGTAAAAAACCGTTGAAAAATATCAAATTCAACCACAAAAACTGATCATTCGGTGTAATAAACCAAATAGAGCAAAACGAAAACAAAAATCACCCAAGCCCATTCGGAAAATGTTCTTCAAGCATGGCACCAACAAAAACAATTTAAACTTACCCGAAGAAGAAATCTAATTCCCGTCACCTCTCTAAAACCCAACGAATAAATCACTCATTGTACGTCGACACTTGCTATGTTGCAGAACAAAGCTAAAAAAAACTACCAGATAGAAACCCATAAATCTCAAACCATAACAGAATGACCCAAAAGAGCTTCAAAATCAAAAAGTGATTTTTCTGCAAGAACATGAAAAGCAGATAAAATGGGGATTTGGATCTGCTGGGCCATTCTCTCAAGGAAGATATCATAGAGAGAGAGAGAGAGAGAGAAAGAGAGAGAGAGAGAGATCCCAAAAATGAAATCCACAGAACCAAACGAAACTTACATGAGAAGGGACATTAAAGTTGTCAACACCCCCCGTCTCTCTCCTCTTCGTCTCTTTCTCATTTATGTTTGTTTTTTATTTTTTAACAGTGTGAAAAACCATGCACGTCTTACAGCCTCTAGATTCTCTCCACCATATTTGTTTCTGATTAAAAAAAAAAACCTTTATATTAATTTCCCAGCAAAAGAAGGATTCCAAGATCAAAATCAGACAACAGTACTGCACAGTCTACACCCCCTATTACTGCAACAAGAATAAAAAACACCATCTCTAAAACAACCTTGATCCTTCCAATTCAATTTTTTATTTGGATTTGTTCCATTCTCTGTTGTTTTTTTATTAGTTCCTGTAGTCAGCAGTGGTCCCCCTTCCTATTTTTTTGAGTATGCAGCATGCAAACTTTATGAACTTTATGCTCAGTAACATAAATGGCCCTATAGTTCACCATTATTACAAGAAAGACTCATGGATATTTTTTAAGATACCTTATTTCATGGAATCAGCTAAACAAAAACAATTGAGAGGTGTACTATAATTAATGGAAGGTGACACATTGTAATCAACCTATTAGTGTCATCTTATAAGAAACTATGAGTGTTCTAATTTGATAGATCTACAAGTTGAATATCATTGTTGGGAGTTAATCTGGTCTTATCATTCATGGTTAGATTTTTATAATGTCACTTATCCATGACCCACATCATCGTTTATATCCTTCCCATAATCCAATTTAAAACCTAAAACTCATACTAAATGGTTTAACAATTTTAAGTGTAAGTTATATTTAAGTTGATAAAGTTATTGATGAAAAAATTTAGACAAATTATTTTAACAAATCTGCAAAATATTATTAGTTATTATCTATTATCTATTATCTCATTATTTTTTTAAAAATAAAAATAATAAAAATAAATAAATAATATAAAAATTATAATGACTAATTTAATTTGATTAATAAAGTCAAGCTCTATATATTAGTATAAATAATATATAAAAACCACTACCATTGAAATTTGTATGAAACTTCCAATTATCCACTAGAATTTGACAAGGGTATATTTAAGACTTTAAAGGTGTGGTGACTGATGGCAGCCTTTTGTGAGGGCTGAAAAGGAAGTTGGAAATTGCACAGTATGATTTAGAATAATAAAAAAAAGAGAAAAGGAAAAACAATGTCTTAAATATCTTAGGAGAGGAGGAAATCAAAACAAGTGGAGGAATCAAGAATATATGATATGATTGGACATGTGATAGCCATTGGTCATGCTCTTGAAAGATAAAGTTAACTACGCCTTTTCCACCAATTTGGCCCCCAATTCCTTCCTCCCATATAAAGTTATAAACCCTCTAATCTCTATCCTTAGCTTTCCAATCAAAAATATAACCATTTTAAGATTTTGAGGTAATTATTCTTAGTGTCCAATTAACACAATGTATTTCTATATAATGCTTCATGAGTGGGATTTGTTCTGTATCTGTAATGTATTCATACTTTGTTTAAGTAGCAATATTGTCAATAATTAGAGTATAAGAAAGTATAAATTATGGGTGCGCAAAAATTCTTTATATAAAATTATATGAGCAATATTAATTGTAGAATTATCATAATTTTTATAAATATTTCTATTTAAATTAAATTTAACATTTTTATTTATGAAGATCGTAAAGAATTATAAAATGTAATATAAATTTAGAATAAATTACACTCACCTCTAATTAAATACATATATTCACACTTCTTATAACTTTAATTTATATTAAAAAAATTTAAATTTATAAAACTTATACTCATATCCCTTTTAGTTTAAAATACCTACATTAACATTCTTTATTATAAATTTTTAAAAAATATTAACTTGATTTTTCTTATTTAATAATGTATAATCTTATCATATATGCAGGACTTTAATACCTTATGTGCATTAAAACGCCTTCCTTAATCTTTTTATGCAATAAAAAAGAATCTGGGTTGTGTGATTCCCATTTTATGTTATAATCATAGTTGAAAATAACATTTAAAAACAATTAAACAAGATGGTATAAAATTGAGTATAATAATACGATAAATAGAATTATAATTGCATTTTTTGGGTGCTAATAGATCTTTTAATATAAAAAATATAATTGCCTAAAAAAAATGACTATATAATTTCTTATATGGGGGATTAAGTTACAGGCCCCCCAAATTTATTTTTTATTTTTATTTAATTTTTTTATTAATTTTTTTGTTTATATTATTTATTAATTTTTTATTTATAGTGATTTTTTTTGAAATTTTTTAAAAATTTATCATTAGTTTATTATTATAAAAAAATTTTAAAATTTTAAAAAACTAATAAAATTTATTTTTAAAAAATTTTATAATCACATATACAATCACATTTAAGACTGTAGAGTAGTAAAACTCTTTCTTATATATAAAATATTGACGTTAATTAAAAGTTTTTTTATAAAAAAAAGTGCAGGCAATAACTAGTGACACCCCGGTCCATTTGAATTAAGCCAACTCTTAAATTAAATCAGAAAATAACAATATATAACAAATAAACCTCAAATTAATCTATAAATAGTTAAATACTTTTTCCATCAACTTGGTTGAATTTCACAAACAAGGAAACTTCAATTTTTGTCTAGGTTTGAAGTTACCCATGTATTCCTTTCTTGTCTTTTTGGTTTTTGGGTCCGTTCTATTATATTCCTCTCGTTTATGATTTTAGTTAGGTATTTTTGAATATGGATTCTATTATTTTCTTATAAAAAAATCATGATTTTTTTTATAAGAAAAAGATATTACAAAAAATTAAAAAAATTTGAATAAAATATTAATAAGTTTTAATTTATAAGGAATCAATATTAGTTTAATAAAAAAAAGTTTTTTAAATAATAAGGTTAAATTTTTAAATAAATAAAATTTTTTTAAGACTTAATAATATTTTATTTGAATTTTTCTTCAATATTAGTTTGATAAAAAAAACCCTCTAAAAAAATAAGGTTAAACTTTTAAATTATATTAATCTTTTTTAAAAACTTATTAATATTTTATTTAAATTTTATTTAATTTTTTGTAATGTCTTTTTTTTATAAGAAAAGAACCATCATTTTCTTATAAGAAAAGGATGGGATCCATATCCGTGAATCGCAGGGTTACAGCATGTGCATAGTTTTGAGCAAAGTGATCGTGGATCGAGATCTTAGTTTCTATTAACTTTTAAAAATTAAACTTAACTTTTGATCAATTCTTATATAAAATAAAACTCAAACCATAATCAACGAATTTTTGGTTTAGTAGTACTGGTATAATTTCTAAAATTGAGAGTTGAAAGTTCAAATTCAATCGAAATTACGTAGAATATTTGGGATATGGATTTCGTTATATTATCAAGTAACATGATGAGATCATGTTATTTGAAATTATGTTATCAAGATCTTGACTATCCATTCATTTGGATGACCAAGATTTTGTCATGTGGTACTTTTTTTAAAAAAAAGTCATTTGTTTCTTCTCTCTTTCCCTTCCCTTCCCTTCCCTCCCTCTTCCATCTCTTCTTTCCTCTTTTCTCTTTCTCCCGCCACTCTTCTCTCCTTCTTCCACACACCATCGCCAATGGCGGTCCATGGACCAAGCAGGAGAACCTCCAACCATTATCCTTCCCTCCTATTTCTTTATTTTTCTCTCTACTCTGCTTTTCTCTCTTTCTTCTTCCACCCACCATCACCAGTGGCCATGAATTGTTTTTTGTCATTTCTTGTTCTACCCGCCACAGTAGTGGAAGCACCATCTGGCTTTCGCCCTTTTAATTTTGTAATGTTTCAAAAAAAGACAACCTCTTCGGGTTGTTGTTAGAATAATAAATGGAATACTAGCATTAACTCCAATATCCCATAAATAAGTTAAATCATTAATTCTTTAGGTTAAGCAAATTATAAACATCCTCCGTCAACCCACCATTATTTAAGAAGCTTCATTATGGAAACAACAATTAATGGCCACCGGCGGTGATGTGTGGAAGAAGGAGGAGAGAAAAGTAAGGGAGAAAGCACACTGAAGAGAAAAGAGAGGAAGAGGAGGAAGGAGAGAAAAAAAATAGAAAAAAAATTTCAACCAGAAAATTTCCATTTGATAACTTGATCTCACATGAAAATAGAACAATAGAAGATCCATGATTTTTACACTAATTACTTCCATCATCTTCCAAAGTACCAAAAAGAAATGTTTTCTCATTTTGACTTGCATTTTGAACAAGAATCTAAGAAAGTACTTGAGAAAGTAGAATCAATGGTAAAGAATCGAAAAACTTGGTAGGGAGAGAAGGATTTGTCTGAGAGTAGTTAGAGGTCCTTCTGCTTAGTCCATCACTGTGAAAGAAAAAAAATTATGCAACCTCAAAGAAAGAGTCAAGAGACAAAAGAAGAGGAAAAAATGAAAATTTTTAAATATATTCCTTCACGTGGTAAAATCTTGACTGTCTAAACATATCTGAATATTTGCTTGTGTATAGAAACTAATTGATTATGGTTAGGACATGGAAATAATTGCCTTGGCCCTCGTTCAAGAAATCGTGGCTGCCTAGTTTGTGCTGAACGTTCATGATTTCTTACAAAAAAAATTCAAAAAGTATCTTAGAATAAGTGTAAAAAAATTGAGGTTAAATCGTGATAGTCCAAGGAACGTTGGACAACCACAATTTAACGAAACCTATCAGTTGCAAGGATATGGATTCCATCATATAAGAAAATGATGGTTCTTTTCTTATAAGAAAATGGTATTACAAAAAATTAAAAAAATTTAAATAAAATATTAATAAGTTTTAATTTATAAGGAATCAATATTAGTTTAATAAAAAAAATTTTTAAATAATAAGGTTAAATTTTTAAATAAATAAGATTTTTTTAAAACTTAATGATATTTTATTTGAATTTCTCTTTAATATTAGTTTAATAAAAAAACCTTCTAAAAAAATAAGGTTAAACTTTTAAATTATATTAATTTTTTTTTAAAACTTATTAATATTTTATTTAATTTTTATTTAATTTTTTGTAATATCTTTTTTATAAGAAAAGAACCATCATTTTCTTATAACAAAAGGATGGGATCCGTATTTGCGATTCAAAAAGGGGAGGGACAAAATTGATCTCATTTTATAAATTAATAAATTTAGCAAAATTGGACCCTTAAACATAGTAATAAGTCCAAATCTGAATTTGTTTTTTAAGATGGGCCCAAATAATTTGTGGAGTGCTAGATGTTTGCCCTGTCCCTACCTACAACTCTCACCACTAATTTACACTTGGACTTTGCGCGCCATCAGTCTAAATAGCTAATCATCCAGAAGCAAAGTCTGCCACAACATGATTGAACTCTACTGTCTTTAGAGGACAATAATATGCCCAAGGCATCATCAGCCAGCAACAAGCCAACAACCAGTTAAGAGCTATGGCTCTGGATTAGCGAGTTCATTTGATGTATTAGTAATAAACCAAACGAAAAATATGGGAAAAAGAAGGGAAATGCAGGATTTTGATAATTGCTGTCACATCAATGTTTAAGTAGAGTTCCTGTAAATTTTCTGGTGTAGAACACGAATGATGATACTAATGACTTTGGAAAATTCAAGCATCAGATAACAGAAAGATCAATATTCAAAGCTTCTTCAACAGCTTGGTCTTACCCGGCAAAAGGTGTAGCAGCAGCTGAACTCAGTTCAAAAGCTACAAGGAAAGAGAGGAAAAAACAAAACAAAAAGGGAAAGGTATACAGATGCAAACTTTTATAAGTAGAACACTAGCACATGGAGAAAATGGTAGGGGATATTCAAAGCTAGTTGCAGGTAGAAGTGGATGTTTGGTTATTAACTGGGTATTTCTGAGCATTCTTAACTATTTTTGTGAGGGCTGCTTGTCCAAGATCAAGCCCACAAACATCAGCAAGACGAACTAGATATAGCAGAACATCTGAAAGCTCTTCTTCTAAATGCTCCTTATCATCAGAAGTCCAATTGGGTAATCCCTTTGCAACTTCTCCTTTCCACTGGAATATCTCAGATAGCTCTCCCACCTCTCCT
This sequence comes from Ceratonia siliqua, assembly GCA_034509205.1. Classification (NCBI taxonomy): domain Eukaryota; kingdom Viridiplantae; phylum Streptophyta; class Magnoliopsida; order Fabales; family Fabaceae; genus Ceratonia; species Ceratonia siliqua. The sequence goes on along the minus strand of JASKGM010000009.1, from coordinate 17,239,090 downwards.
ACCTGCATAAACCAGAATAAAATGTTCTTAAACCATATACAGTAGAGTGAATAAAGCATTAGAAATACTGTTTTCAATGTCATTTAGGTATAATGGCTTACAAGAGCTAAAAGAAGATTTCTAGGGCTGTGATATTGATCCCATCCTCTCAGTTCAGCAAACTCAGCAAGCCTTCTGCTAAGTTCCTGAAGAGAAACATCTCTTGGTGTTCTAGGAAACCCATAAGAACACTCCATCTCCTCTGCTAATTTCTCTTACTTATGCTTCAACCGAAGGCTGATGCATGTCCAATTTATAGACCACCTGGGAGTGAGAGAGAGAGAGAGAGAGAGAAAGAAAGAAAGAAAGAAAATGTTTGATATATAGTATTATTCTTGCTTTTCTTCCCTCTATTTCTAACTAATATATGCACTAAGTGTTAAAGTGGAGGAGTACTTGAGTGTTTTTGCTGTAGGACAGTAATCATGTGAGGTATGGAAAATATGTCTCCATCTTCCCATCCATGAGTTGAAATCACGTACACCCACCTGAAAATGTTTAACCCAAATTGCCCATCATGCTTATCTATAGAATCCAGTAGTCTTATTCCTTATGAGAACCCAACTTTGTTCCTATCTTGGATTTATCTTCCTCCAAGTTGATAACCATCAGGAAGTTTTGTTCCTGAAGAAACAACAGACTACCCTACCACCCTTCCTATAACTCCTTTTTGCGCATGGATTCAATATGGACAAACAACAAACATCATCAGCTAATCAAATGGATTATGAATCCCTGAAATTGCGATTTCTATAGGGAATATTTGCAACATCTAGCGTATCAAATCTACGAAGACAAGAAACATATATAGAATTCATCCAAAGAGGTTGTCAGGTTTGCAGATTAGGATGTCAGTATATTCTGAAAATTTAGGTATAGGAATGTGTCTAATCTGAAAAATTTGACAGCCAGTAATAAAACACATCCTACTAGCCTAGCCACTATTTTGCTTAAGGTCTGAGGAAACTGAGGATGCTTATGCCCATATGCTTGGTGTGTTGGCAAGCACCTTATCCTCTATCCCCTTTATCTTCTCAAAAAGAACTGATCATGGATTAAGCGGTGGACTTAACTTTGGTTAATTTTTAAAGGGTTCGAGACCAAAACTCAATAAATTTTTATGTAAAATAAAATCTAAAATCTAGCTTATGGTTTGGTTTATTCTCAAACAAGCCAATTTACTACAGTTGGATGAAAGGATGTCGAACTTTTGGGCTTTACTTTAGACAACAATCATAAGGAACAAGATAAATATAGCAATAAAGCAAAAGCTTAATGTATTCCCCATGAAGCCCAGACAAGTGCCATGGCATTTGTGTAGATGATTTTAATCAGAGTAGAAAGTAGCTCATGATTAATGATTTTAGTGGTACAGCTTAGCAGCATGCGTGGATGCTGCCTGGTTCAAATGTCCTTTAGAAGAAAGTACACCGATGAAACAAAAGAAAAAACATTGAGTCGCTTGGGCTAAGTGTTATGTGACTTATGGCCGAGAGAAAAAATTGAGGAGGTCCTTCGTAGTATTCATTTTTGGGTGAATTTGAAGCTACATCAAATAAAACAAGGGATAACAGAGCGAAGTAATTGACAATCCTGTATAAGGTAACCAAGTAAGAAGAACATCTGGGGGTTTCTCGAACTGTGTATAACCTTTCACAACAAGACTAGTAATCCAGTCATTTAGTGGACCTGAGTTTAAAGTGCTCACCAGAATATTTTGGCCCCAGGAAATCCCAAAAAATATGTGTTAGCTCTAAGGTTTTATATATTTAAAATTAATTTGTTTTTAGGTGATTGCTTCCCAGTAGGTACAGTCATCCTTACTTTTTAGTACTCTTTTGGTTCTTTTTTTTTATTTGTTAAAATTAATAGGGTGTTTTTATGTTATATATATTTTTAAAATATTTTTAAAATATTTTACTTAAAAAAAACTTTAGTCCAAAAATTATTGTTGAATGAATAGTACTAAAGTAAAAAAAATTTAAAAAATTCAAAATTTTTTAAAAAGTATAGGACATATGAAAAACTTTATTAATTTTAAAATATAAAAAAAAATTATCAAAAAAAGTAAGAGGGGATGTAGTACTATCAACCCATTGGCGCTAAAGGTAGCATCCCCTTGATTTTAATTATGTCTTTCAAATACAAATTTTATATTAAAGTGAATTATTTAAACAAAATTATGAGTATATTTCATTACTTAAATCTTGTAGGATATTGTAGAAAAAGAAACAATAGTCTATATATATGGATGCCACATTCCAAGGTCAAAGAAAAGTAACAATAATGATGATGTGAAAGTTATATTGAAAAGACAAAAGAGAAATCCAATTAGGATATTTATATTGGTGACATATGGAATAAGTTAAAACTTCGATGGAAGGAAAATAAGAAAGAGAACATTGAGGCCATACAGAAAGTATGTGTGTGAAGAAAAAGATAATGTAATCAATGAAGTTATAACATGTAATAAATAAAAAGTAAAAGGTGCATTAGTGAAAAATTATTTAACAAAGGCTACAAAACTTGTTGAAGAAGATTCTCATGTTTTCCTAAGACCAAGCAAAGAAATTCAAACATAAGGAAGATCCCTCTACCCAACACATCATTAACTCAGAAACCATTTTTCTGAAGCAACAATAGCATATTGCTACCAAAAGTTAAACAGAAAAGCAACAAGAAAGAAGAAAGAAGATCTCCTCGGCGCAAGAAGGGAAGATCATCCTTTCTTTACTTAAAAGATACACAAAGAAAGAAAGACAAAGAAGAAAGAAGAAAGAAGAGGGAAGCTACTTCAAGGTACAAGAAAGAAGATGTGAAGCCTACCAAGAATAGCTGAGCAAATCCAAAAAAGTGTATCTCCACTTCAACGGCTAGAACCAAGAAGAAGATGATAAATAGAGGACTTGAAGCTGTTAGAAAAGTATCAAAGAACCAAGAGAAAAAACTGGTATTGTGAAACTCTCAACCCTCTCATTCACTAGTGCTTCACATTTAACATCTGAGAGTGAAAAGCTCAAATCAATCAGTTCTTTGTTATCTGATTTTCATATACTATTCTGAGATTTATTTTTCTTAAAAATCATAGTGTGCTTATTTGGATTTATTTGCTATTTTAGAGAGTATCACCTCAATTTAATTTTTCTGAGTTGTATTTATGGTATGGAGTGAAACCACTATTTATTGTTGTTGGTGAGCATTTAAAAAACCAACTTGTTTGTGGTAAACAAAGATAACCACATGTTGCTAGTGATTAAGAAAAATTAGGTTGTAATCTATTTTAAAAATTAGTGAAAAAAATTTTGAGAGTTAAGGGGACTAGATGTAGGCTCAATGGGTTTAACCAGTATAAATATCATGTGCTGATTTTCCTTCCCTATTTTCTTTCCTGGCTTTGATTTTCAAAACTTAGTTTTTTAATATGAAATCTTCCAATGTTCACTAAATCAATTTTTGAGTTACTAAAAGAAGTTTAAGTTTAAGGTACCTAATTCTTGAAAACATTTTCAGGTGCCTAAAAATATTTTTAGGATCACAAAAACTTTCGATCGACTAAAATATTTTAAGAATTATTCTTTCAATACTTTCATATATTATCGTTTCTAACTCATACTCACCTTTATCTAAAAAAATATTGTTTTGAATAGAATAACAATAAAAATTTAAAAAAAACCAATTCACCCTCTATTAATATTTTCTAACTTTCCCATGGGCAAGCCTCTAGCTATAGCTTTATTCTTTGGTGGGAAGTTCAGTTTTCATAGTTTCTTCCAACACTGTGATGGAGAAATAGACTTTGACTGATGGATATATACCAAGCTAGATCTCTTGCTTGCTGTAGCCATGTCTTATACCAGCCTAAGCTGATTTGACGCGCGCTGCAATTTAAATCCTTACTACAGTTTCAAATGAACTAGTCTCTCTTTGCTTCTCAATGACAAATAAATATTCTTCATTAGTAGTAGATTCAAAGACCAGGGCTATTGTGTTGATCTTTGCAGTTTTCTATTACGCATATGCTTAGTCCCATGTTCAAGTTCAAAGGACTTTCCCCTCATATAATTGTGTTCAAAAATATCAATAATATAATTCGTGTTTCTTCTATAAATAGCTTAAACGTTAACAATTTGGATAAGGACCTGCCAACTTCTTTTCCTGCACAAGATAATGAAGCCCTCCTTCCATTTAGATAATATGATAATTATTAAGTAATTTGTTTTAATAAGAAATCAAAGTTAAGACTTCTAACCTCATTTCTTTTCTATCACTTCAGTTATGTATGACTAAGTGGTTGATAATTATTGAGTAACCAGTACCTTTTTGTATTGAGTTATTAGTCATGTATTCTAAAACTCTTGTAACTGAGTTACAATTCTGAGCGTCCTTAATAAGTGCTTAATTTTACACATTTTAATTTATATCTAAATTTCTATAGTTATTTATTAGTTTTTGATAATTTTTATATTTATTTATCTTTTGTGCTTTGTAGGAATTTTGGAACCAAAAGAATAAAATCAAGATAAAGACTATAAAATTGATTGGTTTAATTAAAAGGAACCAGCTGGGAACAAAGTAAGCACATTCTATATGCTGTAATGACTGGAACACATGTGGGAATATTGCATCTGATTGGAACAAAGCAGCTGGAACATGCAGCAAGCAACTAAGATAAAAAACGCAATTCCTTCAATATCTAGATAAAACGACATGGTAGCATTCTTGGAAACGCAGCACAACAGAAGCAAAACGCAGCAGATAATGGGCAAGTCCAAAATGCAGCAGCTGCGGCACAAGAGAGGAACTCTCGGCTAGGAAAGTTGAAAATTAGGAAGAGAGATTGCGAGATATAGTTCGACCTGTTGGGAACACTAGAGCTGCTTGGGCTTGAGAGGCTTATTGTGAAAACAGCGTGGGAAAGCAAAAGGAATGAGTGGAGCAAATACTAGTTGGGAGAAAAATCAACTGTCATAGTTCATCTTCACCCAAAGAGTTTCCTTTTCCTTTCCTTTTTCCTTTCCTTGATGATTTTATTGCTTAATCTATTTTATAATAGGTGTGGCTAATTCTCTTTGTGGTTAAAGGTGATTTCAAAGCCATAAATTTTGAGTAATTTTTAGAGAATTAATCTTTTATCTTTCAATTGTGATGGTTCATGTTTTTATATTTTATTGTTAATAAATATTGTTATTTTACTTACTTAGTGCGCAATTAAATGAGCGTGTGAGGCAGCCCGAATATGATAGGAAGAAGCTGTAGTATATTGTTGTAGTAGCTCTGTTATTGAGGTAGATTTTTGAATCATTTTATGAGAAATACCAAATTATGCTGTGAGCATTTTCTCCTCCTATTGTCTTAGAAATGTAGATTATAAGATTATAGTTGAGCTATGTGTGTTTGATATGTTGAAGCTTTAGTTTTTGCTTGCCTGTATCGCTTTAGTTTTTGCATGATTTTTGTCCATTCACTTGGCGCTACATCAACATGATAGTTATCTAATCATTAAGTTAAGAATTTTGATCCATAATAGTATGAGTTTTCTATCCACAAGTAACAGTTGTGATAAATGATTATGAAATATTTTCACAAGATTACATGAAGAATATCACTCAAGATAAATGAATCGAGCTTGTGTATTTATTTTTTGAATAAACCTATCTTTCTTGATTGATTGCTTTCATTGAATTAAATTTAGAAAGCTTGTTCTAGGTTGTTTAATGAAAATGGATTAAGTGAAGTGATTGTTTTGTTTAACGATATAGTAAGAAAATATCAATATAGTCGAGTTTGTGATTATCTTAAAATTGTTAGTTTCAAAAGAAATTGAAAGATAAATTCTAATTATTAATATGTTCATGTCTAGAGGTGGAGAATGATTCATTAACCATGTTTTTCATTTTATTTTAAAGTTAGTATATACTACCCTCCTTGTAAGTATAGGAGGTTTTTTATTTTTAAAATTTAATTTTTTAGTTTTTTAATTTTTTATAATTTTATTTTAAAAAATAAGTTAAAAAAAGTAAATTTTTTTAAAATTTTTCATAAATAATAATTCAAAAAACAAAATAAGAAAACAAAAAAAAAGGTAAATTTTTTTTTGAATTTTTTAAAAAATTTTTAACTTATTTTTTAAAATAAAAAATAAAAATATTAATTAGTAGTATAGAGTAAGATAAGTATTCCCTTCAAAGTTTCACTTTTTAATTTTACAAATTTATAATTTTTCATTCTGATTCAGTCTACTTAGTTTTCGTTTTTAATTTAATTCTAAACCTCCCATAATTTATTATTAGTTTTATTTATTTTGTTAATTAAATTAGTATATTTGAATCAATAATATATTAATTAAAAACAATCTTATACAAAAATAATCCTTACTTACTACTTTACTTAATAACAATTACATCTTTTACAAAAAGATTTATTTTTACAGTATATCAGTCCTATCAATGGAAATGTGTGTCTTATATTATCCTCACTTCAAGTTACACGACTAACGATAATAATAATTTTCCTAAACGATCTTTTCTTTTCCTTTTTCACCTTAACTTTCTTTGAAGCTTCCCCTCATGTCAATTTCTTTTGAGCTACTATTTCTATTGCAATATAACAAAATGGGTTCTTGACATGGCCCATATATGATCAGGTCCGGCCCAACGCCAAGGCCTATGACCCAAATCTCACAAAGACCAAAATACCCTCCTTCACTCACCATAATGGCAGGGACGCCTTTACCTTCATATATAAATACCCCTTCCACATTTATAACACCTCTCTCTCAATTCTCTAATATTATTACTCTCTTCCCTTCAGTTTGGAAACTTTATTATTGGAACTCCGATATTGTTAACCCAACTTACGTATTCTCTACTACAAAATTACTACTCGACCAAGATCATCATTTAACACAATTTGAATATCAATATAAACTCGACACAAGCATCATTAGTTCTGAAGAATTGGTTACTTCAGCACTTTCTAAAAATCCTTGATTCCAACAAACAAGTCTTAACTAGAGGCTTTTTTTTTTTTTTTTTAACTTCAATTAAGATTGGAACTCAACTTTAATCATGAAAATAATTCCAACACCACTAAGTTAAATATAATAAATGTTAATTGGGTTTTCCTAATTAGTAATTACTAAACAATGAACCTCTGTCATCAGCTTCACTCCCCTGTTGTTTAAGTTTAGGGATTGCCTATAATTCTTTATTACTATATCTACTGGTTCAAAGTGAGACAAGATGGAATTATTCTGCATTGGTTGAAGAAATCTACTTTCGGTATATCAAAACTAAAGTACTGAAGTGCTAAAGATTCATCAAAAGGGAGAAAAACATAAATAAAATTACAATGGGGAATCAGTGTAGCATAACAAAACTGATCAACAACTAATTCTTCAACACAATGACTGATGAAGATTTTGTGTACAAGAGAAGAATCATCTGTGCATGAGACATGTTTTTTTTCTATGTAAATATATATTACAACTTACACTACGCAAATTTGTATCGATCAATTTCCTAAACATAATAAGAAGGCTCATCAACATTTCCATAACTTGAGTCTCCCTTGGGATTTGACATCTTAATCAGCATAGCTAGAACCTCCTTCATAGTTGGCCTAGCCTGCGGCGCCTCAGACGTGCACTTCACCCCAATTCTTAGCAACTCAACCATCTCATCTGCCCCTTCACCCAAACCAAAACCCATCAACAGAACTGGTATCACAGATCGGCTTAGCCTATTTCTTCGTCCATAACCCATAACTCGGGTAGCCCATTCCACCAAACTCTCTTCCCCTCCATCCACTGCTCTTCTCCCTGTTGCTAGCTCCATAGCCAACACGCCAAAACTGTACACGTCCCCTTTTGTGGTGGCCTGCCATGTCTGGACATATTCCGGCGCCACGTAACCCACCGTGCCGGCTATCATTGTGCTCACATGGCTATCTCCGGCATCAACAACTCTGGCAAGACCAAAGTCTGTAACTTTGGCCTTCCCATCCATGTCTAGCAACACGTTGCTGGCTTTAACATCTCTGTGCACTATAGAAGGGTAGCATTCATGGTGTAAATAGACTAGGGCCTTAGCCACATCAATTGCCACTTCTAGGCGCCTCCTCCATGTTAACTTTGTTCTATCAGTCACGAGATCCTCCAAGCTTCCACCTCCTATGTACTCGTAAATTAGTATCTTCTCTGAACCATCTAGACACCAGCCGTAGAGTGTGACGAGATTTGGATGAGGCCAACCGAAGCCATGGCCACTGAGAACCTCCATTTCAGCTCGGAATTCTTTTTCACCTTCAATTCCTTCCCTTTGGAGTTTCTTCACTGCCACTTCTCTCCCATCTGGAAATACTCCTCTGTACACTGTTCCGAAACCTCCTTTTCCTATTATTCTATTATCTGAGAAGTTGCCGGTAGCTTTTAAAATGTCAGCATGGGTGAAAGCTGTCTTGTTCAAGCGGATAACCTTAACAGTATCAGACAACCATGGTGAGGAGCTGTCGGAATCATGGTCGTGTTTTGTATCCCTCAAGAGGTATTTTGGTTCTTCTGATGGACTTTTCACCAATAAACAGACTATAAGAGAAAGAAGTCCAAATACAAAGAAAGCCAGTGTCAGAGCTGCGAACACCAAAAACGTAGACAACTTTGTGGTTTTTTTGGGGTCTCTACGAAAGGTTGTATTTTTATCATCTGGGACGTTATCGATGAACTTCGGGAGGTCCAAGAAAGGGTCGCCCAAGTATGAATCTTTATCGAAAGTAGCTAATTGCCCGGTTGGTGGGATTAGACCAGATATTAAGGGATTGTATGAGATGTTGAACTTGCTAAGCTCGGTCAAGTTGTTCAGGCTTGTGGGAAAAATCCCAGAAAAATTGTTGTAGGATAAATCTAGATTCTGCAGACATTTCAAGTCACCAACTTCCCGAGGAATTTCACCAGAAAACGTGTTTCTGGTTATGTTCAATACCACAAGTGGTAAACTTCCAATCTCTGGGGGGAGTTTCCCAGAGAATTTGTTAAGCCCCAAATGCAACATACTAAAGTTCTGCATCGACCCAATTTCTGAAGGAACTTCCCCCGTAAGCTGGTTTCCTCCTAGCTGAACATAACCGGAGATCTGGGATAACCGAGAAGAGGACCCAGCTCTGCAAATCGAGAAAACAGCATAACCTTTGAGCAATCCGTCCCAAATGCTTCTGCAATTCTTCCTTGTAAGGATGGCATACACAAAGTTGAATGGAGGGTAATCTGCAGGTATCCATCTTTTCATTGCTAAGCACTCACCAGAGCCAGCAGTCATCCCATCATTTGCCCGATTTGATTCAAATGTGGCCATGGCATTTCTTCCGATTTTTGTCAATTCAGGAGGGAAATTTCCAGTGAGCTTGTTGTTTGCAAGGTTTAACCACAACAAGCTCGTACAGTTTCCCAACTCTCTTGGGATTTCACCTGTCAATGAATTATTTGCAAGCATCAACCATAAGAGAGAACTCAAGTTTCCAAGAGTTGGTGGGATTGACCCATTTAAGCTGTTGAAGGAGAGGTCAAGTGCTTGCAGGCGAGGCAAATTGCCGAATTCGGATGGAATAGCTCCAGTGAACTGATTATAGGCTAACATTAAGTACTTTATACTTGACATTTGAGAGATTGCAGTAGGTATTTGACCTGAAAAATTGTTGTAGCTTAGGTCCAAGCGGGAAATATTTGGCAATCTGAGAATTCCTGACGAAGATAATCCTCCAGTATAAGAATTTGAGTGCAATAGAAGAAACTTCACCTGCTTAAATTTCCCAAATATCTCTTGTATCTCCTCACCAAATCGATTTCGACTTAAATCTAAGAATGCCAAATTGGTCAAGTTCAAAAGGTCCTCTGGAATATCTCTTGAAAAACTGTTGTTCCCCAAGTACAATGCTTTGAGGCCCGAAATCGATCCCATTTCAGAAGGAATTCCTCCCGTAAAATTGTTGCTAGAAAGATTCAGAATTACCAAACTCTTACAGTTAGCAACCTCCTTCGGGGCCATACCAATGAACCCATTGTCTGAAAGGTCTAGTACTTCAAGGTTGCAAGTCGCTGGAAAAGCTGACGGAGGAATTGACCCATTGAGTTTGTTCTCTGAAACCGAAAACTCTCTCAGCTTCGCAATTCCCATCCATATACCCCCACTCAGATTGTTGGTGCTCAAATCCAAGTACTGCAGTTTCGAACATTGATCAAAACACTGATCAATCCTACCAGTTAAGTTATTCCCTGAAATATTGAAAGTGACTAAATTGTCACAAATGGCAGGGAAATTGAACCCAAGTTCCCCATGAAGCCTATTAACTGATAAGTCTAGTGTTTGTAAGCTTCTCAAGCCAGTCAAATTCAGCTCTCCAAGAAGAATATTATGGGAGAGATTGAGATACACGAGGTTCTGGAGTCGCCTTAAATCCCCTGGAATCGCTCCACTGAGCGTGTTCTGGGAGAGGTCAAGGTGTGTGAGCTTAGTGAGCTGCCAGAAGTTCTGAAATATCTCACCGGCGATGTTACTATTAGAGAGGTCTATTCCGACCACCCTCCTCGTCGTCCCGTTGAGGCTGCAAGAGATTCCTGACCATTCACAAGGATTTGAACTGCCTATGTTCCAGTTTATATATTGTCCTTGGTCTACCAGAGTTTGGTTGTTGAGGTACGATTTCAGCTTCAGCAGAACTTCTCTGTCTGTGTCCAAAGAATCCCCGGCAACAATTTTACCTGCGAAATCAACACAAACAGAATTGCCTTGGTAAACGCGAAAGACAACCTAGTAGACAGAATCAATCTCGAAAACCCAGAATGAAAAATAATACCCTGATAACTGTTCAGGGAATCTACAAGTTGATAAATATATTTTTATGTTGTCTGTGGCCATGAATATTGATATTATTAAAGAATACAACTATAAGGTTCCTTCATCATCAATAAACGAAACCCAGCAAAACCCAAAAGGAATTGAACCCAAAAAGAGAATTTCGGATTAGTACCTGCAAAAAGGATTAAGAAACAGCTTAACAGGAAGGCCCAGGAATCCGTTTCCTGCTCTGACATTTATGTTCCTGTTAGGATTATCTTCCTCCACCTACTTCTCTGCTGCAACTTCTTCTTTCTTGGAAGAAATCATATACAGATGATACCCAGAATAAAATAAGAAAAATTGAGCGTGAAATTTGAAAGGGTTCAACTGCAATGGTTGCAGGTACAAAAAACTGAACCTTTTTTATTTTTATTTTGGTAAATGTTACAAAGAATTATAATAAATGGATCATTGTTAATAACAAATGTTTGTTGATGTTGCTTGTTCAGGAATGTCAAATTAGATTATGTGTTTCCACTTTCGGGTATTTGTTTATTGATTCACACGAAAGGGAACAGAGAGGGGTTGAGGAGCGAAGAGGGCGGTCGAGCCGCCCTTGCTGACCGGTTCGGTAATAGTGGCGCGCACGGGTTTGACCCAAAGGCGCGGACTTTGAACACTGAACTCTCAGGAGACAAACACGGTTTATGCGATTTCTTTTCAGCTTCACAACGTTTGGTAGAATAGGATGTGTGGGATCAAAGGGTAACATGGTTAAACGAAAAAACATGTGAGAAAACGACATCGCCGTTTTCTAGTTTGGTGGATGCTTTTATGATATTTCGTGGAAGATTTGGCAAGGATTTACAAGTTAAGGCTAAGGAATTATATTGTTTGTCAATTAGTGTTAATTAAAACAACGTTATTACTATAATTGTAAATCTAAGCCAAATAAAAACTATACTTAAGAGAACAAATAGATAAATTTCCCAATTTTAAAATTAATGGAATTTAAAACTGTCTAATTATATCTTTTTCCAAATGATTAAATGAATAAGATTGTTTAAATTAATTAAAATAAGACAGGAATATAAGTAAATTAGAATAACAAAACTACTCTAATTAAAATTAAATTTATATTGCTGACCTTGAGTTATTTTTTGTCAAGGATAAATATTTATTTCATTTACTTTACATTTAATGATTCCCCTAATTTTAACTTGAATAGTGTTACCTTTTATTAGTTTTTAATCAGGAAAAATAGTGCTACATGGCCAACATTATATTATATAATAATGAAATATATGTATTTTTAAAATATAATGTTTCAAAACAAATATCTGAATAGATTAAGGAAAAGAAAGTTGTCAAATTAAGAGAATTTTTATTTTGCTTGCGTTAGAATTAAGTGTCAAAAAGTCCTAATAAGACTTTGAAAAAATTAAATAGGGAAAATAAGAATTAATTGTTTAGCGTTGATAGAGCAATTAATATATAGTAAAATAAAAATCCCAACAACCTTGTAGATGTCATTAGTGATGCTACTTGAATTTGGGATAGGCATTAGCAAATAGCAACAACTAATTTAAAGGCAAGTGAACAACAAATACAAGCTAAGAAGAAAGGGACCACACATTGCATCAATTTCTTAATGTAATCATCATATTTCTTACTACTTCCATTTATTTTTCTTTCTCCCCAATTTTAATTGCAACCCACTAAAATTATACAATTCTTTCTTAAAATTACCCAATTATATACTTCATGTGTAATTTACTTCTTATTAGTTAATTTGTCAAATTTAAATTTAAATTTCTAGTTATATATACCTTAATTTACAACGAACTTAACTTAAAAAACAATTGTCTTTTTATAAATTAAAAAGATGAATATATTAGTTAATTTATCAAATTTTAATTTAAATAATAATATGTGTAGACTTATAAATAATAAATATAAATATTACTTCTTATTCATTATTTATCCTTTTTTTAAAAAAGTTATAAAACACTAAATTTTAACCTGAAAACAAAAAATAAGGCGTTGTTTTAAACTAAAGTGTTTTTGAAGGTATCAATAAATAATTGAGTCAATATATTTTTGGTAAAAAATACAAAACAATATGTTTATTTTAAAAACAAAAAACAAAAGAGACAATAAGGACATCGGAAGGACAAAATTAGAGTGCAATCAATGGACCATGATGTTGGGGGCAAAAGGATTAAGACGAATCAGAGGAATTTATAAGGATTCGATGAGCACATGCCACGTGTTTTTTATAATTACATATCCATGACCCCCACGTTACGTTTGAAAACAAAGTGTACAGAAAAAAAACAAGAACTCATCGGAATAAAATTAAAAGCTTAATTATATTTTTTTCTCCATTATATAAAATTTTTAATTTAAATAATCTTGATTTCATAATTTTCTTAAAATTTTAATTTGATCTATTAATTAAATTTTATTTAATTACTAATAAAAATTAATTAATTTTGATGTATACACTATATTTTAGATATCAATAATAAAAGATTGAATTTAATTATATTTTAAAATAAAATATGATCGAATGTCTTTAAAATTTAAATTATTTATTTTTTAATGAATGACTTGAAATAAATTTAAAAAAATATATTTTAATAAAAAAATTTATAAAACTTATAAAATCGTAATAGTCTGTAAAATCACAGATAACACGATTGAACAGAAACCAACCTGTTGCCGTCAGGATCCGGATCCAGTAGGAGTAACATAGAACACTAGAAATTGCAACGACGTCGTCTCTTTCAATGAAAAGTCGAAAACAGAGAGATCCACAAAAAAAAAAGAGCTATCTGGTAAAAGCGATTAAAAAACAAGCGGGGGCTAAACAATAGTAGTTACAGCTTTCAACCCTAGTTTGTTTTCTATCGCTTTTATCAGATAATCCTCTCTCATGGATCTCTTTTGTTTTCATTGACAGAGACGGCGTCGTTGCAATCTCCATTGTTGCCTGTTGTTGTTGTTTAAGTGTAAAATAAAGTGTATACGTAAAAATTAATTAGTCAATATCAACATTTTTTATTAAGAATTAGATAAAAAATTAATTGAAGAATTAAATTAAAATTTCAATGAAATTATAAAAATAATATTATTTAAATTAAAAATTAAATGACTAAATTAAAATTGTTTATATAACAGGAGATTAAAAATGTAATTAAATCAAAATTAAATTACATAAACAAAAGAAACAAAAATATTAGAAAGCCATCTATGTTAAAATTTATTGAATTGTAATTTGAACAAATAAATGAGTAATTAATAAATATTAGGAAATTATCATATTATTTTTTAAAATTTTCAAGTAAAATAATATTATTTTTATCTTTAATTTCATGAATCTTTCAACAACATTTACTAATTCGCAATCTTCCAAAAGACAACAATTGCTTTCGATAGGATGGATGTTTATGTTTATTATCTTTTAATATTAAATAATAAATATCAATGTGAAGTAGTCAAAAGAAAATGATTTTTTTCTAATTAATTAAGAGTTGTTGGGTTCCTTCTTTGTATACTCCCAATTATTATATTTTCTGTCTAAGCTAACTGAGGGAATCTCATTCTGTCCCTCCGTGTGTGGTCCAAATTAAATTTGAAATTAAACACAGTGCTTCTTTTTTTTAATTTAAATACGTCCATTATTGAAAATTCCGATTTGCTAATGAGCCATCGTTGAAGAGTTGGTGGGTGACGACGCACGTGCTGGCCTCCTCTCACGTTCTTGGATTTCGCTTTAAGCCAAAGTATATGTATCAATTAATGGGTAAGGATCTATTATAGAAAGAAATTCTTAAAATTCAGATGAACTCAATTATGAATAAAATATCTAAATATATTCAGTATATTTTTAATATTTATTTATGATATATTTATGGTCAATATAAA
>JASKGM010000009.1:17187544-17202580 GCA_034509205.1 Ceratonia siliqua | reverse complement strand
CTATTGGATTGATTGGAAAGGTGGGCAAGAGATTGGGAACGATAAGTCAGGTAGTCAAAAGATAGGAGCGTCCATACCGTGAGTTATAGGAGAGTCTTCGTCGGAAATGTGCTGCAGCTACCAGTATTGATGAAGGTATTGATGAAGGTATCTCATTTCCACGAGTATTCTATTGGCTATTTGGCTCCAAGATGATTTAGTACTTGATACCTAGGAAAGTCTACTCAAGTAACAGAGACACTTAATATCACATCCCTATTATTATGGTTCTTCCTATATGTGAACCAACATATTATGGTATCAGCCCTGGTGGTTGTGAAGAAGGATGAGCAGGGACAAACGGCTTGTCGGCTTTTTTATCATAGCTCTTCCCCAGTTTTTGATTTGCTTATCCTACTTCTGAGCACGTAGTTGTCAAAACGTGAGTTTTTCATGCCCACTATTTCGTCCTTACATAGCTTGTTTATGGCCAGCTGCGTCATCCGATTACGAAAGAATGTTGCCTACATTAGTTTCTTTTGCAGAGCCCAATCACTTGAATCAGTTCTGTTCAGTCCCCCAAAGGATTCACCCAATTGTTACTCACTTATGTATTGGCGTGTTGAACACCAATATTACCAAGAGACACTAACTACGCGCATTGTATTGTATGTCTGGATAATGTTTTACTCCAATACATGTTGGACACGATTCTGATATAGTTGGGACATGACTCGGACCCAACTAACAAGTCCCAACTAAAAAGAGGGAGAACACGATGCAAGAAAAAAAAAAGACGAAAGGACTAAAAACGTCATATTGATAAAATTATAAGAGTTATCTTTTAATTGTTTTAATTATACAAAAAATTTAAATGATATAGTATAAAATATTTGTATTAAGTAGAATTTAAAAAATAATAATAATATAAGATACTTAGAATATATATATATATATATATATATATATATATATATATATATAATTCATGCCATACTTTGTACAAAGAAAATTGGGGAGGGTAAATGCTTTGGATAGTTGTAAAAAATTGTTTGACAGTAAAATTTCAGACAAGATAACTGATTTCTCAGAACAATTCATATCTCCATAAACATAAGTAGGCACAACCTGTTCTAACAGTTTCAAACTTTCAATTAAACACAAACATGATACTTTCAACTGCATCTGATGAACTAGCACGAGGAATACCATCTGAAAGAGCTCAGCAGGATGCATCATTTGAGTATTTCAAAAAGCACCGAGGAAGATTTTGTTTGAACTCCAAATTATGAGGTTGCACATTGGCTCAGAAACTCTGACATATTAATGCACATGCTCATCAATTAATGCTGAGGCAACAGTTCTCCATCAAGTAAGGAACACTACAGGTCCTTGAACAGGAGAGTATTAGGTGCAGGTCCTGGTCCTCAAACAGAAAACTATTGGTGCCAGAAGGAATTCAAAGGCCCTTGCTCAGGCAGCAATGTGACATTCTCAAGCATCTTCAAGTGACGAATCTCTTACTGCATGCTCCTCTTCATCCTCTTCATCCTCATCATCATAGTCAATGGAAGCTGGTTGTCCATTAAGATCCACATCAACACCATTCAACTTTCTGACAAACTGTCCCCTCACACGAGGCCGCCTTTCAGCAAGTTGCTTACGATTGACATACCTAATTTTCTTATCGAAACAACGCTCTTTCCTTTTCTGTCTAAACTTCATCAATGCCGCTTCTCTTCTATCAACTTTATTACTTAATTTTACTTCTGATGAACTTGAACTTCCAAATGATGGCCATGAATGAGCTGTAGACATCTGACCAGGTTGTAAGAATATATTCATTGGGTAATATGGGAAGGAAGTTATCCCAGTTGTATGAGGAGGACATTGAGAAATATGATTGTACGGTGCAATTATAGTAGTACTAGCATGATTCTGTAGGTCCTGGACATTCTTCTGATACAGTTGTGCTGAGGATGGCATCATGACGTGATTAACAACCCCTGACATATAATATGGATAAGCATGTTGGGCAGGCGTACCAGATACTTCAATCTCAGAACTATGAGTTCCATTTCTTGTATGGATCACCCTCTGAGGTAATTGTTCTTCCTTGAAGTGCTTTTGCTTTGAAACTTCCATTGATGCTGGTGGAGTAGAAGACCTCTCTATGGAAAAAGAATCAGGAATACTATTGCTGCTAGGTAAGTTATCTTGAGAAGGGCTTACGCATGTCTCTCCATTTTCACGTGTTTGAAGGTCATTAAAGCCCTGTTGAGCACATGCTTGATGCATTTCTTCCATCCTCAAATGTGTAACAGCATTATTGTCAACTTGAGCAATCCCTTGGGAGTTGCTCTTCAGCATGGTTGTTTTAACATATGTGAAGAAGGCCGATGACTCCCCAATCCTTAGTTCACTCTTCTTTGGTCCAGATGAAAAGTGTCCTACAAAATTATGGCAAAATCAGAGAGTAAATAATATAACAGAAAAGGAGCACTCATACCAGGTATAATCCTCAGGAAATCAAAAGGTGTTTTATATAGTAGCTCATTATCAGAATTAAAATATACTTGGGAGCTTGGGAAAGACAACTTCTGCTATAGAAAGCAAAACATGAGGTATATGCTATACCCTAAGTAATTCTTTTGCATGATACTAAGGATGCTGCTCCTTAGCATGAAAGAAATATACTCAGCTATTTGTCTTAAAATCAGAGGAAAGATAAATAGACAAAAACTGGCTAAAAGAAGGTAAAAATATATGGGTAAACCCAAATTTTATCATCCATTGTCTGTGTCATTTTGTGGAACTAAAACATGTTTTCCAATACAATCATACAAAATAACTAGTTAGTTCTTAGTTATTGCACTATATATCTTCAATATTGATAATACAGAAAATTATCAAATTTTACATCTTGGAAATTAGTGCTTGACAGAAAGTAAAGAACACACCTGTTCGGCGATCACTAATTCCAGGCACATCAGGCCGATATTCTGATGAATGAAGATTTGGAGGCACCTCAACAGCATCAGCAACAGCAACAGCAACAGCAACAGCAGACTGAAAAGGGAAACCATATATATAAATGATCACGTAACATGTGATTACGACATCTTTGATCTACGGTTATTTGCAGCTATATATTAATATCACAGCTCATAGCTGAAACACCAGTATCTGGCCTGTATAAGTATCACTTTGTAACTGATAATTTTGATCATAATTTCCATGCCCATGTTCTCAGGCCATTTGCATTTACTCATAATTTTACTGAACCTCTGACTTCTGGGGGTTCATAATGCAGACTCTTTTAGCATCCAAACTTGACCTAGCTTGTCTTCTTTTCATATCAAAGGCAATATGAAAAGTTGAAAACTAAGGAGCATGTTAATGTCAACGTTCACAAAAGGTACAATATTTTCAAAGTAAATGAAACTGTAGTTTCAACAAAATACACACACAACTTCTTCATATAGTCCAGTTAATTTCAAGGCTTACCATGGTACTTAATCTCACTAAGTCATGATGCATGTTAAGCCTTTGGTTACTTCCATTCTTTTATCACTTTAGTATTGCTTTGTTAACACTCACCTCATGTTCCTGCTGGATTGGCATTTCTGTCTCTGGATTAGTGCTTCTTTTGGATTTGTCATCTGTGTCATCCGAGAACAAGGTTGTACTGTTTGTATTAGCATCGCTAGGGTCTGAAGCTACCAGATCAAAGTCATAGTTCAATATATTCTTCTCTATGAGACCAAGCTGCCAGAATTGATATAAAACAAATATTTCAATGTCGATTCGAGAAAATCTAAGGTGTATTGGAACTAACACATAAAAGTGTCAGGTGTGAAGGAGATATCCAAATGCACATACAAACAGCAGAATCAGGCTAGAATAAAGGGAAGAGGACACCCTAACATATTTCTATACTCCAAGTATAGTTGTTCCATGTACAGTTGTATTTACAGATTAAGTCTCCTGTTAAATCAAGGGGAATTCGTTTCCATTTGACAAAGTCACACAACAAAAAACTTTCACATGAAACAAAATTACTAATTAGATTTAATGTCTATTTGATGGTAACAGACATAAAGTTTATTCTATCACGTACATTTTGATTTATTCTTAACTTATTCAACAGTATAGTCAACAACTAATTTTTTTATAGTATCAGGCATGTGAAGTTCACTTGTTTTAAAGTTGATAAATTTACTATTATCTTCAGTTGTGGCTTGATTTTTATTTTCCTATTTTACTTTTGGCCAAAACTTTGTTTAGATAGTTCTTTGGCTTTGCCCCAGCACAGGGAAGGTGGCCTGAGAAGAATTGGTATCCAATTCATTAATGCGGCTCCTGCAAGATATCAGGGCAACACCTACAGCTCCATAAAAGAATACTCAAAATCTCAAATAGTTTGAGTTACCAAAAACTATTGATTCTGAGAACCAACTAGCCCAACCAAAAAATCCAGAAACTGATTGGTGGATCGGTCAGGTAAAACTTGAATCTTACTAAGATGCTTGTAAAATACTCATTTAAATATATTATAATATTTTGTATAATATCTTAAATATTAATTAAAGGTTATTTACTTATCATTCAAGCTCTGCCTCAAGCCAGGTTTAAAACTTGACATTCTAATTTTCTAAGTTTAATTTAATGGCAGTGACAGTGTGCAAAATATGATATATAACTTGAGAGCATGTAATAGAGATGCTAAAAGTCCACAAATAAATTGGTCTCAGCATCCATATTATATTGCCCAAAGTTTATTGTGGTAGGTGGAGTAATATTATAATGAAAAAGCACAACAGAGAACATTCATAAACGTGAAGGTGTGTGATACAAACCATGCGCCTCCTTTTCCACATGTGCGTCCACAAATTTAATAGTTCATTAGTGCGTAAAGGCTTTACAAGATAGTCCGCTGCTCCAAGTCTTAAGCACTTAACAACAATGGATACCTCATCTTGTGCTGACATCACTTATCAAAACAAAAGAAATTCCACAAGATATTGATGAGGAACAGAATATGATTTTCCTATAATAAGGAGTTTTACTGCTTTTTTTTTTTCCAGAAATATAACAGAGCCAATGCTTACTTATAACAGGAATTCGATGCAATTCTTTGTCCCGTGCAATGTACTTCAACATCTTCATGCCCTTCTTCATTGGAAGGTCAACTTCAGCTAGTATGATATCTATATCTTGCCCCTCTGCGCTCAATGCATCAATTACCTGCCTTGCTGACTTTACTGAAGTAACTGTGAAGCATAAAAAATACAGTGTTTAGAGATAATCTCAGAGAGCAAGCCATGAATTGCATAAATTTTAAATCACACAAGCTAAACAGTATTCTACAGTCAGAACGCATTCAATGCATGTTCACTGATAAAAGTTGAAAAAGGCGAAGGTAGAGGAAGGGAACTCAAGGTGGCTCCTCCACATTTTCATACTTCTAATTCTTCAAGATAAAACTTGGGCCTCAAAAACAAAAGCACCTGAGGTAATTCCACACTTTTTATGCAATACAGGACTCCCCTCCCCTGCACAGGCTTATTTAAGTCTAGTTGATGGCATATAAACATTTCTCTTGATTTTATCTTTCGTGCAATCTTCATATATAACACGTTCTGGTATTTCCATATCAACAAACTGGTTTGAACTACCATCCAGTATAAAGTAAATTCATAAAAAATTTCAATATAACAATTAAAATGCGGGAAAGCAAAAACAATAAGGCTAAATTACTATTTTGGTCCCTTAACTTTAATTTTGGTCCCCTTTGGTCCCTTACCTTTTTTTTCCTTCATTCCACTTTGGTTCTCTAACTTCCTAAATGTTCCACATAAGCCCTAAATCGTTAGCTCCCAGTTAACAGACACAGGCATCCATGTCATCTGTTAACTGGATTAACTAACAATTTAAGACTTATATGGAACGTGTAAGAAGTTAGAGAAACAAAGTGGAACGAAAAAAAGACAAGGGACCAAAGAAGACCTAAATAAAGTCAATGGACCAAAATAGTAATTTAACCAAACAATAATTACAAATATTTGGATAGAGAACAGAAATCCATTACAAATTGAATGTTTAACATAGAAAATGACAATATCTAATTTTCCTGTTATATGATTGAAACTTACTAATGAGGGTTATTCTCTAAAAGTCCACAAAATTTACATATAAAGCGTCCCTCGATCCACAGTCACCTTTCTAGCCAGAAATATCAATTTAGTTATTTTTACCCAGACATGAGCTGACCAACATTTTTTTTTTCAGCTTTCAGCATCTCAAGCGCATTTATCTTTTCAGACTTCATTAGAAATTATAACTACACTACGCCTATCATTTTATATAGCATCATAGGAAATTATGCACATAAATCAACATGATAGATCATTCAATCATCAACTACAAGTTTACAACAAAAATCAACACGACATATCAGCAGAAGTGACTTCGGAAAAAAAAAAAATTATACCCTGATAAGAGCATCCCAAAAGAAGTGTCAAAACCTCCTCCGAACTCTTGTCATTGTTATCGCATAACAAAATTTTCACTTTGCTTCTATCAATGAACCCATCACTACTCTTGCTACTATTTCCAGTACCAGCAGAGAATTTGTTCAGATTAAGGCCCTCAGTCTCCATAGCAAAAACCACTCACCAAAATTCTATCAAAGCAAAAATTCAAAACCCATCAATCAGGTAAACCCGATGGACAAAAACTGCAAACCCCTCAGCTCCAAACGCAGTCGCAGATGAAGTTTTTCACCTTCAACAACGTTAAAAGGCCAGAAAATCTTATCTCCACCGCCCGAATTAGAACTGCTATTAGGATTAGACTTCGGATTGGATGTGCTCCGCACAGCAAACCCATTGATGGATCAAAACCAATTTGTGCAGCGGCCCCATGCTCACACGTAGCCCTAGGCCAAACTATTCAACGATTGTCCATTTGCGCATAATGGCGCACGTTACCCCTATCCATAAACGGCAACCTCGAGAAGTCAAAGTTTATTACTTTCAACCAAAAGCGCAGTGACCGCAACGGATCGGACGGTGAAGATCGAAGCACAGACGGAACCAAGGCAAATCAAACGGCTAGATTTGGATAGCGAAAGAGGGCGCCCGTTAGCAGAGCTCAAAACTTGATCTTTTTCAATCCCGGAAGTCGGCGACACTAAGATGCAAAATCAGGAACTGCAAAAGCATTTTCCAGCTTTCCGCCAGTGTTTGTAACCTCGGCTTTTGGCGTCAACGAAACAGAAAAAATAATGTAAAAGTATGCAAATTGCAATTAAGAAAATCAAAATGGGACACCGCGACAGACTAACATGCGCCGGCCCAGAGACGAAAGTGCAGGTGAGGAAGAGAAGGGGTGAGATTTTTTGGGTGAGCGCAGAGTCCACAGAGCGTAGGATAGCAAAGAAGGGGGACGTGGAAAAGTGAGAGAGAAAAGTGCAATAGAAAAACGGAGAGAGAGTGGTGTGTGGATTGTTTGGTAGAGATAGAGAGAAGGCCACGTCACATGCAGATCTTCCTTCCTTATGGCAAATCTGATCAAAATATCCCACCAAAATTTATGGACAAAAAAAAGAATTTTATAAAATTATTTTAAAATATAATATTTCTAAAAATACTTAAATTAAATTATTATTATTTGTATATATAAAAAATTAGAGTTAAACCAAATTATACATAGTTATGATTTTAATAAGTGTATACTTATCATTATTAAGAAAATAGTATTTACACAATTAATTTCACATCATTTTTTATATTACTCCAATTGCTATTGGTTTAAATATATTTCATTAATTTAATAATAATATAATGAATATTGTGAATATTAGTTAGTAATAGAAATGCAAAAATAATTTAGAAATAGCATAAATAATCTATATGATATTTTCAAGAGAAAGTATATGGCAATAATATCTTAAAACAATTTAATAGATTTTTTCCCCTTTAAAGTTAACGTTTGTGCATGAGAGAAAGATGATAATTGAATTATACATTAAAGGTCAAATTAATTTGAAATTTATTTTATGGAAAAATCTTTTAAAAAAATTCCAAAAGGACATACATGTGAGTGTGTCTGGATTTATGGTAAGGAGAATTGTTAGGTTTTTGTAGATTTGGCAAACATGTCTAATTGGCTTACACAAATCTCAACCAACTAAATTGATAAAAAAGAAAAGAAGATAAAGTTTAGTTTGAATTGGATGGATTCATTCATTGATTTTCTACAATATACCTATTAATTCAAAATTATAAATTATAAAAAATAAAAATAAGATGATGGAATATTCATCAATTGGAGAAATTAGCTAAAACAAGAGCAACCCCCTTTTAATTGGTTGAGTTAAATTGAACTGGCTCGAAGAAATTGGTTAGAAATGGTTTTGAAGTCTGAACAGTGCAGGTATTAAGATTTTTTTAATAGATAGATAATATTTAGAAAGTTAAGGTTTGAATTATTAAAATCAATTAACATTATAGACACTAATATTGTATAGATATTATGATGCTGTTGAGAGAATTTGAATTTAGTTATGTCGCAGCGCAATCAGTTCTAATAAATTTCAGTCATTTATTTTTTAAATAGATCATCATAATTTGTTGCATGTTTTAAATTTTTTAAAATTTTTAATTTTTAATTAAAATCATCCATATAAAATGAACTATCCAAACTTATACAATATTCGGTCTTAATTGGGTCCTAATTTCTGTTGAGAGATGGTGACTACTTTATTATTTTTTTGTAGAAGAAAGATATGTTAGCTTGGTAGCCGTTGATGTAACACTTGTCCTTTTAATTAATGAAACTTGTAAAGATATCCAAAGATAAAAGGAGGAGAAAAAGGGCACAGCATCCGTATTATAAGGTTAGCTTACAACCCAAATTAAAGTTTTTGTTTTTGTCAACCATGTTGTTAGGGTTATTCCACCAGGAAAGCAACCTCTCCGAACCCTCCAAGTCTAATATAGTTACTTGTAGCTGGATTGCAAGTTTGATTTTTGTTAAATTTAATGTATAATAGAACTCAATATCCAATTGGTGATTATGTCAATTCTTTAATTCAGTTTCTTTGCTTTTATCTTGTTTATTAGTCAAAATGGGTTAATAATTGTCTTGTGATAGTAACCTAAATATAAATCGAGTCACAGTAAAAACGTTATGTTTGAACTTATATATTAAAAAAAAAAATTGTATCATAACTAACAGTTATAATTTTTAACCTAATGATAAGCTCTCGATTCAACAACTGATATTAAACCTGAAATCGCGTGTTTGATTCCCAACAAAATAAATTGCTATAACTATAACTTTTGGCTTTTAGATATGCTCTTAACAAAATAACAAAGATGTTAGTAGATATTAACATGTAAAAATTTTAATAACACTAAGTTGTCTCTAAAATTAATGTAAACATAATATATTTCCTATTCCTCGAGAGGTCATGGATGTAAACTGAAAAACACAAAATTCTTATTCTCTTATTCCTACTCCTTCTTATTAGCAGTTGATGAGTTGAACGTTAGAAAAATATCATCTTTGGCTGTTTTAATTTCCAGATAAGAAAGAATAATACAAGTGTGGAAAAAGCTTCAGCATTTCTATCACAAAAGCAATGTTTGTATTTGCTTTCCATGTGTTTAAATCTGCTTCATTTAATTGCTCTAATGCAACTCAAGCAAGTATGGTTCAAACACATAGCGTGTCTCAATTATATGGAATGGTCATCATTCATTTCATTATGGCAAGCCAACCAAATTGTTAGGTGTATCAATATAATATAGGCCATGGCCACACTCCAACCATTTCCCAGGGCTCCATTCTGCCTAAAACAATGGGTAAAATCATATCCCTTCATTCAACTTTTATAAACTTCACATGCAATTGTCGATTAAACATCAAAATTCGTATGTTATTACCCCTAATACAACCATGAATGTGAACCATTCACAGTCATCTGTTACCCAGAAAAGCGAAGAACAGAATTGTTATCTGATATGCTTATTTAGCGAACTTTTTTCATAATTGTTACTAGCTAGGCGATTGTGGTCCTGGCAAGTACTGATCTTTTCATGTGCCTAGGCAAATGCAAGAGGAAAGATGAAGGCATGGTGGTCCTAAGACCTAATATGGCTTGCTAAATATGCATGTAAAAAAATATTTTGGACTTTTTCCTTTTGGGGTTAGCAGCATTGCTGTATGAGGAGTGACAAGAGTTTGGTGTTATATGGGCAGTGTTGGGACATCAAAAAAAGAATGAAAAATGAGAGCCCTGGTATTCGAGCAGCATTATATAGCAGGGCCCGATCAGCAGTTGATTTTACTCTGTTGCTACTGGCTAATTGTTATGCTGGCTTCGAGGCCAATTGTTACTTGTGTTAGTTTATGTTTCTGCTAAGTTCTTTCGGAGACCATTGCCGATGAACATCAAAGTGGAAGCGATAATTTTCGAAGAGCCATTTGGTTAATCCATATATATTCTACTTTTTAAGTCTCATTGAGAATGTGCAGTTCAGGATCATGACCATATATGCAATGACTTTCTTTCTATCCTCTTTTCACTAACAAAATCCAGCTGCCTTTATTAGATTTTTTTTCTTTATAAAAAAATCCTTACCCGGACAGGTTTCTTTAAAGCAATTTCTTGGTTTTCAAATGGAAGATTATTAAGAAAAATTGATATAATACTACAAATACAAATTTTATTTACAAACTGTACATAAACAACTGAGATAATTACATTTGAGTTTGTCATAAAAAAGAGAGAGATGTCAGGGTCACAAATAACTTTCCATTTACAAGTGGTGGTTTGATACTCGCTGCCCCACTTTCATTTTCCTCTTGTTTCTGTTTTTTTTTTTTTTTTTTGCGGGGGAATATGTTTATCCTTGTAGTACTAGATGGAGTTGAGTTTGAACCCATGAAAGCACAAAATTTAAATGCACGACTGTGAACATCAATCGAACTACAAGCTTGAAATGGAATCAATTTTATAACATTACCAATATTCAATCTATCCACCCTAATTGTGTGAGTTGATTATAGTTATTTATTTTTCTGCCGCCTTACCTAACTTAAATCTAATCTTCCTTCTGCTTGCTATGAATTATCAATTTTTTGGTAACTAATTTAATTCCTGCATTCTGCTGATAGTCATATGGATCTAAGGATAGGTATGCATCAACAAATGTCCCAGGCATGAACAAGGAACCAAGTTCCGCAGCTTCAAACTTACTGAAGAGAAGTCTTTGCACAGTGCCAGATGATTCTCTTTGGTATATCTCTGTAGCATATATGGCCATGTCCCCGCATACTGCTGTTGGTATACTGTGATGCCAATATGAACAAAAAAATTAGTAAAATTCTGTTGAAGAGAAACTAGAAAGGGCTTGATTTCATACTAGTACCTCAATCGTTTTTCAATGAGAAAATCATCAGAGCAGACATTTTGGACTGATTTCTCTATTTAGTTGATTGATTCTTAAAGCTACCCCATCTATTCATAATTTTAACAGGTAAAAATTTTAAAGTCTCATTTCTTATTTTCTAACTGGATAAAGCATAAATGCAACGAAAGAACATAGTGGTGCAGCGATTTCTTATGTTATGACAAATCCAGGAAAATGGACAAATCTCCAACAAAACTTATAAAAGTTATTCAAATCCCAATATAGTGGGTCAAAGCGTGTAACAAAATATCCAGTCTCCTAAAATTAAAACTTCATTTTCTATTATACTTGCTGAAGTGTGGCCATCATCTCCATTGATTAGAGAGGACATGATGTATGTATGCAGGTATGTCTATATGTCCATATCTATACTACTATATAGCCATTTGGAGGTTTTGATCTGGTGGTCTGACAAGTATCTATACTCAGTATATTTTAATATTTTGAAAGTTGATGAGATATATCTACTCTAAAAAATAACCACATCATCTATTTATAATGACAAATGGAATAAAAAATAAAGTGAAAGAATTGACATGTACTGATGTGCATGTCAAGGCAATAGTATGTAATATGTATAGGACATGAACTTACTGCAATCTCACAGTAGGATAGTTATAGAAGCCATCTTTTCTGGTAACAACTGGCCTCCAATCAGAGCTGCTACCAGAATCTAAAGATAATCTCTGTGCAATACTGTCACATGCATCAAGAGCCTTACATAAATTTGGTGATGGATCAACCACAAAACTCAATCGCGGCCGGCCAGCATGATCAACAAACTTTGTACTTATTCCAAACCGTACTTTCAAACTAGTGCAACAAAGCTGAAAGGGGACACCTTTGTGCAATAATTCTATCCTTTGACTGCCACGATAAAATGGAACAAGAGATGCACTGATAGAAGGGATACATACTTCATCAGGCTCTAAAAGAACAGTAGAGCTGCTGCAAGCCTCAGACACAGCAGCTGAGGAAGACATCTCAGCTGACTCTTGCATGGGTTTCTCAATGGATTGTCTTTTCATTTCATCACTTAGAGAACCCAAGTCAAAAGGACCCAGCTGAGTTATATCAGGATCGGCCATGTTTGACACAGCCTCCTTTGAGCTGCACATTGTAAGAGAAAGTATTGGATGATTTTCCTCTTTAGTTTGATTTGCAGGAGATGATAATGATGCTGAATCTATTTTCACATTCGATGAGAGAGTATCTGGGGAGGATTTTCTAATACCCTGACTTCTTGTAGTAGCATTTAGAGAAACCCAACTATTTTCTGTGAATACATCTGGCAGACTTGACTCCTGTAAGGACAAGAGGTTATCATTATTTTATGACAAGTTCACAACTGAAGCTGTAAAATATAGGAAATTAGAGCTAACCAACAACTAACGAGCCAAATATCATAAAAACTAAACACCAAGATTATTCAGAAAGTAGTCCCAGTATATCAAACATTCCCTCAGTAATCCACTGATGCTTTACAATAAATTTGCTTGTTTGCCTGATATGGGGTAATCTTTTCAATGCAAATTGCAGACAGGAATGACAGAGGTATTTTAATGAGTATGAGTCACTGCTATATACGAATTTTATGTGTAGGAAGCGTAGTGATTGAATAGAAGATGCATGAAAGGGAGATATATGCTCCTTTGGTCTCACAAATGTAACAACACAAAATGATTTGTTATAACATAAGATACATCCAGGCATTTGAAAAGTAACAAACTTAAATTTGATTCAGTACTGTAGAAGCTTAAAGTAATCCCAGGAAAAAAAAGGATTTTTTTTGTTAACAAGGAAAAGGCTATCATGTGCAGCAGAGTGACCAAAGTCTACAATAATAGCCAATTATTATTACCATCTAGCACTAGCTGCAGAAGACTGTTCTAGAACAAGTACATATTAACTTCCTTTAAATTACAAACTTACCAAGAATAGCACCGTTGCACAGTATTTGAGGACTTCAAGATTCATCCGAACATCATCTAAGCTCCTGAAGATTTGTTGCATAAAAGTTACCAAGAAAAAAGAAGTTACAATAGCAGGATCAAGAAGGCATGGCATAACATATAATTCCTTGCATTACTAGTTACCTATGTGTCTGCCGTCCAAGCCCAAAATATCTTGCAAGAGTAGCCATCTGCAGTCAACATATGAATATGTTATATCATGAAGATTACAAATACCAACAAATGAACATATTTT
The DNA here is from genome assembly GCA_034509205.1 of Ceratonia siliqua. Classification (NCBI taxonomy): domain Eukaryota; kingdom Viridiplantae; phylum Streptophyta; class Magnoliopsida; order Fabales; family Fabaceae; genus Ceratonia; species Ceratonia siliqua. The sequence goes on along the minus strand of JASKGM010000009.1, from coordinate 17,188,910 downwards.
TTTCCTTTTACAAAACTAAAGCATCTGCAAAACAGAGAATTCTTCATCTCAGCTTTCACATAACTGAGAGGTGCCTCAGTTTAAATTTAAGTATTTACGAATGACATAGCAAGGAAAGAAGAGCATATAAGTATTTTCTTACACCTGACTGAGCGGACTAAGGCCCCAAGGATATGCAAAGTCATCTTGGAATTTTCTTATTTATGTATACCTTGTTCTTCTACTTTTCTACTCCCTCCAACCAAAGGAGCAGGAAGAAATGTAACAAGAAGAACGGAGTATAAATAGATATTATTGAACTAAAGTTGTCTGCACCATTCTGGCAGCTAATGAATGACAGTTGGAAAAAAAAGAAATGATAGACAAAGTTTGTAAGGAAAGAACATATATTACTCTTCTTGATTAGATGGGATAATATATGAAAATAAAGGTTCTTCCTTTACTTGGGTGATGAGAATGTTAAGGATTTCTTGAACACCAAATAAAAAGTCAAAAGATAAAGAGCAATTTTTAAGTTGGGAGCTGTTTAGTGTATTGGTATCTTACATTCTCATACCATGGTATTTACGATTCCCATATTTGGTATAACACTTGAAAACTTTCAAAAGAAATGATACAATTGATATTTAAAAAAGTTGACAAAGCTGAAAGTTTAAGGATGTGATCCTCATAATTTTTGGTAGGTCGAAATACTTATAAGATTGTGGCATTCTATACCTCAATGCATCTTAGATACATGTGTACCAAACACAGGCATCTTACATGTCTGAATGAAGATCATAAGCACACTTGGAAAATTGCAGTTAATGAGAGAATATCTTCTCTATATACTAAAGTTTTCTGAAACAATTTATATACTACTCTGTTACTTAGTCTTTGTCTAATAAAGTGACAGATCACCAGCCAGAACTTTCAAGCATATGAATAGTACCTTCATGTCACCAGCTCTTCTTCCAAACCTTTGAGTTAATAGGACTAGTGAGTCAATAGTACCCCTGGGTTCTGGTGCTGGCTGATTAATCTCTGCAAATGCTTCTCTAATCCTAACACAGTCAAATCTTAAAATATTGTGACCCGCCCAAATCCGGCCTACAGAAAATTCAGAAAAAGAAATTTATATTTAAGAAATGCCAACAAACCGTGACTAGCCAATATTAAAAAGCAAAACGTTGGAGCCATTTCGTTCATCATGGTTACCAGCAAAACCACAATTAAGTGTTAAAATCTTACTGTGTCATATAAGACTTAAAATTTTTTTCAAGTGAAACACAAGGAAAAAGGAATTTGGAATAAAAAGCTTATATATATATATATATATATATATATATATATATATATATATATAAATAAATATAGAGGTTATTAT
>JASKGM010000009.1:17173081-17185210 GCA_034509205.1 Ceratonia siliqua | reverse complement strand
ACTAGAGCTAACCAACAATTGAAGAGTAAAAAATAATAAAAATCAAGAAAGGAATGCTGGATTTCAAAAAACTGCTTTTTTGACCATTCAGAAAATAGCCCAAGTATTAAGGTTCGTCAATCCAGCATTTTTCCACTACTGATGCTTAATAGTTAACCTGCTACAAGCCTGATATGGGGTAATCTTGCCAATGTAAGTTGTACACAGGCATGATTCGGGAATTTTGATAAGTGTATTCTTCTGCTAAAATATGACTTTTATGTGAAGACAGTATAGGGATTAAACAAAAATACAAGAATGGGAGATATATGCTACTTTGATCTTCCAAAAGTAATAACACCAAATGATTAAACTAGGTATAGAACCAGGGATTTAATGAGTTACACTTCAATTCACTACTCAGTAAGATTAAACCAAGGAAAAATATCATCATGGTCAGAAGATTGGTCAGAGTGCACAGTACTAGCCAGGTATTATTAGGACCTGTATCCTGTGCAGTAACTGCATGGGGTCCTCTTGCTTTTAACGGCCACGATGTGGCATGGCCCATCGGTCACAAAGTAACAAGACCCGTGCAGTTACTGCACCGGATCTTTTTCCATATTATTAGCTTCTAGCACTGGCAGCAATATGATGTTATATTACCAAAATGAGAAAAACACAACTAAATTCGAACAAGGTGAATCATGTTGAGATACTTGCTGTAAATGCAAGATTTTTCTCAGCCTATTATTCAGATTCTTCTAGAACTGACATCAATTTAACAAAAAATGGTTCTTAATTTTCACTAAAAAAAGAATAATAATAATAATAACAATTGTTACCATAGAAATGGGTCAATGGCTCAGTGTCCTATAACAAGTACATAATGAGAACCTTTAAATTACAAAATTACCAAGAATAGAACTGTTGCACAGTATTTGAGGACTTCTAGATTCATCCGAACATCATCTAAGCTCCTGATGATTTGTTGCAGAAAACGTTAGCAAAAAGAAAATTACTATAGCAGGCTCACAAGAAGGCACGAAATATAATTCCTTGCATCAGTACAGTTACCTATGTGTCTGCTGTCCAAGCCCAAAATATGTTGCAAGACTGGCCATCTGCAGTGAACATATGGATATGTTATAAATTAAATTAACATGAACTAACAACTGCATAATTTTTTTTTTATCTTATTTCCTTTTTTTTTTCCCCTGGGAGAGAGTTTAAGGCATTAGCAACATAGAATTAGAGACTTCATCTCAAGTTTCTAATTACTGAAAGAACCAAAAAGAAACTAAGGACAGGACAAAGAATAGAAAAAGTCTGAAAGGAACAAAAAAATTTATTACTATTATCTTGATCAAATGAGATAATATCTGAAGATAAAGGTTTCTTCTTTATATGGATGTTGATAACATAATGGTTTTATAGTACATCACATAAAAAATGTTAAAAATATAGAGTAAATTTTTATAAACTGATAATTTAAAGAATATCGCATAGATCATAAGAACACCTAAACAATCGTAGTTAAATGACATAATATCTTCTCTGTATGCTGAAGTTTTCCAAAATGGTGTTTTTAGTAGTCAAATCCTTAGTAGTTTGTCCAATAAAGATAAACATCACCGGCCAGTAAGTACAAAAATATGAACGGTACCTTCATGTTACCAGCTCTTCTTCCAAACTTTTGAGTTAACAAAACTAATGAGTCGATATAACCCTTGGGTTCCGGAGCTGGCAAACTAATCTGCGCAAATGCATCTCTGATGCGAACACAGTCAAATCTTAAGATATTATGACCAGCCCAAATCCGTCCTACACAAAGTTCAGAACAATAAACGTGACTAATCAAGTAATCAACGTTAAAAACCAAAACTTTCGACCCATTTCGCTCATCATGGTCCTCAGGAATATAAATCGAAAAATTTTAGAATTAATTGCCATTTAAAAAAAAAAACACGATAGCTCAATTTTCTTCCGTTTTCCCTATTTTCTTAATTGGCAAGCAAGGAGGCAGAGAAATGGAACAAACCATGTAGAAGGTCATAAACTGTATCGGCGATGTCGGCGAAAGTAGGAGCTGACGAAACAGCATCACGACTAATGCCATTGCAGCGTTCGGACAAGGGTGAGATGAGAGCAGAGTTGGCAGGTCGGACCAACGTGGAGTAACTATGTAGCTCCGTTAGCTTCCTGGGGCACACCAAGATGGCTCCAAACTCCAAAATGGCAAAACCCTGGCCGGGTCGAGTCGGGACGGTGGTTTCGACGTCGAAGAATACAATTTCGGATCGATCTTCAGAGGGACCCATCGCCGTCAACGAGAACTTCAATCTGCGAGTAAAAATGGTCGAATGGATCAAAGGGACAGGAACAGGGACAGGGGTCAATTATTAAAGATGCCTGCTTCTGCTTTGCTTGAACATAAAACGCGACAAGCGCGGTGGCATTTAATACGGACGAGATGGCTAACTTTTTAGAATTTAGATTGCTTCGTTCGCCTCCTTTTCTTAGTGGGCTCACATGAGCCCATTTAGGATCCATAACTGAAGATACTCCATTGGAATACTTGCAAATCCAGAAATTTGGCTTAGGGGAGGCTGCATTTTTAAAATAATAAGTATAAATAAATAATAATTATTAAAAAATTAAGAAAGTTAATTGTTACAAATTCATGAATTATCAGAAGGTTTCTTCAATACTCATAATATACTAGTACTTTGCTCATTATGTGACAATATTATCGATCATTAAATAAATATATTTTTTATATAATAATTAATAATACATCAAGTAAACAGAGTACCAATACATTATGAATAATAGAAAAAATTTTCAAATTATTTTTATTTTATAAAATTAAGAATGGTATGATCTAGGCAAAAAAGTGTACCGTGTATTTTAGAAAAATGTCTGGTTAACCTTAAACCACAGGCGAGGTTTTCAACGAGGATGCAATTTAGGTATCTCATGCCTTGCCTTCATGAGAAAATGTTTGAGAGAACCTTTAATTGCATCCAAGGCAACTCAATCTCTCTGGGTTTCACTGGATGCTTGTAGTTTGCTTTATGGAGAAGCGTGGGCAGATGCAGGGCTCAGTATATAAATAGAAAATTATTCAGCTTGAAGAGAGAAAATAAATAGAAAGACAGAATAAGCAATATATAATTTCTGGTATTAAAGAAAACACCTGAAGCAAATACTACAGCAGAGCTAAGTTTAATGGAAGCTTTATTTGCAGGAAAGGCAATTCAAGCGCTGTGAATGGATATTAATTTGGTTTATGAAGAAGCATGTGCGAGTATATATAGGAAAAGTAAAAAGAAGAAGAGGAAGAAAGAAACATAAAGACGGTATAAAAAATTAAGAATGAAGTATATCCGAATGAATGAGAGTAATCCATAGTTTCTGGGTAGGAAATGCAGAGAGAACATTTTCTGGTTTGAGGAATATCCTTGCTGAAATCTTGGAGCAATGATCGCTAATTTCGTACTAGTTTCATAAACTGATCCTAAACCAAAGCATCGTGAGGAGAATAGCTTGTAGCATTTTTCTTTGCTTGTTTCGTTCTATCAATGTCTTTGAAAATCCTGCAGCAGAATCTTCCCTGGAACTACAGAACCCGTCAAAGTTAATTTCTTGACGATAGAACAAAAACAGACGTCTACATAGAAGTGACGTGACGTGCAAACCCCATAAGTCATTGGAATAACGTAATTATCAATAGATGATTCGTTCTTTATGCTTCTGGTTTCTTTGTTCAACCACTCAACATACTTCCCTCTTGCTCTCGCTCCCGAGACATTTTCAAAGAGTAGTCAAAAAAAAGAAGTACCCAAAAAGTACAAATTTGTCACCTTTCAAATTGAAATACCTTAGTATCTTCAAAAACACCATATTTTATATTAGTGTCACATTCCTGGTTTTGTGACACAGATTATGACATTCTTAAAAAGGCTGTCCTTGGTTCAAGGGAGTGTGAGCAAGTTGGTGTTTCTTCCCATGTGTCACTTCCACAATCACCTCAAACCTCCAAAACCAAACCAGAGCCTTAAGAAGTACCTTGATAGCAACCGCCCTACCAAGGTTCTCTTACTGTTTAGGTACTTATTAAGAGAAAGATCTGTTTCAATTGATAGCTACTCTTTCTTGTTTGTCCTCAAAGCCTGTACCCAGAAGCATTCCACCATCCAAGAAAAACAGCTGCATGGTCTGATCATTAAATTTGGGTTTGAAACCATAGTTCAACTCCAAACATCTCTTCTGAAAATGTATTCTGAAAGGGGGAATCTATGTGATGCACACCGGATGTTTGATGAAATACCCTCTAAAAATATTATTTGCTGGACGTCTTTGATTTCTGCTTATGTTGACAATCAGAAACCCAACAAAGCCTTACAACTGTTCAGACAGATGCAGACGAACAATGAAGAACCTGATCAAGTCACTTTAACTGTTGCGCTCTCTGCCTGTGCTGATATTGGGGCACTGGAAATGGGCGAATGGATCCATGCCTTTGTTGGGCGTAAAGAAGGGCTGAACACAGATTTGTGCCTGAATAACGCTCTCATAAATATGTATGCTAAATGTGGGGACATCATAACTGCCAGGAGATTGTTTGATAGCACTAGAAGCAAAGATGTCACAACTTGGACGTCCATGATTGTGGGGTATGCGCTGCATGGGCAAGCAGAAGAAGCTCTTAAACTTTTCTCAAAAATGAACACAAGAAGAAACAAGGAAAAACAGAACTCTAGCAGCTGTCTCATAGTCCCGAATGATGTAACGTTCATAGGAGTTTTAATGGCTTGCAGCCATGCAGGGTTGGTTGAGGAAGGGAAGCACCATTTCAAAAGTATGACTGAAGATTATGGTATACAACCCAGAGAGCCTCACTTTGGTTGTATGGTGGATCTTTTCTGCAGAGCTGGGCATCTAAGAGATGCCTATGACTTCATTATGGAGATGCCAGTGCCACCAAATGCGGTAATGTGGCGAACCTTGCTAGGGGCATGCAGCCTCCTTGGCAACATAAAGCTAGGTGCAGAAGTTAGGCACAAGCTACTTGAATTGGCCCCTGACCATGCTGGTGACTATGTAGCTATGTCTAATATTTACGCTAATAAAGGCATGTGGAACATGAAAATGATTGTTAGAAGTCAAATAAAACAGTCAAGAGCTCCTGGTTGCAGCTCCATTGAGGTGGGAAGTGGGGTTAGTGAATTTGTGACTGCGGATGATAATCATCCTTTGAAAACAGAGATATATGATGTTCTTGAGCATTTGATCAGAAGCATGAAAGCTTATGGTTACATGCCAAGGCTTTGAATCCATAAATAGTCATCCAAATGTCCAGGCAAATTCTGCTAAGCTTTGTACTTTTTGTCCCTTTTCTCTCCCATTATTAAACGAAAACAAAAGTATAAACTATACTAGAGACATTTCAACCAGCATGGTGCTTGATTGTTTGTTTATTTCAAAATACTAGCTTTCTTTTTCGTTGGCCCAAACAGCAATATGAATGACTTTCCTAACCTCCTTTTCTCTTTTTCCTGAACAGGTAATGTCCTAGAATCTGGCTTCGTCCCTACCCCCTAAATTTCTTGTTATCCCAAACGACCCCCCACAATCTAGGCTCTTATCCTTACAGTTTTTCATCACACAGGGTTTCCTTGTGTTTATGCCCTCTTCACAATACATAGGTAATGAACATGGTTTTTTTTTTTTTTATTTCATTCAGTGCTAGGTTATTTTCTATGTATTGCCATTTTTTTTCTTTGAACCGTTTTTTTTTAATTCTCAATTGGCGAGTGTTGAAATTTTGGTTATTTTGATAATATTGTTGGTGTAGTCGTGTAGATGCTTTCCGATCACCATGGCATGAGAGCGGCGTGCAATCACCATTATCCAAAGAAGATGCATGTGCAGCTATCTGAACAGGATCTCCAACCAACCTTGCGGAGATGGGTGGATTGGAGAAACTTCTCATATTTGAGCACAAGATTGGAGAATTTCTGATGGTGAACGGTTGAAGAGTATAAAATGGACCGTTTTCTATGCTTATCAAATAAAAATTGGAACACTTCGTAGTCATACAATGTACAATTATTTCAGCATGTTGTGCAGTAAGATTCCTTTCCCACATTCCTCCAGACCAATAATCTGCTGCTTATTTGAAAGCGTGGAATCATGTAAATGTACTAGAGACTTGCATTTAAATCTTGACGTGGATCCAGAAGATTTACAGACAAGGAATAAATGGCACACTGTTGGAGCTGGGAATGAAGCAAAATGGCATCAACTCCAGCAAAAGCATGTAATGATTTTAACTGGTTCTATGGGAGTGTGGTGACAAGTTACGATCTAATACAGGCTACCTAGTATAGGGCTTTGATTTGAACTGGTTTCGACCCTTTAAAAGAAATGATACACAAACTATGTCTCACAGCAGCAGCCTTACTGGAGACTGATTTCTTATAGTTGATTCCAGACAGGAGCATTTGCCCGCCATGACAGCAAGCCAGACAACATTATGATCCCTAATATGCCTGCCTATTAATAAATATAGTCAGCCAAGTTCATACAGAGTAAAACTTGTGAGAACAAGATTGACATTGTGCTCAATAAAATGCCTTAAAGCTTTTGCTACTCTTGTTGAGCGTTTCTCACACTACCAACAGTATAATTTTGAAGTGTCGTGAGTATTTATCGGTCAGATAAATAAATTAGAAGCAAGCACTACATTATACAATGATGGATCACACTGAAGAACAGGCTAATAAGCAATGTCTGCCAACTGCCAATATTTCCCTTGATTATTTCTTACACTGGTTGTTCAAATTTTGATGTTCAACCGACCAATCAAATATTGATACATCAAAATTTAAAGGGGAAGCCTTTATGGAGTAAAAATATAACTTACATTTTAGTGTCAAGTGAACAGGATTTTTTGGAAGCATTTCACACAGCAACTGCTTCAGGCCTTTTGCTGGTTTTAATTCCTCTTATAGCTGCAAGTGAATTCAAGCCATAAAAATATATATCAAAATCACGTTGCCATGTGTAATGATATATACAAAATCACACTATCACAGGCTTTATCTTTGTTGTACCTTCAGCATAATCTTTAGCTCCAAACACAGCAGAACCAGCAACAAGAGCATTAGCTCCAGCATCAATCACCTGCCAAACAAGAATATACTTAAAATTGGATCTTGCAACTCCAAGGTCCAATATGGCTTGTTATAGAATACATTACAAATTTCCAATTCAATAGATAAACAGGTATGCGATCCTGTTCTCCCCATCCCCCTCCCCAAAAAAATCATTCTTATTCCCTTTCTCTAACCAAGAAATGGAGTACTGAGCCACAAAGAAAAAGGATCACAGGTTACAGTATCTTAGAATATTTATAGATTAATCTGAAGTACATGACGAGTTAGAGATGTAGTTGTTTTCCTATTTACTTTTTGTAATTATCCTCCCCCATAAGGTAATCAGTGAGCCTTAATCATAATATATTTAGCATGTATAATTTGTTGCAGATTTCTTTAAACTATACAAGGATGGAAGACAAAATAATGATGTATGGGGCACCTTGTAAGCATTTGCTGGACCAACTCCACCGTCCACTTCAATCCATGGATTCACTCCCTGATAAATCAAAAAGAGACAAGAAAAAAAAAAGAACAATGCACTTAGAGATTATGTAAAAGATAAAAGTTTCAAACAACAAATAAGGAAGAATCTTATGATTGCCCCATACCTTTTCAGCGCAAATTCTTCTCAAATCAGAAATTTTTTTTACTTGGCTCTCGATAAAACTCTGACCACCAAAACCGGGGTTTACGGACATAATTAAGACCAAATCAACCACTGCCAATATAAATTCAAGATAATCAATATTTATATTTTTAATACTACCAAAAGAATTTAACAAAATGTAATTCAAAATACTTAAAATAAATCAAGAACAAGAGAAACAATACATTTATACACTCTTCAAGCTTGCTAAGTTTATTTTAGCACCAAAATTTAAAACAAGAAATTTGCCCCTTGACTTCCATCAACTTAGTCCATATAATGAAAAGCTCATCAAAGCACAATTATACCAAATTTACTGGTAAGGTATTTATACTTCTTTCAATTACCGTAGAAATACATAATCAGTGGAAGGGGGATTTAAATACTTAGAATGAAAAATTACATGCTTGATCTTGTAAAATTTGCGTTTGACAGAAAATTTAATGAAGTCAAATGTGAAAATAACAAACAAGGAAGTGTCACTCCTTAAACAACCATCGGAAGGTAAAGTGCAGTGCACTGAAAAATTAAAATATGTTCTGTGTGAATATTGCATTTGAAAGAAAACAATAACCACCTTAGTTACTGAACTATTATGTCCTGCATTGCTAGTAAATTTGCTGTATTAATCTGCCTTCTGTTTACATATCAAGTGTAACTTCTCCTTTTACAAGCAGTGTCAAAAAACAGAAACATAGTTTCCTGTCCCTCCTATAGCTTAAATTATACTCTTCTATCCAATAAAGCTAAATCTTTAGCACATTGATTTGTTCAGTAAAGGAATTCATACTTACAACAGCTTCTACTTTGCTAATTTTCTTATCCTAAGACAAGTCCATAGTCAAGGCTGCTATTGGTCCGTGGCTCAATGCTTATAAGCCATATTAAGCATACAGGGAACCAAGCCCATAATTAACACCATTGATGTTCTCATTATATAAAAGAACAAAAAAAGGAAAAATAACTATGAGAGCTCACCATCGAGGACATATTCTATGGTACTTAGTGGGGTAGCAGGGTTTAGGACAACTCCAGCTTTGGCACCCAGGCTTTTAATCTGAATCAATAGAATGTAGTCAAATATATATATAAGCTAAAAAGCTGAAACTGAAAAATGATTTTCCAAGGAACAATTTACAATTTTTAGATTCCAGTGCCCTAGACGACAACTTTCAAACATATTGTCTGAGCACACAAGAATCGGTACTGCTGGAAGAAAGAGACCAACTCTGAAACAGATGCATTCAATAGTAATACCTTATGAACGTGTTTGGTTCACTGTCATCTTCATCAAGGAATCTAGGATTCTTGGAAATCTTAGATACTTAAGTTACATGCTTAAGTTTGGTATATGGGTATCAAACTACAACGTGCACATACAAGATGCTTGGAGCCATATGATTCCTCCCAATCATAGGCATCTCATACATTCCAAAAAAAATATGAGAATCTGGCATCCGTAGGTAAAAGGATTTGTCAACTTTCATAAATTATTATTTCTGTCTTTTCTTTGATAACTTTCAATTTTATACCAAACATGGTTATTTAAAATACCAATGTATCCAATATATCTGGGAATGAAGGAAACATGTGTAACCACACCTATATTTCATGCCATGTTGCAAACCTGACTTCAAGCAAGGGTAAACCTCTGAGCAGGAATGCGGCTGCTGAAAGGTGAGCCCGATTTATATTTGACACTTTTGATTTAGCATCTTCTGATGATAAATTGGACATGAAGAGGAAAAGACTACCTCATCGAGAACGATAATTAGGCAAATTCATATGACTCTCGCCTCCTACATGAGGAGACCTATGCCTTCTCTGTATTTTACTATGATCTAGATAATGGGTGATTACTAACCCAAACCTCCCATAAAAAGGAAGATAAAAGAGTGGTGAAATAATGTTATCAGACCATGGAAAAGTGGAAGGTTTTCTTATTTTCTAAACAAAATTTTACTCCAGTCCAGTCCTGTTTTAATCTGACAAATGGCTATATGTTTCTTCAAAGGACTGTATCTGCCATTGTAGACTTAAATGCTTGATGCACGAGCGCTTCATGATTGCCAATTTTAAGAAGGATATCACTTTAGCTCAGCTAGCTTGATATCTTAAACACCACAAAGAAATTACAATGGAACCTGCTCTTACCAACTCTCTTCTTCCACATTATAAATAAGTATAGATATCCTAATCAATGTTAATAGCAATGAAGACATTGCTTCACCATTTTGTATCTTAGATTTTCAACTCGTAATATCAATACTATATGTGATGATTACTGAGTCCCTGACAACAAGATTATGAAATTATATGCAATAGTTATACACTTTTAGTCACTCTAGTTTTACAAAAGTTTCAATCTAGTTTGTCAGCCTGGTTTCTATTGCAGCAATACTGCTAAAGTGTTAAATGGAGCATAGGAAAGTCTTACTTGATTAAGTGAACGATGCAAATGGATGGTAGAAGATTGCTCACAATGAACACTGACTATGTCAGCTCCTGCCTTGATAAAATCCGGAACTCGCTGGTCAGGTTCTACAATCATCTGCAGTGCTCTAATGTGCATAAGAAAGAGAACTAATTATTTAATTCCAGCTTAATTTAATATATGTATAAAGAGGAATACCAAGTGCACATCCAAAGGAAGATCTGTAACTGGGCGCAAGGCATCAACCACTAGAGGTCCAATTGTAATGTTTGGAACAAAACGACCATCCATTACATCAACATGAATCCAATCACAACCTGCCAACTCCACTGCTTTTACCTGGACAAAGTAAGAGCCGAACTCCAACATTCATGAATACTGAAAATCATAAAACTTGCTAATAGTGACTTGCAAACAAAATGACAGACTCACTATCAAAGTTGATAAGATGATTATGGAATTATACATTATAGACCTATCAGGTGTTCAGACAGACCAATGTCCTTGGGGTGCAGTAGCAAAAAACACAAAATTGGATATTGGTGGCACAAATTAAAACATACCTGTTCTCCCAATTTTGCAAAGTTAGCAGAAAGAATAGATGGAGAAACAATGATATCACTTTTTGAAAACTTGTCAACACGAGATGTAGCCTTCACTACAGTTGTAAGTTTCCTCCTAAAATCATCAAATAACAAGTGATTAAAACATATAAAAGCAGACAATATTATCCTTTAGAATACCACAAGGCGTACATAACAGATTAAAAGGAAAATGAATTAAGTCTTATGCGCATGGTGTGACATATTAGTTACATAGACACTTCACTAATATATATTCAGCCATAGAAAGAAGTTTCAGAACTCAACCTGAACATACCAGCAACAAGCAAGTACCTCACATGGCACTTAGAAAGGAGGGCATGGGTGTAAAGCGCCATAAGTAGAAGTTTAAAAAATTTTTTTTTTTTCCTTTTACTTTTAATAAGTGGAAAGGTCATTTTCCAAATGGGAAAAAAAAGTTCTTCCTGAATTGCGTCCATTTCACAAGCACAATTGATCCTTGCCCAGAACAAATCTCCACAGATACCCACGGTCCAAAAGGGATTCCAGAACTATTCTATCTAATAGTTGCTATCAGGGACGATGATAAGTCATTTCACACTTCAAGATTTCTATAGAGAATTCGTTCATAAATTATGTATTGAAACAACATTTTTGCTTCCCAAGTACACACAAGTCAATAAATAACCAACCCCACTCATTCTAACAACAGAGGCATCAATAGAAGATACCTGGGGAAAGTGAGCGAACGGGGTTGAAAAAGAGACGTATTTTGAGGCTTGAGTCCCCCACCCAATCCATGAATTTGGGATTGGACCGTTGATGAACACAATGACGTTGCAGCCATTTTCTACTTCCCTCCCTGTCTCTGTCTGCGTCCTCCCTCACTCTCTTTCTCTCTCTCTCTTATGCTTCAATTCAAATGTAATTAGCCAGATAAAGTTTGGTCCTTTTCCCCTCTCCTCAGTCCTCCCTGGTGCTTGTGCTCTCAACAATCTTTCAGTTTTTGGTGCAAATGTAAAACAAAACGTCTCGGAGAAATTTAGGAAAAATCGAGTGGACGACACGTGTTGCTTTGGTTTTTGGTTGAGATTTTCTTATCTGCAATGGTTGGCGCTCTGCCGATCCAGTTTGCTGACCTGTAGGAAAGGGAGAGGCAATCAGACAGAGAGAGAAAGGAAAATTTTGGATTTTGGTTCCTTTGTAATTGGATTAACTACTCCCCCTCTTGCTGTTTGTTTGGTTCAGCAAAGATGGAGTTTTCTGCTTGCAAGAATAATTTTTTTTAATAAAAAATTATTTTATATTTAGATGTAATAATTAAAAAAATTTAAAAAAAAA
>JASKGM010000009.1:17144489-17172981 GCA_034509205.1 Ceratonia siliqua | reverse complement strand
GAAGACGTGCTGTTGGATTGTTCTAGAAGTTGTAGTATTGGCGGAAACCGATCCTTCGATGAACATCTAAGTTACTATTTCCTTCTATATTCTAAATGGTTGCACTTTATAAAGATTTCAAAAATAAAGTGTTCAAGTATAAATTTCATTCATGTTCTGAAGTTGTACAGAGGAGTCATATAAATAATACAAGTGATGGCCTAAACTATCGGTACATTTGAAATTAGAAGATAGAGTACAGAAACAACTCGGGAGACTCGAAACTGCGTAGGTTAGTTGCACTGGTTGCTGAAGAATCACAGGTTGCTCCAATACACTTTCATCTAACGAGCACATGTAAAGGAGAACGGAAAACGGGATACATTAACATAATAGTCGTCGAAAGTTGTGGTTTTTATAGTAGGACCTGTCCCCAAAAAAAAAAACTATAAAATGCTTGTGACTTGTGAGAAAGAAAGAAATTTGTTTACAAAATTACGATATTAAAAAATGGTGATTTTACTACGAACATTGTTAGTCTCTAGAGAAGTCAATTGCTCAATCAGGGTAGATCAGCTTCTGGCTGCGGCAGAGAGTTGAAAATGGCGTGTACTGAAGATGCAAAATAGATGGAAGACAATAGCTCCTCCGATCATTTATGCAATGTTGATGCCTTTTCGGCGAAAAGCCGTCCCCATCAATCTCAACCACCCTTCAACAATTTTGAGATCGACGTCTTTCTCACAGTCTTCTTCACCGTTATCTCCGTCTGATTCATGTATTGCAAACACCATTCTCAATTGCAGAACCCATAATGAGGCACTTCAGTACTTCAATGACGCTTCCAGAAGAGTTAATCCAGCTAAAAATCCCCAGCTTTATGCTGCTATGATCCACATCTTAACCGGGGCCAAACTGTATAGAAAAGCTAGATGCTTGACAAAAGACCTCTTTCAGAAACTCCAGAAGTCACGGAAACCTCGCGTTGCGTGCTGTTTTCTTTTTGACGTTCTCAATCGGTTAGAGAGCTCTAAATTCAGTCCCGATGTATTTGGAGTGTTAATAGTTGCCTGCTGTGAGATGGGTTTTGTTGAGGAAGCCTTGTGGGTGTATAAACAGATAAGGGTTTTGCCTAAGTTGCAGGCTTGCAATGCACTTTTACATGGGTTAGTTCAGATAGAACTGTTTGATTCTGTGTGGGCGATATATGGGCACATGGTGTCATGCGGTTTTTCTCCTACTGTTATCACGTATGGCATATTAATCCATTGTTCTTGTACTCAAGGTGACACGATGAAGGTACGCAAGTTGTTTGACGAAATGGCTGAGAAGCGGATTGAACCGACAGTTGTAATCTACACAATTCTTATACGTGCCCTTTGCAATGAGGGTAGAATGGCAGAAGCAGAGGACACGTTTAGGTTGATGAGAGAATCTAGTGTAGTCCCCAATTTGTACACTTACAATACTCTAATGGATGGGTATTGCAAGACGGCTAATGCTAAACGAGCTTTTCATTTGTTTCAAGATATGCTATATCATGGCTTGCACCCAGATGTTGTGACGTTTGCTATACTAATAGATATTATGTGCAAAGTGGGTGAATTAAATGTTGCCGAAAACTGTTTTGCTTTTATGGCAAAATTTGGTGTTGTTCCTAATGCGTATGCTTATAATTCTTTGATTGATGGCTACTGTAAGGCAGGGAACTTGGATGAAGCAATGCGTTTAAAACAAGAAATGGAAAGGTCTGAAATTTTGCCAGATGTGTTCACATACAATATACTGATCAAGGGTCTGAATGACTCGAGCAGATTGGAAGAAGCTAATGGATTATTGCAGAAAATGGACACCGCAGAGGTCCTTGCAAATTCTGTGACTTACAATATAATAATTGACGGATACTGCAAAGAAGGCAATATGGAGAGGGCCATTGAGGTATGCTCCCAAATGACTGAGAGGAATATAGAACCCAATGTCATCACATTTTCTACGTTAATTGATGGTTTTTGCAAGATAGGAAATATAAAAGCTGCAATGGGTTTGTACACAGAAATGGTAATAAAAGGTCTTGTGCCTGATGTGGTTGCTTACACGGCTTTGATTGATGGGCATTGTAAGGATGGGAACACAGAAGAGGCTTTCAGGCTGCACAAGCAGATGCTAGATTCAGGACTCACCCCCAATGTATTTACAGTTTGTTGTTTAATTGATGGCCTTTTGAAAGATGGAAGGACTTCTGATGCAATTAAGCTATTCTTGGAGAAAACTGGAGCTGGTTACCCTGGAGATAAAAAGGATAAGTTGGATGATAGCATTTTTTCTCCCAACAGTGTGCTGTATGCCATTTTAATTCAAGGTTTGTGTAAGGATGGACAGATCTTTAAGGCCACTAAATTTTTTGCAGATATGAGATATCACGGTTTACAACCAGACAAGCTAGTTTATGCTAACATGCTGCAGACACATTTCCAATACAAGCACATGCTAGATCTGATGATGCTACATGCAGACATGCTAAAATTGGGCATCATGCCAAATACTTTTATTTATCGTGTATTATCTAGGGGCTATCAAGAAAATGGAGATCTAAAATCAGCTCGTATGTGCTATGGGAATTTAGTGGAATATGGTATTCAGTGTTCTTATAAGTAACAATTTGTGCTGCATGAATAGAACAAATGAAATTCTGGGTAGTGACTCCTTGACAGCGAGATATTAGAGCATGAAGTATGCTGCAAGTGCTAATATGTTGAGGATTTAACAAATGATGTTCAGTTAGTCATTACCTCACAAGTACAGGCATCTGGTACTTGAGCTTCTGGTTGGGCATGAATATTTCTGTTCTGTTTATTCCGTTAACATTGCTTCAAAGATCAATGAGGTATAAACGGACAAATTTTGATGTACAAACAGAAATGTTATTTTACAAGCACATATTGGCTGCTTCGTTAGAACTAAATCCATGATAAAGTAGACTGATCATGTGTATATTGTTTCTGGCTGATTTTTGTAAAAGGAACCATCTTAGTTGGCATCTTTTATGGTTGAATAATTTATGAATAAATCAGCTTCAAGTAGATGACAACACCGCACATTTCTTTTTTGTTTCATTTTAGGAGAAGTATATGTAAAGGACTAGACAGCAATTATAATTTCATCAGGGAGGAGCTTATCAATTCATCCAATTTACTGAGCATTCATACACTGATGGAATACGCACTTTTACAGCTCCATATAAATATGAAAGATACTGCAATGGATTGCTCAGTGTTAGAAAAGTAATTTCATGAATCCTACCTGAGTCTCGGGGGTTCAATGCCACTCAATTGATTTGCAGTTGTGTCCATAATGTTGTTTTAGACGTCAAAACTAAAGTTTTTGGCTCAACTGAAACAGCTAATTGAAGCCCGGTGGCGTGGGTTGCTAAGAAACCTTAGCCAATCAGTATCAGAGGGTGTAAACGACTGTTAACCAAGCACATTGAATTCTGGGGAAATGCCCCATCCACGTTTCTGAATTTGAATTTGTCACATGGACTATGTCAATCTTGAAATGGTTTCCTTTGGTTCAACGTAGTGTCAACAAAGTTGTTTGTCCCCATCCATGCTTTTCTTCGGTGTAAAGAAGTGCTGCACAGAGATTGATGGTTGAATAATGCTCTCATAAATATGTATGCTCAATTTGGGGACATCAGAACTGAAGATTTCTGGAGAGAAACTGTGTTTTTACTTCTTGCATTCAACAAGCTCAAAACAGAGCACTTATACAAGGAACATTTACAGAGAATGATAATACCCAACTGGCAATACACAGACAAGAATATCAAGTAACAGAACCTAAAATAAGGAAAATACAGAGGAGATGTGTACTAAGGAAAAAGGTGATAAAGACAACACAAACAGAATAGGATAAGTTGCAAGCCAAGCCTCGGTTGACTTCCAAAGGTGCAGCATAGAGACAGGAGACAAAGACAGTAGCAGGTAGGCAGCATGTACAGTGGCAGAGATAGTGTAGGCAAAGAATAAATAAAATACTGATATTCAACAAGAACTGCCAGGCGATTGTTTGATGGCACTAAAAACAAAGTTTCTACTCTTGGACATCCAAGATTGTGGGGAATGCATTGTATGGGCAAGATAAATCGGAATTCTAGCAGTTGTCCCGTAGTCCCGGATGATGTAACGTTCATAGGAGTTCTAGAGGCTTCCAGCCGTACTGCGTTAGTTGAGGAAGGGAAACACCATTTCAAAGGTATGACTGGAGATAGTATACAACCCACAGAGCCTCTGGCTGCATGGTGGATCTTATCTGCAGTGCGGGGCATATGAGAGATGCCTAAGACTTCATTATGGAGATACCAGTGCGGCCAAATTCTGTAATCTGGGCAGCTTGCTGGGGGCATGCAGCCTCCATGGCAACTAGGTGCAGAAGTTAGGCATAAGCTCCTTGAATTCGACCCTGACTTAGACTATGTGGGTCATAGAGTTGCCATGTCTAATATTTCGCTAATAAAAGCATATGTCGTAGTCATCCTTTAAAAGTAGAGATATATGATGTTCATGAGCATTTTATCAGAAGCGTAAAAGGCAAGTTTATCATAGTACTCTTCATTATAGAATCGTCCAAAAGTCCAAAAAAGCAGCCAAGATTTGTACTCTGTAATTTTTTTTCTCTCATTCTTATTTGTACAGTAAAACAGAAACCAAACTTGAAGACATCCCAACAAGAATATAACTTAATTTATATCAAAATTTCAGCTTTCAATGTGAAATTTCCGTGTTGTAATGTATACGATATTTTTTGTTGGACCAACCAACAATTTGAATGACTTTGGTATCCTCCATATCTCTTTTTACTGACCAAGTCAAGTCCTGGAATCTCTCTCTCTTCGTCCCTCCCCAATAACTTTTGTTATCCAACGACCCCCAAAATCTTAGCTTTCATTTTCGGTAGTTGACACTGTTGAAATCTAGGCTTACCTTATCCTTACAATTTATCAGCTAGGATTTCCATCTGTTTTGCCCTCTTCACAGCACATAGCGACGTAGTTTGTTTGTCACAGCTCCTGCAGCCAATATCGCACTCAAATGGAGCGACGCTGACTCTTCATCGATTAATTATTCAGCCGTGCTTGCGTATTATGGAAACTGAAGAAATTGAAGGATTTGGGAGATTTCGTTCTGTATCGAAATTGATACTCTGCGCCATTTCTGGAGCCCTTACGGGATGTTTTGCCATTGGTAATGATTTTTTTTTAATCTCATTATGTCCTAATCTAATTATCATGTATTGTCAATCTTTGTTTTGATTAGTTAAGCATGAATCTACTATGGGTTTAGCCTTTACACGATTTGGTTACCCAAAATCTAAATTCTAAAGACTCCTCGATTTCTATATAATTCCTGACGTTTGCGGTTATCAAAGATAAAAAAGGGAAAATTTGTTTTGTACTTCGATTGAAACTTAAACAGCAGGAATAACTTATTTGGTAGGAGCTGCAAGAGTGAGTAGTATATGGGTTTTCTCTTCTGAACCCTTTGTTTTTTAATTCTTCAATCTTTAGTAGTGAAGATTTTGGTTATTTTGATAGAATTGTTAGTGTTGATGCTTTCTATCGCCAAAGCTGGTGATTTGTTTGGGCTGCCGAGACGTTTGTGTCGCTAACAAGGTGTTGTTCGAGCAGTAAAGTACTCTTTTGTGTATCTGATATCTGCTTGCATACATTTTTGTTTTCAATTGTAGCCGGAGCCATCACAGGAGCTATAGCTGGTGCTTTAGCAAGTAGAGCTTCTGAAAGTGGTTTTCTCCGCGGAGCCTTATTGGGTGCCATTGCTGGGGCTATAATCTCTGTTGAGGTATTGGAAGCTTCTCGTGCCTACTGGTGTATGGAGCAAACTGGCTCGCGGGGCTCCTCATCTATGGTTGGTAGAGCTATTGCTCGAGTTTTGATTTTCCTTGGTCTCTTAAATGTTTTTGCTCTCGATGAGTGAAGATAGTTGTAAGTTGCAAAATTACGAGGGACACCATGACTACCTTTTAGTTTGAAATGACCCTATTTGGGAGATATTTGTGCCTTGCTCTTGTTTGTGTTTGCCTGTTCATTGAGTGGCATCTTAAAGAGTCTGTGACGTGGCTTAATTCTTTAGCTATAAATCAATTCTCTACCATTTGAATCCAGGCAGATTTCATAGAGCAACTTGTTCGTGGGAGGCTTGTAGAGGAACCATTTACACCAGCTATATTAACTGCTTACAGTTGGCAGGTTATTTTACTCTGTATTTTTTTTTTCTCCATTTGCCTTTTCAAAGAGAGAGCTATCTGTATCCGTTAATGGATATAACTATATGTGATGTGATGTCCAATGCTTTCCACTGATGCAGCATGTGCACAGGATTAAGTTTAATCATTTTATGCTAATTCCCCCACATATCTATAACTATACATTTGACTTGTTCTCATCCTATGTCATGTTGGATACATATTTATATAACAGTATAAATTGAGAATCAAATAAACCATTCTATGTTATTTTTATTTCTCTCCTGATTATTATGTTTCACTTTTGTTGATTTTTTGAACCACGTCTTGCACTGTTTGAATTTTTTTATTCGTAACATGGCATACCCTGTAGGGTTTATTTAGATGTGACTGAAAAGAACTTTTATGAATCTTAGTTATGTTGAGTGTTCTATTTGCTATATTACTTGCAGATGTTTAGTGTTCACCAGTAATCGCTATTAAGATTTGTATCTCTGTAGTCTGTAAAAGAATATCTAGTTTTTAATATATGATCATATGCTTTAGATTCAGCAGGTTGGCATTGCTAATATAGGCTATGATGAGATTCATGATGGTCATAGCTTAGTAGCATCCAGAGGATTGTCAGGGGATTCATTAAAGGATTTACCACACCATGTGATCTTAAAGGACATGAAGGTAGAGAATATCTGCTGTACAATATGTTTGCAGGTGATTATTCTTTTTCAGGATATTTCTATGTCCTATTCCTATTCTTTGCTTATGTTGATTGCAATGTGAAAATAATTACAAAGAACTTGATTGCAATGTGAAAATAATTACAAAGAACAAAGAAGAGTATGGATTGCTGGATTATTCCCAGTGCACTGGGTATACCAAAATAAAACCATTACTGGTTGAATCCCAGTGCTTATCACCAATATATACTGAATTCACTATTCAGGAGTCATTACTTTCTTTGCTTGTAACACTCATGAGATTATATAACCCGCAAAGATGCATTTGCTTGCCTTACTTCTTTCCAGAACTCTTAATTATTTTATGATCTTAGTTTTTAATGAAATGATTTCGTAGTTTTTTATGAAATGATGATAATATAATGGTCGTAATATTGGGAGGTGAAATTTGCAGGATATTGAAGTAGGAGAAATTGCAAGGAGCTTACCTCGCTGTCACCATACATTTCACTTGATGTGTGTAGACAGATGGCTTGTCAAGAATCATTCGTGTCCTGTCTGCAGACAACATGTGTAGTTTGTCCGGTTTTCATTTTGAGCTTATAGTTTTTAGATGATGTATATTTGTATATTGTTTGTTTCGTTAGATGCAAAGGATGAGTTCCAAAAAGTGGGGAGGGGGATTTTGTACAGTTGACGGTTGGCAATATTAAGAAAGACAATTCCAGAACTTTGTACCGTTCTGTAATGTAATTAAGTTCAATGTTTAAGTTGAATTTCTTCTTCAAATATTGGAATCCAAGTCTAATATGATTGAGAGAACTCTACATTTGGGTTTTGAGAAAGTACTTAACAAATGAGATGGTTGAGGCTGTTGGCATACTGCCCTGATAGACCACATGTATGAACTTGTTGATAGACCACATGTATGAATTTGTTGATAGACCACACTGGTACATTGGTTGACAAATTTAAATACCATTTATCTAAATAAGATGCGTAACAGTCCAGAATCAGGGCAGCTATCTGAACATGATCTCCAACCACAAAGATGCACTCTAAACAAAAAATTAAAGTAATTGGTTCATCTTTCACGCTTATTTCATAACTTGACAAGGATCTAGAAGAGCCACAGACAAGGACTGTCTAATAGGCACATTTAGAGCTGGGAATGAAGCAAAAAGGTATCAACTCCGAGGGAAATCATATAATGATATAAACTTTCCTCGTATGATTAGAAAGCATAATTGCTTTACAATATGGGAGGGGACAAGTTATAAGCTGATACAGAGTAGAGGGCTTTAACTTGAATTGAACTGGTTCGATCCACCAAGAGAAATGATACACAAACTACGCCTTCCAGCAGCAGCCTTACCGTAGACTAATTTCTTCCCAGACAGAAGAGCAATTGCAGGTGGTGACAGCAAGCCAGACAACATAATGGTGTCTAATATGGCTGCTTATTCATGCATATTGTCTGCCAAGTTCATATATAGTAAAACTTGTGAGAACAATATTGAAATCATGCTCAAGTAAATACTTTATATAATGATTTACTATATAATGATTTATCACACTAAAGGACAGTTTTATAAGCAATGTCCGCCATTATGTTCCTTAATTATTTCTTACACTGGTGGTTCAAATTTTGATATTCAACCACCTAATCAAAACTTGAGTCAAAATTTATTGGAGAAACTTTTATTGGGTAAAATTTTAGCTCACATTAGAGTGTAAAATGAACAGGATCCTTAGGAGGTGTTTCACACAGCAACTGCTTCAGGTCTTTTGCTGGTTTTAATTCCTCTTATAGCTGCAAGTGAGTTCAAGCCATGAAAATATATCAAAATGACATTGAATTGCCATGCATTACTATATATGTAAAATCACACTATCACAGGTTTTATCTTTGTTGTACCTGCAGCATAATCTTTAGCTCCAAACACAGCAGACCCAGCAACCAGAGCATTAGCTCCAGCCTCAATCACCTGCCAAAAGAGAATATATACTAAAAATTGGATCTTGCAACTTAAATGGTCCAGCCTATGGTTCATTTTTCCTCCTAGAGTTCATTCCAATTCAACAAATAAACAAGTTTTAACTTTTCCCATTCCTCCCCCCCCCCCCCCCAAAAGAAAAAATTATGTATCTTATTTCTTTTCTCTACAGTATCTTAGAACTTTTTATAAATTAATCTGCTAGTGCATGACAAGGTAGACATGTAGTTGCTTTTGTATATCCTTTTTGTGATTATCTTCCCCAAGAAGGTAATCAGC
This sequence comes from Ceratonia siliqua, assembly GCA_034509205.1. Taxonomy (NCBI): domain Eukaryota; kingdom Viridiplantae; phylum Streptophyta; class Magnoliopsida; order Fabales; family Fabaceae; genus Ceratonia; species Ceratonia siliqua. The sequence goes on along the minus strand of JASKGM010000009.1, from coordinate 17,163,788 downwards.
GAGCCATAATCAGATTATTTTTAGGATGTAGAAGACCTGTTGCAGATCTTTTTCAAATATATACAGATAAAAGATAATATGATTATGTATAGGGCACCTTGTAAGCATTTGCTGGACCAACTCCACCATCCACTTCAATCCATGGATTCACACCCTGAAAACAAAACATGCACAGTAATGTAAAAGATAAAAGTTTAAAGAAATAAATAAAGAAGAACTATATGTTGCATCATACCTTCTCCGCACAAATTCTTCTCAAATCAGATATTTTATTTACTTGGCTCTCAATAAAACTCTGGCCACCAAAGCCAGGGTTTACAGACATAATTAAGACCAAATCAACCACTGTCAACATGAAAACAAGATTATCAGTTTTTTTATTCATAATTCTACCAAAAGAACATAAAAAACATGTAATTCAATAGACCCCTTGACTGCCATCAATTATGTCCATATAACAAAAATCTCCCAAAGCATGTGTTCACTAAATTCAATGATAAGTTATTCACACATTTTTCAATTTAGTGTAGAAATATATAATTATTTGTGGAATGAAGATTCTAAATAAAAAAATTAAAAAAATAGATGCTTGATCTTGTAAAATTTGTTAAGTTTCACCAAAAGTTAAATGGAGTTGAATGTGAAATAGCAAAAATCAAAGGAGCTTTGAAGCATGAACAATCACAGAAGGTAAAGTGTAATTCACCCAAATATATATATATATATATATATATATATATATATATATATATATTATGTGTGAATTGTTCATTTAAAAGCAAAATTATAACCACCTCAATTACTGAAACTGAACTAATATTCCCTTTAGCACTGATGAAATTGCTGTATTAATTTTTGTCTTCTGTTTCATATGAAGAATGGGCTCTCCCAGTGGCGGATCTTAAACAAAATCAGTAGGGGGCCAAAACCAAACTTAATTTATAGTCCACGTAATCCTTAAAGCAAATAAAATTATATAGAAAACATTTTGTAACATAATTAACAATCATTGACAACCATAAACGTCTCTAACTTGTTTAAACCATTATAAGGAATGGAAACAAAATATTACATCAACTTTGAATTATGTAAAAAATCCGTATTAAATTTGATGTTGAGTTGTTTTACTTCAGTAAGACACATGAGATTTCTATTAATTTTTTTTTTGTTTATTATTATTAGTATAATAGAGTTGATAAACTTTTAGGTATATAAATTTGGTTTATGATGGAGTGAGAAGGTAAGTGTTGAAGTAGCATAGATAAACAATAGTAATAATATCTCAGAACATAAAAAGAAAAGAATTTCCAATAAAAAGTTGTCCAGAATAGTGAATTAAAAAATTTCAACCCCCATATTCAACTTCAATGATGAAAGTAAAATTTATGAGTGAAGGAGATATCGCAAGAAATATAGCCAATGAAGTGTGAAAAATAAGAAATTTGACTCTTAAAATCAAATAGGAAATAAAAATTTTTGCAAGATAATAAGATTCATATATGGAGTGGATAATTAATGGTAACCAAACAAATAGTAAAGGGATAAAATAATATGCACCTATGTATAAGTGATACATTTAAGAAGTTGAGTAATGCATTTGTAAAATAGAGGGGGTAATATATAAATTTTAAAGGGGACAAATCATTTTTAAAAAAATTAATTACATAACAAAAAAATTTTAGAGGGTAAATAATTTTTTTTGGTGGGGGGGGAATATTTTTTTCAAATAACTTATTTACATGAAAAAAAAATTTGGGGGGGCAATTGCCCCCTATGTCCCAATGAAGATCTGCCGTTGAGCTCTCCCTATACAAGTAGTGTCAACACAGTTTCTTATTATATCCATCCAATAGCTCAAAAATATACTCTTTTATCAAATAAAAATACATTTTAAACACATTGATTTGTTCAATAATGGAATTCATAGTTTACTGACAGCTTCTACTTTGCTATCTTTTTTTGTTCTGAACCAAGTCCATAGTCACAGTTGGATTTGGTCCCTGCCTCCCTGGCTAATGCAGTAATGCTTAGAAATCCATATAAAGCATACATTGGACTAAGTTCATAATTAACAACACTGATGTTCTCATTATATAATGAAAAGAAATGGATACAGAAAAAATGGCAAAAAAAAAAAAAAAAAACTGCAATTGCTCACCATCGAGAACATATTCTATTGTACTTAGAGGGGTAGCAGGGTTTAGGACGACTCCAGCTTTAGCTCCCAGGCTTTTTACCTATATCAAGAGCATGCAGTCAGACAAATTAAACAACTAAGAACTGAAAGTGGGAAACATGCCATGGTGCAAACATCCAAGGAACAAATTTTAAACTCCAGTGTCCTAGATGACAGCTTTTCAACATTTTATCCACAGCATATACGAATCAGTAATGCTGGAAGAGACCAACTCGGAAACAACTCAATAGTAAAACCTCATATTTCATGCCATGGTGCAAACATAGCATCAGACAAGGGAAAAACTACGAGCAGAAATAAGGTTGCTGAACCCCAGTCATTTTGAAATTTATTCTTTATTATATTTAGCATCTTCCAATACTTAATTGGAAATGAAGAGGCAAGGGGTACCTCATCAGAAATAATAAGTAGGCAAATTTATATGGCTCTGGCCACCTGCATGAAGGGACCTATGCCTTCAACTGTATTGTATAATAACCTAAATATGTCATTAGTCATACTAACCCAATCCTCCCAAGAAAAGGAGGCAAAAAAAGAGAGAGTAGTAAAATAATTTTGTCGTCATGTGTTCATCCCAATAAAAAATTGTGAGACCATGGACCCAAAGAAGGTTTTATACTTGTTAAACAAATTTTCAGAAAAAACATTTAGGTTTCATAGTAAGTACAGTCCTGGTTTAAGAATTGCCCTGGTCTGACATATGGCTATATGTTTCTTCAAAGGATTATATCCACTGCTCCAAACTCAAGTGCTTGATACAAAAGAGTGCTTTGAGATTGCCAACTTTAAAAATCAATCAGGTTGATATCTTAAACACCGAAAGTAATTGCAAAGGCAATTTCTTTAGCCAGCCCTCGGCCTTGTTTTACCAACTCTCTCCTACACATCATAACTAAGTAGGTATATATATATATCCTAATAAATGTTAATAGCAGCAAAGGCATTACTTCACTGCTTCTTATATTAGATTTCATCTCATAACATCAATATTATTTTTGATGATTACTGAGTCCCTGACAACGAGATTCTGAAATTATATTGGCTTATATACACTTTTGGTTCCTCTAATTTTACGAAAGTTTGACTTTAGTTAGTTCCCTGGGTTTCAATTGGTGCAATATTGCTCAACAGGCAGACGGATCAGAGTAAAGGCTTACTTGATTAATTGTACGATGCAAATGGATGGTGGAAGATTGCTCACAATGAACACTGACTATGTCAGCCCCTGCCTTGATAAAATCTGGAACTCGCTGATCGGGTTCTACAATCATCTGCAGTTCTTAACTATGCATCAGAAAAAGTACTTGCTATTCAATGTCAGCTTGATCTAATATATGTATAAAGATTAATACCAAGTGCACATCCAAAGGAAGATCTGTCACAGGGCGCAAGGCACCAACCACAAGCGGTCCAATCGTAATATTTGGAACAAAACGACCATCCATTACATCAACGTGGATCCAATCACAGCCTGCCAATTCCACTGCTTTTACCTAGACAAAGTAAGAGTCAAACTCCATCAAACATGACTAACAAATTAAAATTAGAAAACTTGCTAAATGAGACCTGCAGACAAAAAGACAGATTTACTCACAAACTTGATAAGATGATTATATAATTCAAACAGGCCAATTCCCTTGGTGTAGTAGAAAAACAAAATTTGGATACTGATTAAGAAAAATTTAAACATAATATAGAACCTGCTCTCCCAATTTTGCGAAGTTAGCAGAAAGAATGGAAGGAGAAACTATGACATCACTTTTTGAAAACTTGTCAACACGAGATGTAGCCTTCACTGTAGTAGTAAGTTTTCTCCTGAATTCACAAAATGGAGAGTGATTAAACCATATAAAAGCAGTCAACATTATCCGCCAAATTAGAACACCACAAGGCATATCTAACAGACTATATGTAACAACGAAAGAAGTCCTATGAGCATGGCATGACATATAAATAGCATACACATGCACTTATTTGAATATGTATTCATCTTACGGAAAATCATTTCAGGACTCAATTCGAATATACAGCCAAAAACATGTAGATGGAATTTTGGTTTATTGAATAAAGATGTGAACCTAACATTTTCTTTAGCCTGTGGATGAGGTCCTCAAACCTGATGGGTTGGCATGGCAACTAGAAAGATGGAAACAAGAGTTATGCCAAATGTAATAGCAACGGATGTAAAAAAACAGGGCTATCTGAGTTTTTGACCGGCACGAAAAGTTGTTGTATGTCCTATCAGATGAAGATAAGAAAGTGACAATGCATGCGTGCGTGGTGGTATAAAGTAAATCATACGACATTCTAATAGTCATGGTACTATGCGGAAACTGGGTTGTTCAAACAACAACGAAGCGCAATAGGTAGAAGTTGAAGATGAGAATCCTTGAATTATGAATGTGATACTTCTTTGTTCATGTAAATAAATCTAAAGGTAATTCTTTCCCTTCTCTTAATAATTTGAATAACTGGAAATGTCCTTTTGAAAAATGAAGAAGAAACACGTAAAATCCTGATTTACAAGCACAAGCTGATCCTCACGCACAACAAGTTACTTCAACAGACACCCGTCAGCACAAAAGGGATTCCAGAACTATTCTATCCAATAGTTGCTATCAGGACAATGAATATGTCCAACCAACAATTCGAGGTTTCTACGGAGAATTTATGAAATTCTCTATATTGGACTTTTTCCGAACAACGTATTTGCTTCCCAAGTACACAATATTCAATAAATTATCAACCCCACTGATTCTAACAACATAGGAGCATTAATCAATAGAAGCAAAACCTGTAGAAAGTGAGAGAACGAGGTTGAAAAAGATAAGTTTTTTGAAGCTTGATTCCCCCGCCTAATCCATTAACCTGAGATTGGACTGTTGATGAACACAAAGAAGTTGCAGCCATCTTCTCCTTTCCCTCTCTGCTTATGTGTACGTCGTCTCGCACTCTCCCTCCCTCTTCAATTCAAACGCAAGTAGCGAGAGAAAGTTTGGTAGTTTTTCCTTTACCTTCCCCCGTGCTTGTGTTGGTTGTGCTCTCTCAACAATGCTTCAGCGCATGCGTATGGTGGAAATGTAAAACGAGAAAAATATCGGACAAATTTAGGAAAAATCGTGTGGGCGACACGTGCTGCCTTGTTTTTGGTGGGGATTTGCTTATCTGCAATGGTTGGCGCTCTTCCGCTCGCTGTTGCTGACCTGTAAGGGAAAGGAAAGCTGACAGAGAAGAGTAGTAGACAACCAGAGAGAGAAAGAGAGGGGATTTTGGGCTCTGCTGACGTTGGAATTGAATTAACTACCCACGCCTCGCTAGTTACCACTTCGGCTTAGTAGAGCCCTTACAAATTCTGGGGAGAAAGAAAAGAGAAAAGAATCTGATGGTCAAAATCAAAGAAAATATATTTTTTTATTAGATTTGGAAAGGGTCATTGATCTCTTTCAAACTCTGTTGTCTGTCAAACAAAGATTTCTAGGCAAGTGGTTTCCATTAAATAATTGAACTCAGGAACAGTTAGTTCTAAACCCATCAAAACGTACAAAGTTTGGTCATTTATCATAAGATAATTATCTACCTTTTAAAAAGCAGAGCTTTCTCATAGTTAGAGATATCTTGGGGTTGTGGGAATTTTGAGAAGTATCTAATGGTAAAATTTACCCTTATCAGAACTAGAGGCATTCTGCGGTTCTTTTCTTCAAGATGGATAAGGTTCCCCACTTCCCCAAATCATAATTTCATGATTTAGTTAATATGGGCAAGTCATTCCATCATCCCACAGTAGAAAACTTCTTGGTGAAATATAGTCTCAGTTTCCAGATTGTGGTCTTATATGATGGAATGGAAAACTGGGAAAATCATAATCAGTAGGCTACGCAAAGAAGCGGCGTTGAAAAATTGATACAGAATTGATTTCGCGATTGCCATTGGTATTTCAGAAAATTTCCGATTACAGCTACGAATCAAACTAGAGTGGTGGATATTGCTTCCTTTGATCTGACATTACTAGGGGTAAGTTCAATGACAGTTGTGGCAAATGAGATTAGTAATATTGAAGCTGACAAACAAAATTAAAAAAAAAAATGGATGGTTGAAAGCAATATTGGTTAAATGTGAGAAAGAAAGGATGTCATAAAAAATTTAGAGAAATCACTCAAATCGGACTACTTTTGTAACCCTGTGGCAACCAGCTAATCTATATATTTTCACATTGAAGAAATGGAAAATTAATTTGTATTAACCGCCGAAAAAGATGAATGAAAAGAAACTTGTAAATTGTTCTTTTTAGATAGAGGAAAGATAAAAGAGAAATTATTTTGACGCCCATAGATTTTGTTTGGAAATATTGTAATTTCATAAAAGTAATCGTAAAAGAACATAAATATACTATTTGATAAAAATGTATTGAATTTTTTGTGAATTAAACTTTGATTAATAATATTTTTTGATAAAATATTAAAAAGCAATCAGAAGCATCAATATAAAAATATTATAGTTAAATAAAATTTTTAATTTAGATATAAATAAATTTTAAAAGACCAGACAATGTTAAAATTAAACGAGTCTTTTATAATTTAAATCTTCAATAAAAAAAATACAAACTTACATTTAACTAACAAAATATAATAGAAGTATAAAGTTATATTGTAAAATACAAAATAGTGTAGAGTTTTTTACTATACAAATTCTATTATCAATAACTAAATTGAAAATACATTTATATGAAATTAATATTTTGACATGTATTGAGGTGCATGTCAATTTTTTTACAATTTGTAAAATTTTTAAAAAGTAAAACAATTATAAAACTTTAAATAATTTTTAATAACTATAATTATTTATATTTTATTGTTAAAATATAAATACTTTCAAAGTTTGAAGTTAGTAGAAAATTACATAATTTCAGATAATTAATCATGATTTATTATTTAATTTTAAAAGTAATTAAATTTTAAATTTTAACGACTCATTTTCATCTCAATAAAATAAAATTTAAGAAAAAAATTATTACTCTCATTTAAAAAAACTTAATTACACCAAAACATCAAAACTTCCAAAATTATGTATAATAGTGGTGATAATAAAATTTCTTTTTTAAGTTTTACCGATGAGTTCTTGTCATTAGCGAAGCAAAACCCAATTGCAATGAGGACCGCACCATGGTATTTCTGTTCCACCGCCATCACTTTGGCTCAACAAACCAGACCGACTCTCACTGTCCAACTCTGAATTCTGTAACACTGACACTGGTCGCAAGGGCGCTCCTCAAATCAATAGATCGGCACGACCATTTGGGTCCAACTTCGAAGTGGAACTGAGCTGGTTGGACATACCCAGATGAGGATTTGCGGGTATGACGAGGAGGTTCAATAAGAATGCCAATGACGATGCAGAAAAGCTTTCACATTTGGGCACTCACAGCGCTTTGAAGGATCTGAACAAGAAATGCGGCCTTAATTTGATGAGATTGATGGGGGTCGTGGCTTGTTTGATGGTGCTTTCTGTACTGTTTTCAGCGTCGGTGGTTCTTTATAGACCTGCCCTCGGATGGTGTTGGCGAACCATCAGCAATAACTGTTTTTGAAGTAAAAGAAAGTAAAGGTATCTGGTTATGTTAGAGCTGCATACCGATACATGTTTTTAGGCTTTAGTTGATTTTCGAAGTTGCATACGATAACTAATTATCTTGTGAATGACTAAATGAGATTTGAAAATGGTAAGTGTTTGGGTAAACTGAACTATCTTGCTCTGAATCAGTGATTTGTGGCCTGTGTTCTGTTCTTCATTCCGATCATCCTTTACATTTTATACAAGCTTGTGATTTTTGCAGCTGCTGTCCACTGAATAAACTACATTCTTGGTGTTACATTGTTTCACCGTTTATCTTAAGGAGAATGCAAACAAAGAACGAAGAAATGAAGGGGGGTCTGAATCATCAAGCTTAACCCAGCACCCCCGTCCCCTTTTCTTTTTCTGATTGCCGCAAGGCATACTTTATCTTATCACACCCTTTGTAACAGTCCATACAACCCTTCTTCACTTCCTCTGGCCTTCCTATAGTGCTTACAGCAAGTTTGGAATCTCTTAGTACTGTACCATCTCTTAATTGGTTAAGAGTTTTTTTTTTCCCATTTAACTTTTCAGAAACTTTATTTTTAGTAAGAAGAAGGAAATTAGATCCAAAAACTAAAGGCCTATCTTTCATTTAATGTAATGATCGATGTTACTGACTAGTAACAGATGCGTACGTGCCAGAACAGAATATCTATTCAACTTGGGCCAACAGCTGCTGAAGTAGAATAGTAAATTTTCAACTTCTAGTAACTTTCCTTCCAGCTGCAACCCTTTTCTGTTGTCATTTTTCTAAACAATTAGTTGCTATAAGTTATGCTTTTGTTGGTTTTTTTTTTATGTCTTGTTTAATGGTATATTTGCATTGCATATTTTATAGGACATCAGAAGGCTTGTTTTAGTTCCTTGATGACTGTAAAAAGAAGGTGAAATCTGAAAGCACGAATGGCCCTATTAGATATGGTCCAAGCTATGCTACTGTCACAAACAGTAACATAACTTTTTTATTTTTTTTATTTTTTTATTTTTAATATTAATGAATTATTATATATGTCATTTAATTTTTTATAGATTTTTTAACATTTTTATATTTTTTTTAAATTTTTATACTTATGTATAAATAGTATTAAAAAATTTATGGATGAATATTATAAAAAAAATTTAAAAAAATTCTCAAAAAATTATATGATATAAACAATAATTAAGTAATATTAAAAAATAAAAAAAATTGAGATAAAAAATTAAAAAAATATGACACTTAGATGCTGAAAGTTATAGTACAACCCTAAAAATTAGACTGCACCATAACAATCACCATTAGATATATTGAAGTCACCTCTTCCACAATTTTCTATTCTCCAATTATGAAATTTTCTTGTTTACTTTTGTTTTCTTTTCCTCCTTCCCCCTTGAAATCTCAAATGCCATTGATTCTCTTGTTAGTGTAAGACCAATGTCTGTTCTGCGTTCTGCATTTTTTCCCCTTAATTTCTGTCGTGTTCTGCATTTTTGTCTCAACTACTGTTTGTGTTGCATTTTTTCTGTTTCTGAATAAACTGATTTACCTGCAAATATGTTCTTTCATGAGTTACATGCTTTTCTGGCAACTAATGGTCAAGTAATGGAATCTCATCTTCTCTGAATCATTCATTTGGACAACGAATTCTCTGCTTCTGTTGAGTTGCCAAAAGATGAACGTCTTGGTGGCCTTCTTGCTACTGGAGTTGATGAAAGATCTTGTCGCAGCAGGTATCAGTCATTCATGTATCGCAAAGGATGATCAGAGAAGCCTTCTTCTTACCTCATTTCTAGATTAAGAAAATATGAAGCTCTCCATAAGCAATGTGGACCTTATACTGATTCTTATAACAAAACATTGCAAGAACTCAGGTCTGGTCAATTTTCTGCGTCCTCTGCTTGTAGATGTGTTGTATGGATTTCATTTAGTGGGTTGGGGAATAGGATATTGACGTTAGCCTCTGCATTTCTTTATTCTCTCCTCACAAACCGTGTCCTACTTGTTGATCCTGGAGTTGACATGATCGATCTCTTCTGTGAACCATTTCCAGATGTTTCCTGGTTTCCTCCTCCTGATTTCCCCCTTAAAAGTCGATTAAATGGTTTCAATCAACAATCTGTTCAATGTTATGGTAATATGCTGAAAAATAAATCAATTACAAATTCTATGGGGTCATCTTTTGTCTACCTTCATCTGATGATCATGATAAGCTTTTCTTCTGTGACGAAGACCAAAGTTTTCTCCAGAAAGTACCTTGGTTAATAATGAAAACGGATAATTACTTCATCCCATCTCTATTCTTAATGCCATCTTTTGAGCAGGAACTGAAGGATCTCTTCCCAAAGAAGGAAACGGTCTTCCATTTCTTGGGAAGATATCTATTCCACCCCTAAAACAGGGTATGGGGACTTGTCATCAGATACTATCAAGCTTATTTAGCTAAAGCTGATGAAAGAGCAGGGATACAGATTAGAATCTTTGATACTGGGACCGGTCCATTTCAACATGTATTGGATCAGATCTTAGTTTGTACTTTGAAGGAGAATCAGTTACCTGACGTTAACCGGCAGCAAGACATCATAAGTTCATCTGGAAAGCAAAAGTCAAAACCAGTACCGATGACATCTTTAAGCTCTGGGTATTTTGAAAAGGTAAGAGACAAGTACTGGGAATACCCTACTGTGACAGGAGAGGTAGTAAGCATCTACCAGCCAAGCCATGAAGAATATCAACAAACAGAGAAACAGATGCATAATCAAAAAGCATGGACAGAAATGTATCTCTTAAGCTTAACTGATGTGTTAGTCGCTAGCTCATGGTCAACTTTTGGCTATGTGGCTCAGGGACTGGGAGGTTTGAAACCAAGGATACTCTTTAAGCCTGAGAATCGCACGGCCCCTGATCCTCCTTGTCATCGTGCCATGTCAATGGAGCCTTGTTTTCATGCTCCTCCCTTCAATGACTGCAAGGCTAAAAGAGGAACTGACACAGGTGCACTTGTTCATGTAAGGCACTGTGAGGATATGAGTTGGGGTCTTAAGCTTGTTGACAACTATAAGTTAGTTATGACCATGTATGCTGTTATGACTATCAAAACTCCCTTTAAGTGTAGCAATTTTTGTTCAGTAGAATGAGTAATTCTTTCTCCATATATTTTTCCCTGTAAAAACCATAATAAACAATTTTCTGGGCACCATCATTGTCATAATTGTTAGCTACGCATCATAGGTGTAGAAAATTAACATAGCAAGTAAAAGAGTAACCTCTTTATCAGATGCATCTGACCCAAGGTCCAAAAATCTGCAAGTACCAAGATTTCTTCCACCGCCCTTTGTGTTGCATCAATAGAAACTAGCAGGTGTATAAAAATCCATGTCGCCATAAAACCGCAATTAATTTTAATCCATAAAATATCTTTTCCAATAATAATTGTTATGTCTGTTGTTTTTTAGTTTTTTATTCTTTCAAAAACTTTATCATGGTTGATATTGGATTGGGAATATAAATTTGCATGTCTATGGAACCAGTAACAATTTTTTCTTAATGTATAGCAAACCAATCCCAAAAACATACCGGAGATCATTTTTTGCTCATACTCATGACAAGTGTTTTGGAATCATTCACATTCATAAATGCTCTCAATTCTCTCAAGTTTTAGAAAGCAAGGCTAATATACATCCGGGAAACTGTTTATTTAAACTATAAATCATAATCCCAGAAGATAAGGAAGCAACATCCAATCATTTAACCACGCAACTGTTAAAATGCTCTAAGCCCATTGAAATTCAGCTGCGTACTTACGGAGGGATCAGTTCTTTCGTCCTTCAGATAAGATAATATGGTACCCATGCCTGCATTATCATCAAAAGAAAATGTCAGCATATCTGCCTAAATGGAGAAGAGAAAGGGTACACAAGGTGTTGATACTAGGAGTAAAAATCAGTAAAATTAAAGAGAAATACGTTGACTTGAAAGGGGCACTAGTAGCTCCAATAGGTGTGGCGAAGGCAACATCTTGAAATGGCCCAGCCATCTTTCCTCGAGGAAACCACCCAAGGTCTCCCCCCTTCTTTCCTGATGGGCATTCTGAATATTCTTGAGCTAGCTGTAAGGACAGTAAGACAACATTACTGACGATAAATCATTGAAAAACAATTATTTTCTTCCTCTTTCATTCATTTAACTGAGCATATTTTAAGAACTAATGGTCCATACGAAAGTCATAACCAGTAGTCAAAGGTAGGACTGGCACGACAACAAGCTATTATTTCTCCTTTTTTGCATAATTATAAAGAAAATAATCACGTCATCAGTATGTAATTTCTAGAACAATTATAACCTATGCCATAACTCGAAGATTTCTAACATATAAGAAACAAAAAATCAATGTATAACATCATATAGAAATCCACCTTTGCAAACTCCGCTGGTGGGACCTTATCTCCATTGCTGAGCCAACCATCCTGCAGCTTCTTGTATGCCTCATTTATCTTCCCTTGCTTCTCACATAATATATGCCTTGCTGCATGAAATAAAAGGCCAAAAGTAAATATCAATACACGATTAGTACAATGAAAGAAAATGATAATACGGTTATCTTAAAATTGGTACTCAAAGATAAGGGAAATTTTCAACCTTTGACATAGGTGCAGGTACCAAGCCCATCTCCACCTTTCCCACCTTTTCCTTTACCCTTAGAAGCATTCTCATCACTTCCACTAGCTGCTTGTTTCCCCTTTCCCTTCCCTCCTGACTCCTTAGCCTTTGAATCCTTTCCCATGGCTTTCACACCTTATTAATTGTTTTCTTTCACTGGATAAGCAAAGCCAAATTTTTTAGTTATAAAAGTGAACCCCCAAAACTTCAAGTGACAATCGAAACATAGTTATGCAAATAGACAAAAGGGTGATATAAACAACCAAAAAACACACATTATAAATCTTAAAAATCCTGTTACTTTTTATTCTCATATGCTTATTGGGAATGGAGTTAGCAATGTCTATCAAGCTAACATACATAGATACCAACGTTTTAAAAGTAGAGTAAGAAAGAAATAAAACAAACATTATCATAATGGCTCATTAGGACATAAACAGTAATTGCCCAGCTGTCCTATAAACAAAGGATCGGGTGTCTGACAGTATAAATACTTTACACAAACACATGCAATCCCAAAGCCTTACAATTTTCATCAGTTTCCTGGCATACATTAAGTAGCAAAAAGAAGGTGTCATACTACAGAGGAGAGGCAGACGCCAATAGAGAGAGGGAGTAAAAGTTCTAAGCAAGGTAATCAAAGCCAGGAGCAAAATGAATATGGTAAATTGGTAATTGAAAATTCATCTATGGGTTCCAGAAACTAGCAGTGTTATGGTAGACATGACATAAAATAGATGCTAGAGTCTTGATCGCTAGGTCAAATAAATAATGGTTAAATTTAACATAGAATTACAGAAATGGGGAAGGAAGAACAAAAGAACCAAACAACACACAGTCTTGCCATTATTTCAAAGCGGTAACTCTCAAGAATTGAAATTTGTTTTATCACGTATCAGCATCCAGAAATTATACTTGATCCATAATTCTTTACATCATTTTCCTTAGAAATTATCACTACACGGCAGACTGAGACTATTTCCATAATCATTCAAAGCCCAACCACAAGCAATCCACAAATCCAATTAATCAATGAGAGTTAATTAGTACCCATCCCTCGTCAAACAGGAAAAAAACAAAGCTCAAGCACAGATACACTTCAAAGCCAACTAACGGGGAATTTAGAAAGAAAAAAAAAATGCCTTTCTTAACCAATCAAAGCATAGAAAAACCCACAAGCCCTAAACTGAATTTTCAACTCCAAGAAGCGGTTTTGCATAATGCAGACATAATTCCATAGAAATACATAACATTAACTAACACTAACCACATAAAAAGTTCTATAGTAATTCCAGTAAGCATATTTGAGACAAAAAATTTCACAGGAACAGAACCGAAGTACAGAGAATAAATAAAGATCAGTGGTAGACGAAGGCAAAGCAACTGAAGAGCGCAAGTCAACAAAAACAGAGAAACTGAATTCGAAAAACAACGAATCTAAAACTTCTGCTATCTTCTCACCTCTATATCCTACCAAACATTTCAAGTCTGAGAAATTGTGAAGCTTGACAGTGCTTGCAGTCGATATAATAATCATCGACTTCGTCGACTCGAATCGAATATTAGTGGTGGTCATTTGGCTATTTACATTATTACCCTCAAGAAAGGTCCATGGGCCATTGCCGTAACCTGATCACCCTAGGCCCAAGCAATTCACGTTTGCCAATGAAGCAGTGGGGGCAGGGGTTTTTTAAGTGCATAATATTATTATTTATTGAGGGATCAATTTTTTAGGGACACTAAATTTGGTGTCTGTTATTGACTTATTGTTTATCACTTTTTTTAAAAAAAAAATAATTATTTTATTATAAAAACATTATTTAATTATAAAAAATTATTCTTATAATCATAATATAATAATCATATTTTATAACTCAATAATTATTTTTTATAAAGATATTAACAGTGATAGATATCAAATAAAAATTTATTGTTCCTAGGATCATATGAGAATTATTATCCCATTATGCACCTATAGATAATTTTCCCGATGTATGTTTTGAGATTGTGGTCCAAAAGATTTTTCTTTGAGATCATGTTTACTTACTTTAAAATGTATATGTAATTTTTATAATTTAAAATATTTATATACCTTATAAATAAATAAAATATTATACTTTGAGAAAAATATTATTTGGGTTTTTCCTTTTTCCTTATTTGTTTTAAAATAGAAAATTCCAAAGTATACTGTTTAACTAAAATTATTTTATCCGTTTCTATCCATAGTTGTATAATTATTTTCTGTGGTTGGTACTAAATTATAAAAGGATGAAGAAATTTTAGCTCATCTGTTTTAACAAAATGATGAACTCTAAACTATATTTGATAAGAAAGAATATAACCAGTTTTTTTTTTAAATTAAATGTAATTTTATCAAAAAAATAATTATGTAAAGGAATTAAAATAAGAGCATGTGATAATTATGGGGAAACAAAATGGTAGCGATCATTCTATGTATCACGGATTCGCAGGGCTCCAACCATACATGAATTACATATCTGGTTGAAGGATCCTTCATGGGGACAATTCAAGAGCTTTTTCTCCTTTAGGCTATATGACATTCATAAACTACTCAGATTCAGAATCTGATAGTGGCATTTGGTAAGCATCTGATGGATCCAAATCTGTCATAGAAGCGGGTTGATTTTTATTAGCCCGAGTCCGGACCCGGTCTCTTCGTCTCTGTCTTCTTTCATCCAGGGAAGTTGCCTGTCAGAGTGGAAGGCTTAGACAAATAAACTTTACATCTGTCATACAACATTCCTTGTAAACTCAAAAATAACTTGTTGCCAACTTGTCAATATAAAATTAATCTGAGGGAGAGTTGATTGGAGGTGCAAATTCCTGTTGTCCCCTAATTAGGAGATTAGAATCCAGATTTGCAGAATAGGTTACCTATTTTTGTAATTGCATTTTTCTTAACATTTGTTTCCATCAGCTGATACCAAGAAAAACATGGATTATTTCATCCATATGAAGAATAGAGATTAAACATGTAATTTTTACTCCACAGAAGTTTCTGGTGGCCATCACCTAGTCCTAAGGTTTAGTAAGAATATTAGCAAAGTTTAAACAGAAAATATAAGCCCATTAAGCCAACAGTTACCTCAGAAATTGGTTGGCTTGACTGATTTGATTTAGTTGCATGAGCTTGTTGGCTTCTCCAAAGCCAGATGGTACCCAGAGAAATTAAGGCTCCCAGAAGCAAAGCTGGACCAATCCTTGGATCCTCAAGGTAATCATAGAGACCGGTAACAGCATCCATAACTCTCTGTTTCACATTTTTCAAAGAAATCTTTTGTGCAGTTCTGGACCAGATAGGTTCTGTGTCATCTGGAACAAGCTTAGGGGTTTTTAGTGTCTGCAAAGAAGACAGAGTACGCAAAATAAGCAAACCAAAAATTCATACCCAAAAATACTCATCTCTGATCTCTCATCCTAATAGCTTCAAACGGAAGGACATTCAGGAAATTGTGATCAAATAAATTAATGTAATAATAGAAGTCAACAAACACATTTGCCAAACCACTAGAAATCAGGTTCCCAAAAATACTCATCTCTCATCCTAATAGCTTCAAACCCAGATTAAGGCTAACTGACAAAACTTATTCATGAGTTAAAAGACTTACAAAGAATGGTAGATCTCTTGAGTCACCATCTGCTATTATATTTGCAATCCATTGGGTAATCTGCTAAAGACGAAAAGAAAAGGAAAAACTATAAGAGAATAGCAGCACAACATCAACATTCTTTACATGATTAATTCTTACAGCTCGTAAAATATTTCAAAGGAAATATGTTAAAAACATTATAATTAGTTACAGAAGGAAACGTGAAACAACACAAGGCAGGAAACGCAGGTATCATGCAAAATACCACTCTGCAGCGTGAAAATTTTCTTATAAAGGCCCAAACCTGTGAGATATCATCTTCACCATTGTACTTGGCTACAAACTGGCCTGCTTGATCCAGATCATTGACTAGATCTTGGGTTAGTAATGACTTCCACTTTGTTACTTCCTGTTTCCTCGCATCTACAAAACTGCTATTCCTTAGGTAACGAATAATAAATAAGCGAGGTACATCGTCCATACTTCTTCTTCGTCCGCAAGTGTCATGGCTGGACGAAGAACCAAGGTAAAAATGACAATAGTCCTAAATAAATATCACGTGTTAATGGCTCAGGCTGGAAACAGTTGCAAAGAAGGTGAAAAAAGTTTCTTCATTCAAGTATGTGTAACTACTCACTCAAGTATGCAATGGTGACAAAATTATCTTTTTCAACATAAAAGTATAATCTATAGATAACAAGGAATCAGGTCTGCCACTTGCAGATAATTTTACAAGCAGCTATTACAGTTCCATTTACATTAAAAACTAAAATTGAGAAGCAAAAAAGGTTCAAATTAAAATAGAAAGACAAAAAAGGCCGGCAATTAACCCAGAATTTAATGCTATCAAAACTCGCAATAAATTATGAGAAAATAAATAATATGCAAAAAAAAGTTTAAAGCATCTGGAGTAAATAACCCAAAATAGACAGAAATAAATTCCATTATTGAGGGGGCATCAAAAGTAAAATCCCAGCAATAATCATTCTACAAGTTGATTTTGACACTAAAGAAAACCCACATGAAGTTAAATTCCAAAGGAAAGTTGGACAGTCAACAACTTTTTTCATATATCAACAAAACTTGTCTACATCATTTGCTCCTACGAAGCATCCTAAAACGTTCATCTACTTTGATTTGAGCTCAAATACCAGATAACTTTCATTTCTTTCAAGAACTAGGCAAATCGATGTAGTTTCCTACTAGTAAAATGATACATCTTCAAAGGGAAAACTATCATCAGAAGAAAAAAGAATTACAAGACAGTGAGACTAGGGAAGATGAAACCTAGTATATCATTTGCCCTTCCAAATTAATTCAGACAGATTAAAAATCCATAAAACCAGTAGATCAGTGAAACATAAATTGTGCTTAAAATTTAAGGGAGCTCAAAACCTTGAATTAAGGTTCACTTGTAGGGGAAACCAAATTGTCTAGTTTGTTCAGAAACATAACTTGGAATTGCTGTTCCCGACATAAATAGAAGGACGTCAGTTTTTTTGAGCTGCAATGGGAAATCAATTTGAAATGTAGTTAAGATTTTCTCTCCTCTGCCATCAAATGCCCCTACATATACAAACTAATCCCCAGTAATCCCTACAAATGACATGTTGCAGATTTGTAGACCACACACAGCTTTATCTCCTAATATTTGTATTATTTATGAACAGTGCAGAAACTGGAGAGCATTTAATTTTGGATTGCCAAATGGCTGCTTCCTTGGGGAATAATTTGTTCAGGGTCTTCGGTATGATTTGGGTGTCTGTGGAATTTAGAGCAGTTCCTCCTTATTCGATTCAAAGGTTTTGGAAGCAAAAAGAGAGAACTCTGGAACTGAACAGTTTTCATTGTGATTTGGAATATTTGGTTGGGGCAGAATGCTTGTATTTTCAAGGGTGTCGTCTCCATTCATTAGATGCATAAGGGGCTAGGATAATGTTTGTGGCTTCTATTTGGATTTTTGGCCAAGGTTTTTCTAAGAGAGTGCCTCTCTAAGATATGCAGAGGGATTGGGCAGCGTTGCTACATGGTTCTTTACCTTAGGAGGATACCCTATCCTCCTCATTTGTAACTTTCTTCCTTCTTAACTTAAATTCTTATTTATAAATACAAAATAAAAAAACCACTGAACAAAGGGAAAGAGGCCCACAAGGCTCTGTATGCTAGTAGATTAAACCATGTGTACACATATAATAGCACTAAAACAATACATTTTACAATTTGCACTTCACAAGTGCATCATTGTAGATAAGGTCATATGACAAGTTCAAACAACCATCGTCTTGGCAGCTTAGACATAAAAGTTCACAATCTACAAGGACACAAATTTAGCAAAATGTTGCTACAATGCCCATGGGTCATTTATCATTATCAAATAAAGTTAGCACTCTTCAGACAAATTCAATCAAAAAATAGAATCAAATCAAAGGCATATCTATCAAATTCATTTACTAATGCTAAGAGTCAGCACTACGTAAACTTATTATAAGAAGAAGATGATTAAATTTATTTAGAATGGCAAACAAAGGAAAAATAAAACAAATGAAAGAAAACAATCACCTCTTGTTTTTCACCATCAACCCAAGTAAATGTCAATCGCTTTCTCTTAAATGCATCCACAGCTGGAGCTAAGGATTGATCTTCATATGACCCATCTGATACACTATGCTTAGACAATGTTTCTTGAACCCTGCATATAGTCTATGGACTTGCATAATTTACATCTGCTAAATTTGAATAATAAACAATAATGCTTAAATGTCAACAAATCTCATATCCAGTTGCTTAAATTTGAGAACTGATGACAGACAAGATATATAACACAAACTTATCATACTGCAATGTGTTAGACACATTTCAAACAACGACAAATCTCAAACCATAGATCTACTGTATAAGGAATTTGAACAGCACCCAAATACCAAGGATGCCAATAGCGATTTGACTTTTGCATAGAACCCAAATAAGCATAATTCATAATGATGCTATTAAAATAGCAATTGCATTGTGGAAAACATCATAGAAATTTTAAACAGAAAGAAAAGAAAAACATACTTCACGCATTTTGTTCAATTCTGGACTTAGCCTTCCTACTGCAATAGCGCAATACCAAATTGATGTATCATATCCGGCACGAGAGTAGCCATGGGGATCACAACCTAGCTCCATCGAATTCACACTCCTTAGCTGCAGAAGCTCTGGAAGAGAGCAGGCAAGGGGGGGGGGGGGGGGGGGGGGAACAAAAA
>JASKGM010000009.1:17102437-17144122 GCA_034509205.1 Ceratonia siliqua | reverse complement strand
TTAAACATGTGTTGGACGGGAAGCAAACTATCTATACCATTTACAAACTCAAAAAATGATAGTATTTTACTTTTATTCCTAATCAATGGGATTTGAAATAGAGAATAGCTACTGAGTGCCTGGCATATTGATATAAATCACATGAGCCCCAAAGACACATTTCCTTGTATGTTAACAGACTAACTAAACAGTCGGCTCAATCTCATGCTCCAGATTACATGAATTAAAATGTAGTCTATAAGTTATTAAAAAGTCCAATCAGTTCTTTTTCTTTTTTACTTTGTTCTAATAAAATAGATACCGAAGTATTTTTCAATCGTAATTTTTATTAAAGGGGTCTTAAGTATTTCCAGTGCAGGAATGAATTATTTTTTTCCAGAAGTTCTTTGGTTTATTTTAAGAAAATTGGAATTTAATTCCACGATCAAATTTAGGACCAGATTTATTTTATTTAAAGAATTCCTGGCTGGATCACCTCCCAACCCTCCTTCCTCAAAAAAAGAAAAAAAAAAACCAAACAAACAAACAAACAAAAAGGGAAGGCAAATTGTGTTTCAGAAAAAGGGTAGGTAATTGAAGTAATGGACAATCTACAACATGAATCTGGATATACCTTGCTGTTTATTTTTTTCCATCATATTCAAAAACATTGAATTGTTAACTGAACCTGCCACACAAAATGCACAGCATAGTTATTTCAAATGAAGAACAAAATTCAAGTAAAAAATGGTTCCTGGGTAGCACTACAAAGAAGAACCAGACCATGGTGCACAACAGCTTTGATGCCAGGGTCTTTAAGAAATACAATAGCAGGTGCAGATTCCACCCCAAATCTGTCACCAAAATCAAGAACAATAACTTCAATACTTTATTTATGCTAGATCAAGCAATGAACCATAAGTTGGTGAATATATTTTGAACATTCATAGCACCATTTCTTCTATATGGAAAGAGTAATATGTAGAAGAAGGTTTGTCCAATTTGAATTTTGGAAATAACATCACTTACGCTCCTAACCAATAGGAAAATTCCTCTTCCCGCCAGAGAATGAATGCAAATGAAGCATAAGCCCAATAGTCTTTAGCTGCTTGTCGTATAAATGGAGCAGCACGCTCCCCAGTTGTTGAGAAAAAAATGACTTTTACCTATAAGTCCGGGGTACAGAAGTATGAAACAATTATCTTAAAACAAAACAGATAAAAAGAAAAAACGGATCTACTGAAGTAAAGAGCACATAAATGAGAATCCAGTATATGTGAGAATTAAGCAGAATATCTTTGATAAGAAACATTCACCAGAAAAGTACCCAAAAAAAACTTCAAGATCTACACCAGCAAAAAGCCCCAATGACAAAGATGTGAAAAAAAAAAAAAAAACCCACTAATGTGGGAATTTATAATAATGTATCACATAGATAGAATCCATCAACAAAAAGTAATACTATTTCATTATCTCAGCCACAACATCCACTAGTGTTGACTTTGTAACTAGAAGTTATTATCAATTTACTTCCATTAGAGTAGAAAAATCAAGAGATAGGAGAGATAAATCGTTTCAAATTGGAATAATTTTGCTTCCATGCAAAACCAGTGTCGTAAAATGAAAATAATACTTGTCGACTGAAAACTCAAGAACTTTCACTGAAATCACTGATCTTGAACATTGATGCTCCACATTAAAGGAGTTTTCTGAAACTCTCATGATATGAAAGGTCAAATATCAGCAATAGTACATTTACTCAAAAGATCACTACCTTAGAATTTATACTGAGTCTTATTCTTCTTTTTTGAGAATTGGATAGTCAAAACAATATTCATGCTTTTGAATTCAGTAGAAATTATGTTAGCAACAAGACCCTAATAGTCTGCTTCCAGCCTGGACCCAGGAGGAAGAGAAGTTCCAAACTGGATTAAAAAAAATGTTGCGCAAAACCCAAAAAAAATGGTTACCAGACAAAATCATTTTATATCCAAGTTTCTCAAGATACAGGTTGACCACAAAAGTATACCTCAGTCTTTTGGTTAAAGATCAAGTGTAGGTTGGTCACAAAATATAACATGTCAGATTTTTTATTTTCTTGGAAACTGTATCAGATTGCAATCACCAAGCAAGTAAATTGAGTAACTAAAATTTTACAGATGAGTTATTGCCATTTGTATCCTAGTGACATTGGACAAACTTGACTTACCATGAACTGAAATATCTTATATAACAAAAACACAAATAAATTTCTTATAGAAAAATAATTGGTTCCCAAACTGAAGTAAAAAAATTTGAACTTTAATCAACAAAAATGTATGACAGAGAATATAAAAGGAGGGAAAAATTAAGGGAATCATAAAATTAACAATATTTAGATGTTAACAAAATTTGGAAAAGAAACATGTTGAAAGCAATATATTACAATAATAAAAGACGAAGAGAGTTGTACCTTATGAGGACTAGTTTTTGCAAGGAACTTTGGCACCTGAAAATTTCAAATATTTTCAAAAAAATTCCAAAGTGTAACCATATGCAAACAAGCAAAGACCAAAAACAAATTTGAATGCTATGGTTGTTCAGACTGTTAAAAGCAAATCAAGTTATTCACATTGTGTAACATCGAAAAAAGATAACCAGAAAAAAAATTAGGTGTCAAATTCATTGGATATGAACAATTTGAACAACTGATTGTTGGGCAGGGTGGGCGGGGGGGTTATTGCTAATGAACTTAAGTGTTAAGGAATTTGTATTAAAAAAGGGAATTGCCTACTTCTACACTAAGGATAATCCCTTACTCATGGAACTGCTTTAGATCATATTACTGCTACAGTGACAAAAAGTGAATGCTATCACAGAATAAATGATGCCATTTGCTGCAGGTGTTATGACATTTATGTTCAAAAGGAAATTATTTTTGCCACTTCACTGCAGATATTCTCTTATTCAAGGAACTGCTTTAGATCAAATTAATGTTACAGTGGGGTCAAAAAAAATACTTTAACAGATAATTACAGAAAACATCAGGAGCCTTTAGACAAATTACCAGTGACTCCTTTGAGTAGTACATAATTTGAGGTAAATCCAGTACAGTTGTTGCAAACCAATTTGTAACCTTGTCAACAGTCAACTCACCATCAAACCTATCACAGGGAAATAAATCTTGTAGTATACTTTATAATTTTATGCAGTAGATTAAAACTTGTACGAGTATCCTGAGCACACATAATAATAAAAGTGTAACTATCTAGGGTAAATGTAAATTATCTTCAGTAAATTAAGTTAAGAAATTTACAATATCACAATTGCTTATCTCTAAACCCAGGCCTTAGCCAAAGACTCACCTAGTAAAGCAATTTGCAGCATGACATCCTGGGGGAATAGCCACAAAAGATGGAATTCCTGTATACATTTTTAAACCATGTAGGATGAGTGGAAATTTATAGAACTAAACACTTCCCAGAAAGCATATATTCCAGGGTCATTAGTCAGATGAACAACATACATCTACTTTGTTAAAGTTAAACTTTCCAATAACATACAAGACCAACAACAATCTTGTACTTATCATCTAATGAACAAAGAAGACCATCAACGACAAACCTGTTTTAAACAAAGTCATTGATAACATTCAACAAGAAGCAGCAACAAAAAAAAAAAAAACTCCCTAGAAAAGTTCTTGCACCTCAATGCAGTAAGCAAATAGGCTATAAAGAGATCTTCGAGAATCTTCAACATGCGTATGTACAGAGACAAAAACATACTCAAAGAATTGACCTTGCAAGATGCATTTACCAAGTTTTAAGTAAATCAAGAACTAATTTTACGATGAAATTTCAACAGAATTCTGCGGAGAATGTTCCTTTGCATCTTCGTACAAAATATTTTGTATTTACATATATAAGGAGTTTCAACTCAAACCTAGGCAATAGTGCTTTTAATACAAATCCACTAGCATATACAGAAACAAAACATAAAATTTGACTGCATTCAGGCGCCTACCATTTCTAAAAAAAGGTCTTCCAGTTGATCTTTTATCAGCAAGGTATATGGCAAGGTGTATCTCACCAAGTTCCACCATACCAATATTTGCAACCGCATCCAATAAAGAAGCTAGTGGTAGAGAAAAGAATCAGAACAGTTATATCCTGAAAGTGGAGACCAACATAATAGATTTTTTGGATCTCAAATATACTGAATCCACATAATAAACTAAAACTTTATAACATCATACCTTGTACTCTTTTTATAAAGGAACTTATTGCTCCAAAAAAAAGGGGGGGGGGAGATTACTGTCCTGCTATTTATTGTGTGCAAAGAACAAGTCCAATGGATGAGAGAGAAAAAAAGAGGAATAGCTGAATACACCAGAGAATTTTATTTCTCTCCCTTTTCCTACCATCAAAATTTATCCTTAATTTATTCTTCTTTGGGAAAAGGCAGTTGGGCAGAAATTCAGATAGATACAGAGGCTAATGCAGATAAGGTCATGCTATTTAATAAATCTAAAGGTTAATTGCCAATTAGGGGACTCGTGAACATTTCAAAATGATCTACTAACCAAATCAAGCAATTAAATGCTACAAAGTCTGAAAACATTATTTCTATATTCCAGAGCTATATATCAAATGCATAAATAAATTAGTTACATCAGGAGTTTATGTACAAGAAACATACCAATTTCTTTCCATAGCTCAGAAAACTGAGCACAACGTTTGCTCCCAAATGAATACAACTGATCCAAAATTCATTCAGCATATATATCAAGTCAGAAAATCTCAAGAATAAAAGATTTTAAGATTATGAAAGCTGGCAAGATTGGTTATACAAATCTTTGGTATAAATATCAATCAAAGACATTTTTCAAGGATACAAAAAAGTGAACTTAAGATTAAATGTTGGCAAAAATTAATGCATGTCTTCCAATTCACAGAATGGTACAACCCATATTTTATAGTTTTTCAAATCATCAAACAACATATTGGGATATAAATCATTTATAAAAATATAGTTGCAGTCTCACAAGTATTTTCCTCAATATTACATAAAATAAAATGCATACAGTGGAAGCACCACCTGGCTTTCCCCTTTTAATGTTTTAAGTGAATGACACAAACCTCCTCTACGTTAATTAAAGAAAGATTGCATCCTTTCTCGTTTAAGAAGTTGAAAGAACCTCCTTAATTATAATTTTTCAAACGGAGACAACCCCTTATGGTTGTTGTTAGAATAATAAATGGAATGATAGCATCAACTCCAATATCCCAGAAATAAGTTACATCATTCATTCTTTAGGTTGAGCAAATTATAAACATCCTCCTTCAGTCGCCCATTATTTAAGAAGCTTCATTCTGGAAACAACAACACTGATCATGTCTAGCTTGTTTGAGATGGTGAAAACAAGTATAATATATGTTTAACACTAATAAAACATACTCAACAAGAATTACCACTTCACATCTCGGTCTATAAACAAGAAATATAATTCAAGGGAGAAGGAAGAAAACTACAAAATTGAATCTTCAAGTAAATTTTGAAAACTTGACCTTGTATTCAATGAAATACAGTTAAATTGTAAGAAATTCTAGTTTCATACTGTTCTAAATGGATTACTAGTGGTGAAGTTATTTCAGTTATATTGCAAAACATTCATAACAATAACAATAATAATAATAATAATGAGAAAATCAGGCAAAGAATCACTAATTACTTTAGATATAATATATCAGCATATTCTACGAAGTGTCTGTACCTGAATTAGCCATGGCTTCGTATCTGGAAATAAAGACTGGAAGTCACTTGTGGTGATGACTTTATAAGAATGACCAATAGACTCTGAAAGGTAGACAAGGGTATTATATGCATCAGTAAAAGAATTTCCCTATCACAAATACATAACAACATCATAAATGCCTATATTTTATGATAAATGTATTGACTAACCAGAAGAAGGGGCATCTAGTAAAGGGAAGTCCAATTCTGAAGTATTTTTCCCTGCATAATGCTTGCTGGCATTCTCAATAACATGCTACCACCAAGAAATCATGTCACATTAGAAGAAAATACATGAGCTGAGCTGACAGTATATTGGGAATTTTAAAAAAATAATAATAAAACATCAGGACAGGTCTTACAAAATAGAGATGAATTTTAAAGAAACTATCCAGAAGAAAGTACTCACAAGTTGCTCATCAATGCCAAATATGTCATAGTCTCTTTTCCACAAAGGATTTGTCAGCAACTCATAAGCATATCGAATCTGTAAAGAGTATATGTAGTATAAGAAACCACATTCTAGCATTTAGGCATATTTTAGGGGAAAGTATCATATTACAAAGAAGCATTTTACAGTTCCATTTCAATAATGCAGTACCAGCTCAGCTCTTTATGACAATGCTTGTGAGTTATGAAATCCAAAACAATTTCAGTAGATGTAGGTCAATTTCAGGAGTATGACTCATTTGACTCTTTCATTCTGTAAAAGAGAAGAGAAAGCTAGATGCATTGGAAGTACACTGCATGCATGGGTTCAACAAATTCAGGTTAAATTAAGCTATAATATAATTCCTCTGACACTCCCAGCACCTCTAAGCTACACCTTAAATGGCCTGAATCTCATTTTCTTCACAGGTCAGGAACTGTCTCTCATACAAACATAAACACAAAGCCCACACACTCAGACATATAGCAAAATTTAGCAAGTAGTATTCAACCCTTCACAATTGCCCCATCCCCCTTGCTGAAAATAACAGGTTTTGCCCCAAAATTACACACTGATAGAGATATATAACACTAGGACAGCTTCAATACCAAAAACCCAACTTCAGCCTTACATTCAAAATTTCTCGTCCCTACACAAATCTCCCCTCTCCTCTTATCACTTTTGCATAGTGCTTGCAAGTTGCAACAACTTTTTTTGAGCAGGTGAACTTCACAATTTCAAGCCAGTAGCTGGAGATCTCAGATTTGTGTCTTAGAAGTTAGAACCATAAAGATGAAATTCTGTATACCTTGAAATTTTCTCTTTCCAAACTTAGCAATGTTTAAATAAAGTCAATGCTCTCTAGTTTTCAATAGAGTGAACTTTACTGAATTTAACTCAAACTGGTCCTAAGAAAACAAATTGAATCACAAAATCAACTGAATTAACTTTTATAAAATACAGACTAAGTTGGAACCAACTAGAATGGTCCCAGTTAGAGTTTCAGAGTCATATTTGATAGATTATTATTCCCTTGTCACATTACCACATACCTGTTCCTCTTTCAAGACTTTTTCAATAATTACCTAGAAATAATTTCGCCACAAATTCTGTATCAAAGACTTTTGTCTTACGAGGAGTCTTTGCAGTGAACACTAATATAATTGATAGACTAGATAGCTCACAAATGACCTCCAGAAACTAACCTTTAAAAACTCAAGAGTATCAGGAGCCTCGACAGCCAAATTCCTGAAAAATCATGTAAGTAGTGTCATAAGATCATTGATTAGCAGTTTAGCATGGTCATAAGCCATCAAAAAGGATACTGCATAATACTTTTTGCATATTCACAATGAACTCCTACAGTCCACCGTATTCAACTATCTACATATTAAACAAACAGCTTTATGCTATATTTCAATTCTTTAACTAATTCAAAGTTAGCTGTTAGCCCGATCACTTTCCAATTTACCATTGCATTGGAAAATGAGGAAAAGCATATAATAGATCACGGTTTAAATCTTTGAGAGGCCAGATAGCTCCTTCACTTTTTCCTAGTAGTAGTAGTATTCTTGCCTTGGACAACTCCATAAAATATAAAAGAATAATCTAATAGTCTTCCATAACTACTATTTTACTCAGTCCAAATTTCCAAGAATGAATGTCCACCTTTCAATTAAATTTTAAACATCCCATATGCAATTTTGAGACATCGGTAAGGTTCAGACATTCACAGATAAAAAACGTAACACTTTTTTAGCACTTCAAAGAAAAATGAAAAGAAAGAAAGAATATTATTTATACTGCTTTGAGACCAAATCAGTCAGACAGTGAGTAAGGAGCAACGTTATGCCTAAGAAGCAATATGGTCTACCATACAATAACAGGAATTCCTGGCAACAATTATTCAGCTTAAAAGATTCATAGACTAGCCCCTTGAGCATATGATAATAAATAAAAAAGGCACGCTTGGATATTCCACGACACAATGATATTGAGGAAAGGAATTAATATTTACGGCATTTGGGAGAATAAATATTATCAAATCAATATGACAATACAAAAACTATTTTTTCAGTCGTTAGGTGCTTAAGAAGTTCAACATATAAGCTCAAAATCAATTGTTCCCAGTCTACAAGCATGGTTCTATTTTCGTCTCATGATCCTACATATTTGGATGCTGGAGTTAAAAATACGTGTATATGCGACGCCAAAAGTCAGCTGACTCATCATGAAATTGAATACATAACTACTAGCCAAACGAGCAAGAAGGAGAAAGAGTAGAGGCTAATGTAGAGATGAGCGCCTCAAATGGGAAGCAACAGTTATATCACACAAACGTATTTCAATGAAGTAAAAATACAAAATTTATAACAAGAGGACCAGTTGCAAAAGATATCAATCAATTACCAGTTAGATTCAAGCTTCTCGTAAGCGTCCTTCACGTTCTCCTCTGAACTATACCTCTCAATTTTCAGAACTAGAATCACAAAAAGGGAGAGATAAAATAAATATTAAAAAAAAACAGCAAATTCATACACATAAAAACAGAGTCCAATGCGTAGATAATAGGAATTACCGTCGTAATGGGAAGGAGGGAAGGATTTGGGAATAACACAGAGCTGGTAGAATATGGCTCCGGCAAAGAGAATCAGAGGCAGCGAGTAGGCTTTGATGGAGGACACAATTGAAGAGGGTGTCGCCTGAGGTGGCGCCGGAACCCTAGCCATGATAGGACGAGGCGAACCACGGTGATGAGTGATGAGAGAATGGCGGAAGAAGTACCGTTGATAAAGGAAGAGTTCAGTGAGGAAAGCTTCAAGTTTTGTTATTTGAATTTTGCAAGTTTACTTGACTTATGTTTATCAATAAAACTCAATGGCTCAAATTAAATATAATTTTTTTGGACAAACTTCTTCGGAACCTCAGTCTCTCGGGAGCTTTTTTTTTTAAAAAAAAAAAACATCTTATATTCTTATGTTATTGTAATAATTAATAATTCTTATACAGAATTCTAAGATAATCAATCCTGATACAATAATACTTGAGATTTTTTAATGATTTTAGTAAAAGAAATAAGAATAAATTAATTATTTTTTTAATTTAATCTCTTAAATTTAAAGTGTTTTAATTTAAATTTTTAAAAATTTAATTTAATTATTCGTTAGTTTAATTAATCATTATCTAATAATTTTGTTGCCAATAAAGTTTTATGTCACAATATTAATGTGACAGTTAAGTTACATTTAAAAAAAAAAGTTGACTCCGAACAAAACTAATTCATTGAAAAAAATTATTTTATATGAGTTATTATTTTTAGTATAATTTTAACATTATTTAATAATCATGTAATAATTTTGTCAATTCACTTTAATAAATTATTAAATAATTGTTAACTGTACTAGTATAATAATTAAATTTGAGTAAAATTAATTTTTGAAGAAATTATATCAAGATGCAAAATTTCTATTGGTACCTTTAGTTTAAAATAAAAATAAATTAACTGGGAGATAATATTATAACGGTAAAGAAGTTACTAATTGTTGCTGATTTAGAATTATTTATAGATGAAGCATCTCCACATGAACAATTCCTCGTAGCTTTTACATTTTTATATAGTAATTATTTTTATAATTTTTTTCATATTTATTATTTTATTATTATGTATTACTTACTACTATTTATTAGTATCATTATTTTAAATATATTAATAATTAAAAATAATATAAAAAAACATGATATATGAATCATTAATCTTTTTTACATAACAAAATCAAACCCATATATACCCAAATTACATGTGCTGTGAACCAAGCCTAACAAATACAAAGATTGAACCAAAACCAGCTGAAGATTGAGAGACAAAAATGAATTTAGTGGATAAGAATAACTAACCTATTAAGCTTCATTTAGTGCGACATATAGAATAACTCTTGATAATATTATATTAAAATATTTGATAAGATAAAACTGATAATATAAAGTATTTATTATACAATACAATGTTTGGTCCAATATTGTATAACAAGTTGAACTCTATAAATTTGTATAAATGTATTCAATCTTTAGTTTACATTTCAATTGTTTAAGTCAAAGTTGGTATTTACACAAAAAATATCCCTTTAAAAATTAAAATTTACTAGAATTACCCTGAACACATTTTTGTAAGGATCCGTCTAAGTTACAACCTTATTTTAAAACTATAACTTAAGTTGGAATGTGCTAATTTTTTATTTTTGTTATTTTTTATCTTTATTTTTTTATTTTTTACTTATGTATGAATAATATCAAAAAAATATATAAATGAATAGTATATGAAAATGTAAAAAAGTTTAAGAAATATTTTAAAATTTTAAAAAAAATATATGACATAAAAAATAATCAATTAATATCAATAAATTAAAAAATTAAGGCAAAAAATAATAAAAATAAAAAATTAATACACCCTAAATTATCCTACAACCCTAAAATAGAACTGTAGGATAATAAGATTATTTTTTAATTAACAAAATTAACCAATTTTTCTTAATCATTCTTTATTATTTTTCTTTTTCAAATTTTATTAAAAATTTATAAAGTAAAAATTATGTCAAAACCACAAAATATATATAAACTTTATTTTTTTTTAAAAATCACAGTTAATAAAGTTAAATTGCATTGAATTAAATATTTATTTTAATGATATATTTTTTTATTATGTTATTTTTTAGTATTTTAATTTATTTTAAATTCTAATTTGATACCTAGTTTTTTTAATTACCCAATGTATATTTTGGTACTATTATTTCTATAATATATATTATAATGCAATTATAGCATTTGTTTTTTTAAATTAAATACTATGTACGAGTCTTTTGAATTCTTAAGCATTTTTTAAATAGCAAACCTTTGTTTTTGTTCATTTATCTCTTTTAATATTTCTTATTTTTTTGAAAACTAATATTAGTATGAGTGGGTTATTTAGACTTTTTTTTTTTAATTTATCCTAGTCCATTTGTGATTATCCAGCCTAATCAAGTCACATTTTCTATCATTGAATTATATGATATTGATAGTATTAAATTAGCTTATTAAATAAGCTTATATAATTGAATGTCTAAACCAAACATATCATAAATGCATATTGTATTATACTCAAGTTTAAACAACCTTTTGAAGAATGTGTTATTTTGGAGAGGCAGAATTTATAGCTTTTGAAAAAAATATTTTCCAATAAGAAGAAGATAAAACTTTTCGAATAAAAATATATTTATTGTTATTTTTAATAATTATATTTTTTTAATAAAATTATATCTATATAATTATATTTAAATATTAAATATTTATTTATTTAAAATTTAACACCTCAATTTAAAACAACATGGTAAAAATTGTCGTTCAATTCATATTTATGTTGCAATTGAGAAAGAAATGAGAAAGTGCATGGAAATTTAGGATGGTGTTCTGTTTGTGGGCTTCAACTTGAGCCCAATTAGGACTATCCAGTTATGGTTTAGTTTGGATCAACGTGATCCAGGTGTGGGCATGGAGCGTTTGTAGTCCAACGGTTAGGATAATTAATTGCCTTCCAAGCAATCGACTCCTGGCAAACGCAGATCTCTTTTCCCATTTTTTTGAACACAGAGTCAAAAGTAACGTTAAGGTTGTGGGAGGGGAAGTGTGGTGTTGGCATGCTACAATGAATAGCTTAAACGTCGTCGTCGTCATCATCATTGGAGAATCTCACCTTTGCAAAAGGTGAGGAAAGCAGTAAGCTGGAAGCCTCATCCCCTGACTCCATCCCCTTCCAAGTCAAGAGATCTTATAAAAAGCAACCAATTGTCTTCCTACGCCTGTCCACAAATACCATCGGACAATATACTTTTTCAATACACTAATTATGTATCATACCCAATCTTTATACATTTTTTACACGTATCAAAGTATAAATTTGACACTTTCCTACCACATAATATAAGTTCCAAGGTAACGTCACTTTAAACTTAATCGATGACTTTAATTACATTCATGATGAGTTTAATACTAATTCGGTCACTAAGTATTAGAATTATTGTCACTGACTTTTTTATTATATTGCAAATCACTTTTCTCGTGCCAGTTACTTAAATTTAAGTGCGAAATTAATATTTTTCACCGTAATTAAAGTAATTTTTGGAGTAGAACGTGGGAGGGGTTGGGCTCAAAAATAAAATATGTTGACAAATGACATTTAAATTAGAAATTCTGAATTTGGATTTTGTGATTGGCTTCGTACCATGGCATATCAGATGGTAAATCTGAGTGATGGCGACGGGACCGATTGCTCTCAGAGTTGACTCTGCTGGGATAGTGGCGTAGTGGAAGATAATGAAATGTTGGGCATTTAATTAATTAGGAGTCTGTAAAGTATAGACCAATGTAATTAGTAATTAGTAATTACACCAAAGATTTGTCCTATTAGAAACTCCACAAATCAAGTACCATTCCCTCCTCAACCAATATTCTACCAAATGTACTTCAATTTAAGTCCCGTTCCAATTTGTCCTATTAGTAGCATAACCTTTTTTTTAATTTTTTAATATTAATTAATTATTTTTTATATCATATATATTTTTAAAATTTTTTAGTTATAAAAAAATAATAAATGAACATTATAAGATATATAATTAAAAAATATATAATATAAAAAATAACTAAATATATTAAAATAAATAAAATAAAAAACCAAAAAAAAAAGAGATAAAAATAAAAATAATTAAGCTACCATCTTTACAATAGAACAATACCTTAAAATCATCCATTTACAAATCCATTAGCAATATCATCTTTTCTTAGTTTTCTTCTCCTCACTTATAGCTTTAGTGTTGATTATTACAAGAATTTTAAGTATTATTTGTATATATCAATTATGTTAATATCGTAGTGATTAATTTATTTTGAATGATAACGATACGTGATATAGAGAAAAATGAGGGGCGCAATGGAGGATAACATGATTTGGTCATATGTATTTTTAACATGATAGAATTTCAGTCCTTATTCTACTTAAAATTTTATTAAATTTAATACTTGAAACTTTTGAAAACACCAAATTTTAATTTATGACCCGCCTTATAATTAAGTTTAAATTAAAGGGAATTTCATTATATTATTTATAAAAATCTTCATCCATGCTCAATTTCTTTTGAACTGAAGACAATAAGAATCTTTGGGGCCCGAAAGGCTTTTAAGTTTGGAAATACGGTTAGGATTGTGGAGGCCACGCTGAGTTTCCACGTGATCACATAGGGCCCATACGGCGTTGTAGACACGTGGCATCTAATGACTTGCCCAAGAGTCGCCTTCGTTGGGCACTCGATGGCGCGAGCAAATCCCGAACCGCGCAACATGTGGGCCCCCACAGGCTTAAGTGTCGACCGTTAAAAAGGCCTAACTCTCCCCTGAACCTGACATCAGCCCTTGTGGGACCCACAAAAGACCTCACTCATTTGAGGGTGAGCATCGGTCTAACTATATTCGGGTCACCGGAAATCGACAGTTGTTGTATAACAGATATTCTCACACATTTGTATAATAGAAATGATATTTTCATATATTTTTTATACCTTATTTTTAATTGTAAATATAATATATAAAAATAATTAATGAATAATTAATAAATTAAAAAAATAATATATATGAAAAAAATATAAAAAAACAAATATGAAAATATTATTTCTTAACTCAAAAAAATCGAGTTTGATAGAATTTATCCGGTCATATTCAATTGAGTTGAAACATAAAAATATATTGTTTGACATACTAAGCTTGATTTTAATGCCTATTTAATATTATTTTTATTTTTATTCATTATTTTAGAAAAAATTATCCAAATACTTAAAATAACAAATAACTAACAAACAAATTTGAAAATAAAATATTTAAATAATAGACAATTTATAATTTTATTATGTTAAACGATTTTAACTTTTATAAGTGAAGCACTAAAATAGATAGAGTGTATATTCACTACAAATATAATTAGGAAAGTTATAAAACAAGATCCACAAATTAAATACTAATTAATTCATAACTTGATAAACTATTAAAATCAATACAACAATAGTTTACATTCTAATCATTCAAAAATAATCACCTTGAGGTTCTACTTTCAAGCCTTGTATAATTGAACTCTTCTTAGTTACTTTATGATAACATAAAAGAATGTTTTTTTAATAAACTACAAAAATGGCATGGTTTTCTAGAGATAAGTTATACCATAATTGAACCAATCGAAGTAGAGTCACAGAAGTTGTAATAGGGCTAGGAAAGTGGATGTCTCAGTGGTTTTTTTCGATTTAGTTAAGAACGAAGGCGTGGAGGACTCAAACTGGTGGACTTTGGAGAGGTTTAATCATATTCATGTGCCATAAATAAAAGCACCACATGGTACAAAGTGAGGGGAGACGTATATAGTATTTTTAGACAAACTAAGAAAAGAGGATAATTGTTCCCATGTCATCCTTTGCAGCTCCAAAACGGAATGCATGCATCATGAATGAATGAATTATTTGACAAATTCAAATGAATGGATCGTGAAACATTAAATGATAGTTGCGCATGCACACAAAATCATTCAGTACCAAGAAAAAAATTTCTTAAGACACTTATCTCAATAAAGAAATTAAGAGGAAAAAAAATATTACTATGTTACATCCATCGTTTTAATCATATTGCGTGACATTTTTTATTAAAAATATAATAAAGAAACGCCACGTAACTTGATTGGAAGGAAGAAGAACGCACCATACAACCATGGTATCCAAGTTATTCTCCAAAAGGAGATGGCTAGACTTCCTGTCTATATTCTTGTTTT
Organism: Ceratonia siliqua; assembly: GCA_034509205.1. Taxonomy (NCBI): domain Eukaryota; kingdom Viridiplantae; phylum Streptophyta; class Magnoliopsida; order Fabales; family Fabaceae; genus Ceratonia; species Ceratonia siliqua. The sequence goes on along the minus strand of JASKGM010000009.1, from coordinate 17,129,108 downwards.
CCCTTATCTTTAAACTTTGGGTTTCTGTTAGAGGTGGACTGCAACTGGCCCTACATGAATTTAATAATGGTCATACTCAACATGTTGGGCTGCACAGATTCCCTGTTCTTGCTTGACTTGGTATCTTGACTACAAAACTTGAGTCCCCATAAATTGAAATTAAATATCCAATAATTATTATCAGAATCAAAGTAATCATCTCAACATTTGCTGATAGAACCCAGAAAATAGTTAAAGCTACTGAGTCTGAGACACAACAATCAAGCTAGCTAGCCATAACAAGCCTAAATATCATACGACAAAACACAAGCAAGCTTAAGTTCACAAGATTTCTTTTTTACAGTACATAACATATGCTTCACAATCATTCAATAAACCCTTAAGATATTCAAAATCTATACACAGAGCACAACATACATTCCAGACTATAAGTAGTTGCTGAGGTTGTTCTTCTTCCTCTTCTTTTTACCTCAAAAGTTGCTTTCTTTCTAATGTTCCTTTCCCTGAATTTAGTAATTCCACAAACTATCAAGGTCCATTGGAGCAGCAGCAGGTCGGTTCTGCTGATTGTCAAAAGGCCTCCTGCCCATATCAAAGTTTGATACGACTGAGGATATTTCAGGGTTCATATCAGTGGTGAGACCTGTTTCTTGTGAGACACTGGCCATTTCCCTCTCTGTTTTGAAACTGTTTCTCAAGTTTGATCTATGGTTTTCAAGAAAGGCTCTGAGGATCGTCTGGTCCTGCATACTGTAAACAGAACCGGGTAATGGCAAATTTGCTGGAGCTTGAAGGCCTTGAGCAGAATAGAATGAACCAGAAAGTGGGATTCTTGGAAGAATGTCTGAAGGATTTGAAGAAACCCCCAAAACGGAGTTGCTTAAGGAATCAAAGATCCCTCCTTGGTTTCTTTGAACATCGATTGGATTGGAGAAGCAGGGCACGTAAGCCGATTCAGTCACAGGTTTGGTCTCGGAAATGTAAGGGGAGGAATCTGTCAGCGGAGGTAGACCAGAAGAACCAAATTCATTTCCAATAGTTTCAAACCCCATGATCCCAGAAATATGGGTTTTCTTCCCACCTGAACTCTTTTGAAACACCCTGCAAATAACCCACTCGTTCTGCAACATCGGACCAAAATCCATTAGAATTAGATACAATCATGAGAAAAAGAAATTGAGTTGAAGACAGCGGAAACAGCGCTAATTTAATACCTTCGCAGTTTTGGGGAGGTTGTGGACGGAGAATTTACCCTCTAGTCTGTATTCGTGCATGACCCAGTTGGATTTCTCTCCTTTGGGTGCTCTGCCTTTGTAGAAAACTAAAGTTTTTTTCATTCCAACCAGCGATTTTCCTCTGTAAATCTCCCTATCTTTCCCTGTGGCCTTCCAGTATCCAGCTTCAGTAGCTCTATTGGTTCTCAAACCGGTTGGGTATTTTCTGTCTCTCACGCAGAAGAAGTACCACTCTTTTTCTCCCATTTTCGCTTTCCCTACAAACAAAAATACACATTAAATTCTAATTCATGAAGAGAATCAAATAGAACGAGGAAACATCAAAGCAGAAAACCCACGTACAGATGGGTCAGTAAATTTGGCTGCTTTAACTTACATGGTAAATCCCAAGGCTCAGACCTGTTCAAATCCACCTCTCCAATGGCTCTAGCAGAGAAGTTGGTATCAATCACCTTCTTGTACAGATAATGACTTATAAGCTCTTCATCAGTTGGGTGAAACCGAAATCCAGGAGGCAAATCCATCTGATCCTCTTCCTTACATAATACCGAAACGTTTTCCATTTCCAGGTAATCTAAAACCCTCTAGTCTTCCTAACAAGTCTGTTTCCGAATTCAAAGACTGGAATTCGATCAAGAATCTAAGAATCCCCCACCAATATCTAGACGGCCTCTAAAACCACTTATGATTCTTAATGAAACAGCTTCGATTCACTGGTACAGGAATCCTTTTCATAAAAACCGAATCCAGAAGAATTTATAGAGACAAATACAATCTGTTACTGAGGTTTAAAAGAAATCCAGGGAAAGCGTGAGAGAAAAGACAGGGATTAGGGGTAGGGATGAAAATCAAGGAAGACATGGAACTGAAAAGTTGGTGAGGTGAAGGATGAAGTTGTTCATGGGAGGGGACGAAGAGAGAACCAGAACCCCCCTAAATACTGGTGTCTGAAGAGAAAGAAACGTGGAATGTACGGGAACCTGATTGTTGTTGTTTATAGCCCACTTCCTCAACTTTTCTGCCCTAATAATTCTATCCCAGAAAATGCTCTCGCTGAAGACACTCTACCCAAATATCATGCATGTAATTTTGATGATCCCACAGTGATGGTTTTGTAATTTCACTATTTCAATGAAACATTTACTTATTTAATGAATATTCAAATTAATTGTAATTTTAAACTTCTTAAATAATTGACCTGAATTATGAAGTCCTAATGCCCAACAAGACTTTGATGCCATATTAAACAATATTATAATGTTTTTCTTTTCTCAATTAAAAATGCAACATAAAGGAATTAATATGTATATTTTTCTAAAATTTATAATTATTTTTTATTAACAAAATAAAGAGTATTGGGGAAGCAATTATTCCTTTGTTTTATTAATTTTTATTTTTCCAGCCGTGTGAATGAAAAGAATAATAGAAAAGCTACTTGTTGTGCATCTATGGATAATCAGTTGTATGATATTGGATCTCTTTATTGAATTAGAAAATGACGAATATGGCCTTCAAGAATTATTGGCGCAAAACGACAAAAAAAAGGAGAAGAAAAATTAGTGGCTTTTTGTAAAAGTTTCCGAAACCGACGTTGCATAGATATTTCAAGCTTAAAAGTTGAACAACTGAAAATCGACCCTTGCAAGTCCAGACAAATTCAATTTTTCATATATATAACCTTTTTATTGAGATTTTTATTTTATTTTTTACCCAAAAATCAAACCTAAATAGAAATTCCAGTACCCAGTATCATAATGAATTTAAATTCAAAATATTTTCCCAAGACTCCTAGTAATAATGTTGAATTTTAGAGTATGCACTTTATAAACTGATAATCCACGAGATATTAATTTCAATTTTTAAAATTAAAATGAACTTAATGAGTTCATATAATTCACATAACATTAATTTTAGTCTTTAATTTAAAGTTGGGTGAATTTAATATATCTGAGTTATGTTATTTTTATAAGTTTGTATGAAAATTTTATTTGTCTCTCACTTTTTTTTCCTGTATTTATAAGATTTTGTCCATTTTTTTTATAAGAAGAATATTATTGAATTCAATCGCCGTCTCTTTTTTTAAAAAAAAAAACTTAATATGCTTATAAATTAAAAATTGACGGGAAGAGGAAGAATTGATAAAAATGAAGGAATGTTGGGTTTACACTGAATAAGTGGTTAGGTGAACAAGTTGAAAGATAATGGACAAATCGTTGGTTCTTTCATAAGCTAATTTGTCCCCTCTATAAACCAAACACGTGTAATTACTAATTACTCTCTTCTTTTATTTATTTTCTAAAATATATTTAACAATGTAGAGAGAGAGAGAGAGAGAGAGAGAGACGTATTTTCATCAAAAATATAAAAATACTACTGAGTTTTCAAATTAAAATCAATCTTTTCGTATCTGATTTTGGTTGACTGATTTTGAAATTGATTAGTTTAATGAAATTCACCTTATCCCCAATCAATGAAACATAATAAAAAATAATGGTAAGATCATTTTTCTTTTTGTTTTCGACTTTTAAAATTTAAGGAGGAGAATGAAACAAGAGAAACTCTTTATTTTATAATAGGTACGTTTGTTTGGTTTGAGGGAAAATATTTATTTTATTTATTTATGAACATCTTTTTTTTTTATTTTTATAATTTAATATATTACATATTCATTCTTCTAAATTTATATTTTTTTTCTTTTTCCTTTATCTCTTTTCTCAAATATAATTTTTTTATATGAAATTATCATCCTTAAATCTAATTTTTCAAATAAAATAATCATTCTTTCATTCAAATTATATATGATATGCATTAAATTGTCATTCTTAAATATAATTTTTATGTATTTGTGTTATTATGAGTATTATGAATTTGGAATTACAATTTCATTTTTACTACATTTAAATTAATGTTTAAATATATATTGTGATATCTAATAAATTTTTATTCTATTGTAAACAAGAATTATATTTTAATTGTTTATAATAATACTTAACATTTTTTCACTTTTATTTAAACTTTCAAACAAAATAAAAAGAAATATTTGTCAACGTTCATATTAAACTTTTAAACAGGAGGGGAATTCTTTTCCTTCCATTTCTATTCCTTTTATTTTGTTTAATTTCAATCTCTATTAAATTTTCAAACAAGGAAGAAGATGATCATGGCGGCTTCTAGGTTTTGCCTACTCTATACAATTTGTAGAGTCCCAAAATTAATAATAATATGTAGAAAGAGATGCCTAAAATAAAAAATAATTAATTCCAAGTGTGAGATCATTTTAAATATCTAATTAAACAAAAGTACAACTACAAATAAATGACTTTGATTATTATGTAGGACCGTTGCCTGTCTATTAGAATGAACCATATCACCAACTTTAATTGTCATGTTATATATATCATCTAGGAAAGAATTGTATAATGTACAGTTATATTAATTAATAATTAAAATTAATAAAAAATAATAAATTAAAATAATAATTAATCATTTGAATATTAATAAAACATAATAATTTAATTTATGATAGATCTTTTTATAAATAATATTACTTATACTGTTGGATATATTATTATCTCTATCACAAATTAAAATTTTTAAACTTACTTTATCCTTTATAATTAAAGTTAAGATAATAAATTTATTTTTTATTAAATAAAGATATATTGATATTAGAAAAACAAAAAATATAGAGGTATTAGTGAGAAAAAATTAAAAGCATTCAGAATATTCAGGAACTCACCTAAAAGCATAATGTGCAAGAGAAGCATAAAAAATAATAAATATACAAAAATATTAGAAAGAAATAAATAAAATAATAAAGAATATGATTACTGCGACAATCCTATGCGATTCACTTTTTGCAAAACTCATTGCAATAGAGGAAAAAATTAATGATGAATGAGAAAGATGGAGAAAGATAAATGATGCAAGTTAAAAGAAAAAAATTTTATTGTGGCACGAATTGAGGACCGATATTTTATAAGAATGTTTATATAATTTACTCAAATAAAAAAATAATTGGTTAATAAATTATTTTAATATTTTACATTTTTTTGTCATGATTTCGGTTGATGGGTGAATAAATTTTAAGTTTAAAAATAATTTGTAATATTAATTATTGTTCTTTCTCTATTTAAATATGCATGGATGTAACCAATTATTATTCTTTAAATTTCTATTCCTTCCCTTATGTTGGGAGATGTGTGCAATTTAATTACTAAAATTTCATCATATAATTAAGAGGTAAAATTAAAGTTTGATAATTATACATCTAAATAAAAAAAATTTGAATTACGTTAATAATTCTTTCATGTTCTAATTCTTTATATGATCTAATTTAAAATTCTAAATCAATAAGAATTATGATAGAATTAGAATTCTTAGTATTAGAGTTTGTTTGGTTGATGAGAAAAAAACTACTTTTTTAAAGATTTGTTATTTTTTATTTATTTGACTAAGACATATAATTGCTTTATATTTTTATACTTTTTGGAATTGAATATTCTAGTTTGAAGCAAATATATATATATATATATATATATATATATAAAATAAAAATATTTACACTCAAAATAAACATTATAAAATTTATTTAACATTTTTTGATTTGTTCATACTTTCTCATTACTCTTTTATCTTTTTGCATCACTGCCCCACCATCATCCCCCACCAATAATTAGAAGAGTGTGATCCCAACCTGCTATTTCTTGTTCATATCTTCTATTGAGATATTCTCTCTTTGCATAACATGTTCCATGGACGCTGAGCAGGAAAAAGGAAGGGGGCTATTTAGCTCATTTTTCTCTCACTTATATGACATCTATTTATAATTATTCTTGAATCTCTGTTACAAAAATATATGGAAGAGAAGAATATGTAATGTGAAGAAGAGGGAGAAACGGTGGAGAATGAAAACCATGAAAATGAAGAAAATGAAAGAAAATAAACAAATATAATAACAAATTTGTTACCTTTCTCAACATTTTATCTCAAAATCTCAAATTCTTATCATACTTCCATACATGCAAAAGAAATAAAAGTATAAAATCAATTGGATCTATGTAAAGTTCATTTAGAATCAAAATCTTTTTTATATGATTACTAACAAAAAATAAATAAAATTGAAACATAGGCAACAAAGAATCGTGCGTAAAAAAGTACAAAAAAAATTGTGTAAAGTTAGAACAAATCATGCTATATATAAAAAGAATTTTGTATATATAAATTTAAATTTAAATTTTATTTTAATAAATTTGACTTTCTATTAGTATAAAGAGAAATTATTATTTAAAAAAAGTATTCAATGTTATTCAATTTTGAAGCAAATTATGATATTTTATTAAATATATTTATGATTCTATTAACTTTTTATTGGTAAAATTTAATAGAAAAGTTGATAAATATTATTGGTAATTAAGTTCATAATTTATAAAAATTATAAGATAATTATTTTAATTAAAATATAAAAATATTAATAAAGTGACAAATATCAGTTCAATAGAGTAACAAATATCTATCCAATAGAGTAAAAAATGTCAATCTTTTATCAATAACGTCAAAACGTTTTACTTTAAAACATAATATAAAGTATAATATAGACAAATAGATAAATAGAATAGTTTATTATTTTAAGATTATATTTATCAAAGTTTTTACATGTTCAATTTTAAATTAGGAAAATCATATATCAGACTACATTAATATATCCAAAAAAATAATTCTATGTATAACAACACAAAGAGTTAATTTTAAAATGTCTTAATTATAAACTATTCATAATTTCATGTCCCTTTATTTAATAACTTTGCAACAATATGTTTACATATTATTAGGATAATTCCAAAATAGGTAGACAAAATTATATAAAATAAATAAATATGTTTTTAGTAAGATTCTAATATAATATGTTTAGATAATAATAATAATATTTTTTATGAATTTAATTTATATAGTTTTTAAAAATTGGCCAATTAAAAAATATTTTCTATAAAATGATATTCTATCGACGAAAGTAACCTTTCCCATCAGAAAATAGATCCCATCATGGCCGACACGTGTCCCAAGATTTTCATTTGTCGGCGATTGTGGTGGGAGCGTGCGTAACCCAGCTCAAAAGTCAACGTTTATATCTGCCACGTAAGAATACCGTCAAGGGAATTGATAGTTCCGCCACACCCGATCCCAAGCCCTCCTTTACCACGTGGCAAATCCCCATGGATCATAATGCTAAACACTAACCAAACTCCCCATTAGATAATGTTGATTAAATGAAATCCACGGTTTGAGCACTAATCAGAAGATGGTGAGGTGGCAAGAGGTGGGCCCTGTTTCAGCTGTTCCGACATAAGGAATGAAAGGGACGATGAGGTGGAGGAATGGGGTTGGTCCGAAGGGAGAGGGAGACGATGAGTTAAAGATGGAGTTAGGCAGAGGTCAATGAGATTTGATTTGATAAAGAAGAATTGGATGGAGATAGTTGATTAGCCACAACATCTTTGAACCAATGGTCAAGATTTGCCTTCACGATTTCATTTCCTGCCTAACTTTGGAACTTATGATGGGAAATTAGAATGAGCTATTTATGAACAATAAAATATAAAAAAACAAAAATATTTGGGATTATATTAGGGTCTAGCAATAGTTTTTTAATAGACCAGTCTATTTAAATAGATAAATATATCAATGAATTTTTTTATATAAAATATCATATATTTGTTCAATTGAATTTACACATGATATTTATATGTGTATTTTGTTAATATACTCTACTTATATTTAATATATTAAATGTAACTAGAATTATTTTAAAGTCACCCTGCCATTATAAGCTTATAAAACTTATTCAATGTTCTTTAAAAATATATCTTTTATAAAAAAAAAGTTGATTATGAACAAAAAAATATTTTAACAGAAGAATAAGTTGTTTTATATTTGAATACAATAAATAAAAATAATTTTTAAATTAAAAAATGTATTTAACTACACAATTATAAAATAACTTTTATCTGATAAATAAAAAAATAAGATCTTGGTCTCTTTTTGTTAATATTCTTTTTCATCAACTTTTCCTACCAACAAATAGGAAAATCGAATGTTTTTTTTTCTTTTGTAAACAAAAGACCTAGTTTTTTAAACAAAAGACATTTCCCTCCTTTAGAAGGAGAAACGAATGCGCCCATAATCTAAGAAGGCTTATGGTATAATATATACTAATATCTTGTTTTTAAGTAGTATAAGATATTACAAAAAATAATATGATTTTATGATATTCTCTTATCTTATACATAACTTATTATTTTAAATTACAGTATACTAAGTAAGCATCGGCTCTTAAGTTTGATTTTTTTGGATTTAACTTGGTATTGAGATATTTATTTATTTATTATTTAGATTTGAGAAATAATTAGCTTTTTCTTGAAGATACACTTGTAGTCCAATTTGAGATTGGTGGTTAGGTCACTCCATTCTATGTTTAGAAAAATAGGCAAATGGCATAGCCAAACTAATTAGTCACCCAACGATGAAGACATTGTTGCCAAGAATGGTATGAAGATAAGATTAGCTAAGAAGTACAGTGTTTGTTTCAAAGATTAGTAATGAGATTTCAATTTTGAAAAAAATACAAATGAATAAGAATTAATGCATATATATCCAAATCCTATATATGCACACCTAACATTGCCTCAACAAAAGCAAATTGAAGTTGACCCCCAAATGGATATCATGATGTAAAGTTAATATCAGTCGAAAATGTTTAAGAAGTTCTAAGTCTTTAAATATAAATATATTATATATTCTAATATCTATATATATATATATATACTATTTTTAATTTGATAAATATTAGTTGTAAAAATAGACATATAGTTTTTTAATAATTATTTTTGGTATAAAAATATAGGGTAATAGTTCGCAACCAGTTCACAAAAGCATAAGGACTATTCTTAATTAAGATTCGGTTGATTGATCATGTTAAAACTATTTGCATCGTCCATTTATTTTAGATGATTAATATTATCTTCTTTTCTTTTTTTTACCACAATATTTGTCTTGTCCTGACCGTTCAAAATAAATGAACGACGCAGATGATCCTAATAAAATCGTTCTTTTTTTTTTGTCATCACCATTGATTAGATTATGACAATTTCCTTTTCCCATTTACATGTTTTATTTTATTATTTTTTTAGTTTATACAATAAAAATATTCTTGCATAAGTTTATAAACCAATAATGCAAGATTGATACCCTTGAGATATTGCTGAATTAGGCTGCGTTTGGTTTTGGTGTTTTCTGTTTTCATTTTTATTGAAAACAGGAAATAAGAGTGAAAACATGTTTGGTTAGAAATTTATGAAACGTTTTCTTGAAAACGTTTTTTAAATTTCCTAAAAATTTGAAAATAACAAAAAGTTATTTTTAATATTTCCTGTTGAAAGTTTTGAAAACTGAAGACAATGCATTTGAAAGCACAATGACAATTTCGTAAATAGTAAAAAATGAGTGACAAGAAAAAAAATAATAGAAAAAAACTAGTTTTTATTTCCTGAAAACAAGATTTAGCATTATAAACTAGGGCTGAACATAATGTGGTTTGGTGCGGTTTTGAACCAAACTGTAAATCGCACCAATGAAGAAAAAATGGTTTGGGTTGGTTCGGTTTTGTGTATTTTTGAACTTGAAACCAAATCAAACCAACCCAAACATATTTGGATTAGTTTGGTTCGGTTTCACAATTTTCACACATTTTAAGTTTTTAATAATCTTGTCCATATAGGATTTGTCATTAACTTTACATGCAACACAAGCAAGAAAACATGAGTGCATTGAGCACTGTCAAATTCATTCACTAGTCTTGAATCAAAAATGGTTTTAGCATAACAAATCAATTAGAATGAATCAAGATCAATAATTGAGCTCAATGGCATATGGTAATGAACAAGAAGATATAGGTATTGGAAAGGACATGAACAATGTACAAACATGCATACAACTAGGACTATACTAGTAATATAGGACTACTGTGCACACATGTGAATTTATGCAATGAATAGAATCGGTATCAATTTATTCATATAATGACACAAATGCATCAATCAAGCATTAGAAATTGAGAAAATATTAAGCATGTTAATGTTATAGATAAGATAAAGCTTCAATACTTACTATTTCCATTTTGGCATTTTCCATACAGGAGGAAGCTTCTTAGTCTTCTTGTAATATTGGATTTCCCTGGAAAAGGAAGAGCCAAAGCAAAACAACATAATTTACAATGTTACATCACTACAAAGAAAGGGATAAACGGAGAAAATGGTTAAAATAATATCCATCAACACACATTATCATAAAATCAATAGAGGAAAAGGCATACAAGAATTTACCATGGTTCGGTTCGGTTTATGATGGTTTTCAAACCACCAAACAGCTGACCGAACCAACCCCCTGCGGTTTGCATATTTTGGACCAAACCAATCCACTTTCACCTCGGTTTGGTTCGGTTTTCATTGTGGTTTGAGTTGGTTTGGGCTGTTTTGCAGTTTAACCCAAACCGTTGTTCAGCCCTATTATAAACCAAACATATTTTCATAATTTTTATTTTCTAAAAACAAAAAAATAAAAATAAAAATCAAACATATTTTCTAAATTTTGAAAATTTGAGAATAAAAATTATTTTTAAGAAATGAAAATAAGAAATATTTTCACAAACCAAATACACCCTTAATAATTATGTTTTAGTTACGCGTCAATGTAATGTTCCTAAGTAATTCTAGAGCTGTACCTTGGAGAGCTTTAATTAAAGGTGTATTTTCTGAATTAGCACAAAATAGTTTTAGTTTGTGTACTTACACGTGGCAAAATTTTTTGAAGCCCATGGCTAGATATTTTTCCAATTTCAAGATGCATTTTCTTTCTAGCCACACAAGGACACCAACTCCAGGAAGCTTGTTCCTCTCTCATTATTGTCTCTCAGCGTTTATGTCTCACTCTTGTCATTCTCTAAAGTTGTGAAGCCACCGAAAGCTCCCAGTTCTTGCTCTTCTCTCTTGCCACTGAGTATGGTACCTCCGGCTTCCATTTTTTTATGGTTCTGAGTTTGTTTCCTACTATTTATGGTTCGTGATTACTCCAAGTTTGTTGCAATTGCTGGTTTTTCTTTCCTCATGGTTAGAAGCAGAAATCTTAGGTAAAATTTCAAGCCTTAGGTGCTGATTTAGCTTATCTTATAGGAACTTATCCCTTGAATCCCTATTTGTCAACTACTTTATTTTCTGTCTTAGGTCCTTAGCCAAGAAGCATTTAGGGTGCTTCTTGAATTGAAATTACAAAATAAAGTTAGAGATTTAGCTCTTTAAATAAATAGATATTCTAAAAACAAGTGTTCAATTGCAAAAATTTTAAGAGGGAATTCTTGGCTGACTTGGAAGCGAGGAGGGCCTTAAAAATCTCATTTGATTCGGATTATTGGGTTGATATTATGTTTTAATTGTGAGTTGAAGCTTCTACCTTGAATACATATATAAAATCATATGAAATCATTTTTATGATAGTCTTGAAATTATATTAATTATTCGTTTATACCAAAACAAAATTTTAATTATGTTCTTTACTAGTCTTAGAGTTATATTATTTACCTTTGTATGCCCAAAATCTTATTTTTAAGAAAATATTGCCATGCAAAGTGATTTTTGAATTATTGGGAATAAACTCAAATTATGTGAACTTCTAAATGTTTAATTCTATGATTGAAATAAAAAATTTCTGATGATGTTTTTCTTATAAAAAAAGTATTGTAAATTTTTAATATTTTATGCTTAAATTATTTGTGAAGGCATGGCAATAAGAGCTCATTGATAAGTGAAATTTGTGGTGGATCCTTTGGCACTTCTATAGGTAACCCTAAGTGCACCTAGCATTAGTTGTCCATGGACTATTTATGAGAGGTATAAGGTAGGCCATTGGGACGGGCATGTGATTTACCTCATCCGTGAGATTACTCCATATGCATATGATACATTGTTTAATAAAAAAGTTACTTGTGAGAAGACTACTGTATCTACCTCCTAATTATATTAAAAATTATAAAATCTATATAATTTTATATTTTATATTTTATATAATTATATTGATAAGTTTATTTCTATGATTTTTACTCCTCATTATATATATGATGCAATTTAACATAATTGTTTAAGAATTTTAATTGTATTATTCAAATTCACCTCCCTATAATTTGATCCTGGCTTCCAAATTATGAGATGTTTCTTTGTTATAAATTCAATTCCTAAAGTCCTTTTTGCTTATGTCAATTCCTTTTCTAAATTATATATTCATATAACTGTCATGTGGCTTCTATATGTAATATTGATAAAAAATTTCAACTCATTGAGTCTTTATGACTCACCTCTTTTATTTTTATTTTTTTCAAATCAAGTTGTAGGTACTAAATCTTCTGAGCCTCCATTTTTTGCTGAACTTGCCAACTAGATATGGTAAGCATCATTACTATTGGTGGAGTATTTTGAGAAGGCATTTGGACATATTGGCTAAGAAGTGCATTGGGTTATTTTGGTATTTTGATCATGTCATGTAGATATGACTTATTATAATTACTTGTTAATATTATCTCTTGTCTTTTAATTTGAGTTATTTTGAATCACATTACATGGAGTCATAGTGTAGGCTGATAGGTTACCAGGTAGCTTCTTACGCCGGTTACACTCATGAATTCGGTGCGTGAAAGTCAATTAATTTTTGATATCTTTAAATGTCTTATTTTTTAGAATAGTAAATAATGAGTTAATTTTTTTAATGTCTTGTATTAATTACGTATGCAATTATGATATTCCCACACCCCTATATTTTATTATTTTTTTTCTTACCTGGCACCAAATCACACTTCCTCCTCTGATTGCTTAGCAAATCCTCTGGTCTTTCAGTATCTTCCAATTCCCCCAACGCGCAGTGATTCTCGTCTCCATTTCACAGTGATTCTCAACTTCCTTCCTCCGGCTTTACTCTTCGACATTGCCGGTGACCTTCGACGGCCTCCGCTCTGAAAACGCCAATGACTTCTCTCCTGCCCGTACCTACCATAATTGCACTATCTTTAAGGTTTTCTGAAGAGTAGGTGTACTCCCTTGATGGAACAAAGAAATGAGAAAAGGAATTAGGGAAATCAATTTCTTAAATGCCAATACTGTCGCTCACTGAGGTACATTTAATTGCATTGGTTTTGGGTGGGTTTTCGAAGATGATTAGCTTTGGCATTGTCTGCTTCTTTTAATTGAGGTGTTAATTTTGGTAAGGATTCATTAGTATTTGGTTTTAAAATACTCACAGTAGCAAGCCCAGACATAAACACACTCAACTTAACTCAACTCCAACAAAGAGCATGACAGAAGCTATCCTCAGAAAAAAAGCATATATACCCAGGAAAGAATAGTCACCTGCGGCAAAATGGAACTCACAGACAAGGTGCAGAGGAGGCAAAAAAATGGTTGCTCCGCGAATGAGGAGTCATTGGTGGCGAAATCAACAATGAGCAACACAGTGTGAAGCATCCAAGAATGAGACTTGTGAAATGGAGCTTGAGAAGGAATTGAGGAAGGGAAAGAGTGAGACTTGCGAAATGGAGCTTCAGCAGGAATGAAGGAAGGGAAATAGTGAAACTTGGGGGAAGAGAGTGAGTAAGAAGAACACTGTGCAAAATGGAGGAATTGCAACAAAGAGAAGAGTAAGCGGGAAGACTTTGCTAAAATGGGGAAGAAATTGCAACAGAGGGAAGAGTGGAGCTGATTTGGTGCCAGGTAAGAAAAAAAATAATAAAATATAGGAGGTGTGAGAATAAGGGAGTGTGTGAATATTATAATTGTTACGTATGAATGTCATAATAATATTAAAAAATTAATGAATATTATAATTATTTAAATGAGTTTTTTAATAATATATTAATGAGTAATTTTCACATAGGAACTATGTTAGCAAACAACTAGAAGAAAATGCATATATATGTAGTCACACCACTATTGATTCTTCCCATAATAGATAATCTACAAACAAAATAAGCAAAGAAAAATTAAATTTTTTTTTTATAAAATAAGAAAAGGCGAAGGCTTTGAATAACATTTCATTAAATAATACAAATTTGTCAAAGAACCAACCATCTCTCAATAAAATTTGTTATTAATAGGAGTCTTACAAATAAATTTTAATTAAATCAAATCTTTAACAAAATGATGCCATCTTTGATGTTTATATGTAATATAATATAATATTTTCAAGAAAAATATGGTTTTGAAAATATAGATAAGTTAATATAATTCTATTGGAGTTGGTAAACCAATAGAATGACAAAAATTAACTATTCATTATTTTAATCAACATAATGACAAAAATTAACGAAGAGTGTTTGGAAATATGAACGAGTCAAAAGTGAATCTTAGAACAATCTCATCGGTTCCCTACCGAAAAACAAAGAAAACTTCATCTTATGAAACAGCCAAAAGAGTAACAGTAGAATATGGCATAAGAAAAATGGGCTGATTCATCCAGAAAGCATCTGCCAAAGTAAATTTTGATTGGTTTCTAGGGTTAAGGTTAGGACACTCATTATCATACTTCATTTAAAATTAGATTCACACTTTTCTACTTGTCGCTGCATGCCCTAAAGTAAGATGCCACAACTCTTTCTCTTCATCAAGCCTTAATTATTTAATTAGGATGGTTTTATCTAACCTAACTTTGGGGTTTGTGCATGTAGCTTTTTCAACTCTATAATTAGCGTTTGATAACCTTAGATTAAAGGTAATATTCCCTAATAATTGGTAGGGGTTGGCACTGAATAGAACATTATTTGCATTATTATTTGTTTTTTTTACGTTATCCTCAATAGTGATATGGTTGTTTAGAATCCATTAAACATGGGATATATCTTATACCTAATCTTAGCAGTGGAGATCAGGGTCAATATAAGAATTAGCAATGCTTATACTAAGGTCGGATGATCAGGTTGGATTGATCTTAGTGATCAGATAAGTCTTGAGTACGACTAATTAGCATACTATCTTAAGCTCATGAGGGGGTGGCTTCTCAAACGAGTGGAGCGTCTCTAGATTGGTTGGAAGTGTCCATGGTAGACAACACATAATAGCACAAAAGTTTTAGGAAAAAAAATTTCTACAAACAACACCAATTTGTCGTACTCAAGACTTAACCAACCCATACTTACTAGAACCAACCTAGCATGATTGCCCAACATCAACACATGCATCGACAATAACATTGTTTACTTTGATCGCTATTAGCAGCATAGAGTTTATCCTTTATGCTTCTTCTCTTCTTTGGTTGTAAACTTGGAAAAATAGGCTAAAAACCTTTTAGTTTTAGTAGGAGAGGGTAACAGCTCGCCAATAATTGAAGAGTAGTGGCCATTAGACGGTGCAGCTAAAGTACTTCTATTATTATACTGATTTATGAAAAGCCCATGTTAGTGCTTATATATAAGGGAGGGCCAACCCAATTAGTTTGGTCTACCCTTCCAGCCCAAACCCTCCAGGGCTAATTTGGGAAGGCTTGGTAATGCCAAATTTATCCAAATCTAGAATGGGCTTTTCAATTCATTTAATGCGTCGTGTAATAGCAGAGGGAAAGATATCATAAAACCATTGATGGTGGACTCTCCAATTTCAAGTGACAGACATGAGGCACATGCAGAGATTCATCACTAAAGTTTACTCCTAAAAGAACCAAACACACTATAAAGACATCCCATCCGAAAGGAAAAAGCGAAAAGGTTTGATCACAAAGAGAAGACCATAATGGTTTATGATTGCCTTTGTTTCATTTGTTAAAAAGGGAACCGGTTCATAACCCCATGAAGATGCCACTTTGGTAATGTCTCTCTCACTCTCAGCTTCTGCTGCAATTGGAGCAATGGGTTTTTACAATTGCTGAAAGTTATCATCAAGTTATCTAATTAATGAATATCATTAATACATCACTAGAAAAGACGATATTTTGATATTATGAGCAAATGCACGGTGGACCTTTTGGTTCGAGCTGGGTTGAGGAGGCATACGACTTGATAACGAGCTTGCCAAAAGAGGCAATGCAATTGTAGGGACATTGTTAACCGCACGTTGAGTTCATGAATAAGTTGAACTTGGAGAGAAGGCGAGCATACATCTATTGGAATTGGAACCAGATCACAGCAGTGATTACGTCTTTGCAAAGTGCAAGTCAGTGGAATGAAATGAGCAGAGCGAAAGATCAATGCAGGAATGGCGAGTTCAGACACCACAGCCCTATAATGGCTTCACTGGCATTACTGGAGTGGGGTTAGAGGAGTCAATTGAAAGATTGTTGTAGTACCGTACAACATCGTTCCTGTATACTTAAATTAATCGCATCCATTTGCAAGCGCAAGGAAATTATTGAGAAAAAAGGTTGTCAACAAGAAAGAGGTTTATTAACTCTGTCTCTGATTAACATTTCCTAGGACATTTCGGTGAAGTTTACATTAGAAAATGCCCAATCATTTTGAGAGCATAAAGTCATAACACAAATCCTTTTTCTTTGTCTACAGAGGAGTGAACCACAATAATAACATTTGTAAATTACTTGTTCAAGCTAAGAAAGCTTCTTTTCTTTCTTGTCCTGCCACTCTTTGAGCTCAGTTTCTATCCTTGCCTTCACCCTTGTGTGGAACCCGGGATATGGTTCATATCCAAAAACAGATTGGAGGACCTGAAAAAGCGGATAGAAGTAAATCCACTTTGTATCACATGTCAAAGGGACCAATGCAAAAGGTTATGACAAACAATTACCTCGAGCAACACAAAGAAAGGAGCCATTAGAAAAGCTTGAACAAGGTTGTCCAAGAGAGCTGGTGCACGTTTCTAAAAGGAAAAAGAATCAAGATTATCATAATAGAAATGTGCAAAGTGAAACCCTGCATCATGCTTATTAGCAATAGAATAAATCATTCACCTCAAACACGCCGTGACCAACAAACTGTCCAGTCCAACAAAATAGCTGGGCTGCCAACGCAACCTGAAAGACCGATGTCATAAATGGAGTTACATTTTGGCTCAAAGGACAACAAAATAGCTTTCACTATGCCAAATGTCTTTCTTTAGATGGCTTTTCTTCCCTTATCTTTTTCTTAATAAAAGGAAACATATGCATTAACAGTGAAGAGATATGCTTAACAACGTCAAACCTTGGAATGTAACAGTCCTGACCTCCCAGGTATTACAAATGAAATTCAGATTTCAGAAGTTATTATTCTCACTGCAATTGATAGCATGCCAAATTTTATGCCATCTATTCCACTTTTAAAAGAGATAGATATCTAATCAGGGATATAGCTTCTGAATGACTAGTCACGGGTTTTCTGTTCAAGAATGACTAAAAGGCTTTGGGCAATCACATTATTTTTTGTGTACGGACTACGGAGAAATAGGGATAGTATGTGTATGCTTCTAGTGCTCTCAGTAGAAAAGACAATACAATACCATGGAAGTCATAGTTAGTGACGTTCTTTTGTATCCTCTCTCTCTTTCTCTCCATCTCTCTCTCCCTCTCCCTCTCTCCCCTTCTTTACATATTTCCCAACTAAGTAAATGACTGGCCAACATGCCACCATTCTTGTTGAAGCAAACAGTTCTTCAGACTTAAAATTGCAGTAATGTAACTAGGATGAAGTAGAGAAAGCATTAAGATGAACCATATAATACCTACATATCGTCCATGGTTGGCTAACAGTATGCAGGGTAGTCACTGCCTTTACAATAAAAAATCTTGTACACAAGGCGATGAATGTAGTTTTATGAGAGAAAAAATTAACAAGGTAGAAGACAGAATGACTTCAAATGTATATATAAATGTGCTTCTGAATCCTACTAATTCCTTCCCCTCTGAGATGCCATTGTGCAGTAAGGAATGGTGCCTTTAAAGCAAAGAGCAATAAATTAGCAATTAGGAGGGTAATATGTAATATGAAGATCTAGTGATAAATGAATTGCTCCGAAAATATGCAACTAAAAGGAATAAAATGTTATCCAAGCAATAAATCCAGATTTAGATCAAACCTAGAAAAAAAAAATTAAGGTTACAGTTTGGTCAATCAAAAGCAAAACTAATAAAAAACTTGCCCATAAAGAGTGCATAAGTTTGAAGTCACAAGTCCAGCAATGGGGAAGAATGAGGTAATTGTTGATTAATTAAGGGGGAAATGCATTGGACAAAAGTGAGGATCCAAGGATGATGTTAACAGTGAAAGTGGATTTTATTACCAAACATTAACACAAGCAAATTAAGTTTCTACAACCTTGTAAAAGAAAAAAATTGAGCGAGGAAGATATCTGGAATGTATCACTGTGTGAGTATGTGTAAAGTAAAACAGAGAGAGGAAAACCAAAGTAATCATAAGAAACCAAAGTAATCATAAGATGCATGGGTTGAATCCGAAGGCAAAATTTGGGAGCCACTGTGCTGTCTTAAGCTGATCAGTTGACAGATTTGTTTAGTATCAGTTAAAATTTTTTACATCCATGATCCATCCCACATTGCGAGCAGTTTAATGAATAATGAAGCAAAAGGGTTGACTTCACAAGAATAGTGCAAAGCAAAGACTTTGTTTCTAGTACACAGTAGCAACTAGCAACTTAAGGTAGAACAAGTGAGAAGACCAATTAATATTAATACAGTCAAACATAGGCATCTTCAATAAGAAAGCCATAAATGCTTGGTCTGGAATATCAGAAGATGATGTCTGTTAATTGAATAGGTAAAGCTGTCGTTTCCTGTATTTCGGAGGTAATCCCATACAACATAGCATTTACTGGGGGGAAAAAGTAATCCATACCTTCCACGCCAGGGAAAACCCAAGCCTACTGGCTAGAATGCTGGCTCCAACCCAACAGAACAGACAGAGGAAAGCCGCTAAAGACCCAGCTTTATTATCCAACATGACATAGAACAAGGCGTAGATGACAGTAAGCAAGAAGCCGGAATTGAAAATGAGGCCGTAATCGAACCCTAGTTCAGGGGCTTTGAAAAGGGGAGGCGTGAAGTAGAGAAAAACAAGAGCGGTGAACAAAATCGGCCACACAAACAAGGTGTGGATCAGAATATTAACTGGGTTACTGTGATAAGCGCCATAGAAGGCAAAGTGCTTCTCCAGATCAAACAATCCGGTCCTCGCCATAAGGCTTCCTCAGAATTTTCCAGAGACAGATATAGGCGAGAAATTGATTTCCAAAGAAAATTTCAGGATGAGAAAACGATAATCGTGGACAATTTATATATAAATTCTTGTGTGGCTGAAATCCCGCGTCGAATCCCAATGGAATTTTCTTCTACTTCACGATCTTCATCAAGAAGATGGCCGACATCGGAGAATACGAGAGCTTCGTTCAATTGTTTGTAATTTTCTAGTACGCGTCCTCGTTTGACCTTAATAGTTTATTTCTTTGATTTCACACGGAACTACTAAAAAATAAAAATTGTTTAACATAAATTGTTGCTTTCATACTACTAATTTGATGTATATCTTTTCATAAATTTGTAATTGTAATATTTTATTACAAAAATTAATTAAGAGTATCCTAAGAAGGAAATCCAAAAATTTACAATTTTTTGCCCTTGAAGTTGAAAGACTGAAATCTAGAATTTAGCAATTAACAGACGCCATTTCATTATTTTGAAGAATTCCTGCCATGTCCAATTTGTTGGATTGAAAGTATGTTCTTGAAAGGTTATTCTTAATTCTTCCCTTATCAGTTATCACCACTCTCCGGCTGCAAGTCCATTAAACAGCATAGCGAGGCTAAAACAATAACAGGTTTCTCCATTTTCAATTCACATATCCTTAGATCATGTCTATAAACAAGAAGATTTGAAGCGAACCCATCTTCAACATTGGTGTTCAATTCCACCATTTCATTTTAAGATTCACATGCAAGTTTTGATGGCTGAAAATGAGTAGGGTGCAAGGGCGGAGGGTCATCGGCCTTTTTGGGAGTTGTAGATCTTTCAGAGGCTGTACTTTTTTCTGTAATATAATCTATTATTTATTATTTAAATATTTAAATATAATAATTTATCACTCTCATATTAATTTATTTTTAAAGATGATATTAAATATTTAATTAAAATATTTTACTCTCTTTTATAATTAATTTTTTTTAATTTCATATTATGTTATAGATTCATAAAGAAAACTTTTTTAACAATAAAAACTGTCAAAATAAAACTCTAAAATAAAATTGATAATGAGTTTTTGTAGATAATTTAATTATTTACATTAACAAAAATTATTATTACTTTTAACAAAAATTTCATAATAATTAAATTTAAGTCAATAAAAAAGTATTGAGCACAAGTTTTTTAGAGAATAATTATAAATAATTCTCTATAATTAATAACTTTTTTTATTTATATATTATGCATTATATTTGAAAACTACATTGTTAGGGTGTCTAGCTGCTTAAGCAGCATTCAATGTCTTCCCTTTTTAAGGGATTGCAGAAGGTAAGGAATTCATGTTTAAATCATATATTGAAAGAGAAGGAAACACCAAAATCCTGTCTTGTTAAAAGATTCAGTTTAACCTTCATAACATAGTGCATCAGGAGGAAAGAGCAAAAGAGGGTCATTTTGCAAAGTGAATGGCTTGCCAGATTGGCCCTTATGGCAGTTGTAGTACAGAAAACTGATGGCCAGAGAGATTATTTACTGAGAAATCTATTTGACATCCTAGTGATGAAGCAATAAAGAATGTCTGTAAATTTCAACTTGTACAGTCCCTCTTCTTGCCCCTCAACTCTTTTAGATTTTTGTAAAACTTTGTTTGGTTGGTGGTGCCCTTTCTGTTGCAGATTCTTTATCCATATTGTTCACTGTTTGGAGAACCATGAAGATATACTAGTTTTGCTTCCATTCATAGTGTATTATTGAAATTTCACATCAATTTTGGCTTCAACTTCTTGGTTTGATGTTATTTAGGATCCTTATTAGTATTCAAAAACATATACGGAAGATGGAGGAGAAATTGGACCTATGAGAAGATAACCTTTTGTAGACTTACACTCTCTCACTAGAACTAGTAAAATGGCCCCTTCCTTCAAACAACTGCTTGTTGCAGCCTGAGTTAAGAAAATAAATAAGGCGTTTGTTATGCTACAGTTTTATTAATATTTAGTTTTTTAATTTATATATTTTTTTATTTTAATTTTTTTAAGATTAATTAATTATTATCTAGGTTATATAATTTTTTAAAAATTTTTTAAAATATTTTAAAATTTTTTTACATCTTTTATATATTATTCATCTATAATTTTTTTGATACTATTTATTTATAAATAAAAATATTTTTTAAAAATATAAAAAAATTTTTAAAAAATATATAATATAAAAAATAATTTATTAATAAAAAATAATAAAAATAATAAAAATAAAAAATAAAAAATTTAAGCTACATTCTAAAGTGGTACTGTAACTTAGAATTCACCAATAAAAATACGTTAGAAATATTAACAAAACCGATGTAGATCTAATTATATATAATATAATTAGTTACGTGCCATATCATAATCATAAATAAAAAATGTGTTTTATATATTTTTTTATTTTAATCAGAAAAAATAAATTAACAGTCAATATTTCAAATCCAATCTGACAGCTCAAAGTGTGACGAGTGAAGTCACCAGATTAGTGTGAGGGAGAGAAAGAAATAAAGGTGTTGGTTATTTATGCACTTGTTTAAAACAAGGCTGTGGATTTTGTATTCCAATGGGCGCCTAAGTTGTGGTGAAACCACTGAATGGTCATGATCCCCAGGTGGCAGCCTGCAGGTATCCCATCCAATCCTATCTTATCCCAGAGGGTCCTGATCTGCTAAAAAGCATTGAACATAAAGGAACTGAATCAAAAGTTTGCTTTTAACAAAATATTTATGTTATTATTATTTTATAATATATTAATAATTAATAATAAATTATATAAAAAATAATATATAAATATTATTACCCTAAAAACCTCAGCTAGCTAGTTACTCTAAATTTATGTTGTTTTTTTATTTTTTGTAAATTAATTAATTATTTTTATATTATATAATTTTTTAAAATCTTATTTATATTATTCATTCATAATTTTTTATACTATTTATTTATAAATACAAAATTTTAAAAAATAAATAAATAATAAATAATTAATATTAAAAAATAAAAAAATAAGATTATAAGAAATAAATGATATTAAATTATTGTCAACGATAGCTTAATCAAATCCTTTTAAAAAAAATAGCATGCCCATGATGGATTGAGAATCGGCCTTTTTCAACCTGTATCTTTTTTATCTTTTTTTTTTATTGTAACAATTTAAATATTAAACTGTTATGATTCAATCATGTGATAAAATTTTTTAAAAGATAATTTTAGAAGGTTGAGCGTCTGCTGTTGGCATTTCAGAGTTGGATGGTGAGGTGCGAATGTTGGAAATGAATTCAGGAATTTTTGGCCTGAATTATTTTTTTATATTTTTTATATTTATTAATTTTCAAACGATGAAAATTAAAATATATGTAAAGCATACGTTATTTATCAAATAAATTTTAATTATTTAAAATTAAATAAATAATTAAAATTAAAAAAATTGAGATCCAAATACAGTTGTGAAGTAGGTATGAAGGAATTGATAAGTTGGGGTGATTAATAGGGGTATGGCCCATATGGGCATTGAACAGGTCATTTCCTTTTAAATAACGGCAAGACCACAATTAATAAATTATTAATTTCATCAACAATTGGTCCTTTGGTCACATGCAAATGACAAATTATAAATGTGATTTTTTTTAACTCCATCACTGTGACATTAGTGCTACTCTTTGTTTTTTAAATATATAATTCAAAAGTAGAATCATATATATATGAAAAAACTATGAGAATGACTTTTCTCAAAAATAAAAATCACGTGAATTCACAACTGTTACTATGAAGGAGACATGGCCAAGAAAAATGAGTTGCCCATGTGAAAATTGCGAGAGCTTGTTATTCTAGAAACCCAACTTAATGGGTTTAGTGTCTACGTCCACAAATTTGATTACATACAAATTTTATGGTCTAATCTATCTTGCCTTATCTTTTCAAATATAATTAAGAATATTATTGATTGTTGAATTATAGATTTAGGGGTTAATAATTTTGGTATTATTTCAGATAAGGATAGTTTTAGAATACCCATAATAATCATAATAATATGTGGTTCAGGAATTTCTGATTTCTGATCCCCACAATAAGTAAGGTGCCAGTGCCACGACACACGCAATAATAGAAGCATTATTAATTGTGCCAAATCGTCTTTGACAAGAGAGGGGATTAAATTAAGCTTAATTACTTAATTACATTGAATAAGACAGAGTTGCCTGGCTCTGGAGAATCTGGATATACGTAGAAGCGACCAAGCCGGCAGAGTTTAGCCGTTTCATGGGACAACCTGTGCTGACTATCTTCGTCAAATCAAATGATCCAAATCAGACAACACAACACTTGGAGCAACTCAACCCAAACCCCAAAACCCTATGAATTACAAATTATCATGCTTCGTTTTTTGTAATCCCCCACACATGGGCAACCCACCCACTTGCCCTCATGTTATCCAAAATAAATGCAATAAATATCGCCGATGTGGATAACTGGATATCTATTCTTTTCTTTCCCTAACTGAAATTGGATAATCTTTTTTCTTTTTACAACAAAATGGATAAAGTTAAATCCAATTCAATACAGGCCCCACTCGCCACATTTCTTCTTCTCCTCTACTAGAGTTTGGTAGAACAAATCTCTCTTCCTCTCTCTCACCAGACCATTCAAGAAGAACGCACTTTTTGTTCAATCCTTGCATTTTTCGTTGAAAAGTAGGGGGGGGGGCTTTTGTTGGTTCTCTGATTCACAAGCCCTTTATTCTCCTTGCCGTCTAGAAAAGCAGCAACTTGCTCTCCGCGACGAACTTTTCTGAATCCCAAAAAGAAAAGTTGGGTTTTGATTCAGGAGCTGAAACGGGTTTCTGGGTTGCATGATCTAAGCTTGGTGATATCTGAGTTTGATTATTAATGGCTTGTTCCTCAAAGAGTGTTTTCTTTGTTTCTGGGTTGAATGAGAATCTGCTCAGCTCTAAAACCAAAGGGGATTTGGGGTTTTCTCCCTCTGTTAGTTTCTCCATATCGAGAGAAGCAAAATCAAGAGCCTGCTCTGTTTCGAATATTGATTTCATGGGAAAACCCATTATCCTTTCAGATGAGAAAGGTTCAGAGGATTTCAGTTCGAAAATCTCCAGCAATTTCTCTGTCAAGGTATCTGAAACTTTGCTTTCTGGGTTTTACTCTTTCACTTCAAAACTACCTTCATTTTTCCTAATATTCAACCTTTGGTTTCAGGCACAGGCTTCAACATGCGTTAGCCGAGCTCTGAGATGGTGGGAGAAGACCCTGAAGCCTAATATGATTGAGATCCATTCAGCACAAGAACTGGTCCATTCTTTGCTTAACGCTGGTGATTCACTGGTTGTGGTGGACTTTTATTCACCTGGTTGTGGAGGTTGCAAAGCCCTCCATCCCAAGGTATGTTTTTGCCATTGAATTAGAAAAGCTTTACCAATTTTATCAAGAAAGCAAATGAGAAAAAGCTGTTAAATTTGAACTGATTCTATTAGATTCTGGAACCCTGAATCTGCGATTTTTTCTGTACAACAACACTCAACATAGTTTTCTGTGATCAGATCTGTCAAATAGCTGAGTCGTACCCAAATGCAAAGTTTCTTCAAGTCAATTACGAGGAGCTAAAACCCATGTGTCACAGTCTGCACATTCACGTTCTACCATTCTTCAGGTTCTACAGAGGAGCAGAGGGTCGAGTCTGTAGCTTCAGCTGTACTAATGCTACAGTAAGAATCTAAACTAATACAACCTTAGTTTATCTGTATTGTCTGTTCAAAATTGTAACTTTTATGGATTTATTGTACTACAGATCAAGAAATTCAAGGATGCCTTAGGGAAGTATGGGAGTGAAAGATGCAGTTTAGGCCCAGCAAAGGGTTTGGATGAATCGGAGCTGAAGAACTTGGCATCAATTGGTGAAATATCAGGTGGTTCTCCATTAGTGTACCCGAAGATAGAGACAATGGAGGATTTGCTCCTGAAAAGCGATGATTTTGGTGGTGTTTGGAGGAAGACAAGTAATAAGAGGGAAATTGAGAAAGAGGTTATGTGCTGATGATGGATTAAACTTTGAAACGACTGGGCAAATGAAGATAATAACGGAGGGAAGCAGCTCCGTGTTTATTGATTTTTTGTTTTAAATAAACATTTGAGGGTTTTAGGTGTAAATTACGTATTTGGAGGAAGTGGCTCATTGTGATTTTTTTGAGATTGAGCCATGTGATGAGTTATTTGGAAATTGGAATGGATATTGTGTAACTTGTTATTTGTTAAGTGAATTTAATGGATATCCATATTCTTGATCTTGACCCAGTTTGCGATCAAATGACTACTAGTTGGGTGATATTGGAATCATTTTAAAAAAATTTAATAAAGTTTATAGATGTTTTCTGCAAAATCACGACCAAAATAAAAAAGGAATAGTAGTGGTGCTGGTGCAGTACCAATGTCTCACTCATTTTATCTTTTCTTGCTTAACTGGAAAGAGATTAATACTGGATATTTTTGAGTTATGTTGGAATGTATTAGTGTATTTCTGTGTTTATTTATTTATTTAAGTTTATTTATTATTATTTGTTTATATTTTTGAATTAAATTATTTGTTTATATTTATTATTATTTGTTTATATTTGTTTATTTAATCTATTTAAGTGTATTAGGCGTGGCTGTGACGTGGACTACAAAGGGATCCTACTCACCCTGGGACCCGCTCTAATCATTTCATGACGCCCATGTGCATTTGACCACTTCCAAGTTCCAACACAAGCTCATTTCTATATAATAATATGTATATTTATCTAAAAATGAGTTAATTATGATAAAATTAATTTATATATTATTTGGTTTATACATGAAAGATTAAATAATTTTGTATAAAGATTTATTATTTTTGGAGTTATACCATATATTTTGGTATTTAAATATAATATTTTTTTTAATTTTGTCTTAATTTTTTTATTTTGTAATATTAATTAATTATTATCTATATTATATAATTTTTTAAATTTTTTAAAATATTTTAATATTTTTTATATACTATTCATCCATAATTTTTTATACAATTCATTTATAAATAAAAATATTTTAAAAATATTTTAAAATATTTAAAAAAAAAACTATCCTACAATCCAATTTTTTTATGTTTTTTCTTTTTTTTTTACTTTTTAAAATTAGTTAATTATTTTTTATATCATATATTTTTAAAAAAAAATTTTAAAATTTTTTA
>JASKGM010000009.1:17084356-17099398 GCA_034509205.1 Ceratonia siliqua | reverse complement strand
CATTTTAAATAATTTAATATTTTATTATTAAATGTCTTCTAAAATTTTCATCTTACTAATATATTAATTAAATTATAAATGTAAAACAATTCCTAAAATACATATAATTTAGTAAGAAAACTTATTTTTTAAAAGATCAAAATTTTCATAAAATTATCTTAATTTATACGATCGTAATCTTAACTATTAGCTAGAGAATCTACCTAGTGAACTTGAATTTCATCTTTACATTTTTACCTTTTCTTACTTTTTATTTTTCAAGTTATATACTTTCTACGGGATAAAAAATAAAAACAAGAAAAATTCAAACTTTTTTCCCATATCATTCCTTTCCGTTATAATATCTATTTAATTTATTAATTATAAAATATTACATACTTAATTATATGCTTTAATATGCTTTATTGCATATACTTATCTAAATACACTTCATTAGGGTTATGATTTTACTTTTCTCTTTCTCATCATTTGGGATATTTAAGTCAAAATTACATAATGAGTTTGTTATATTTTTTTGTGCATCCTTATTAGATATTATTTTATTACATGCTTTGATTAGCACACATGTTAATTAATTAAATTTGTACAACATTCAGGTAAACAATGAGAATGTGATTTAGATAAATCACAAAGTGTTAATAATAAGTTGCAGAGAATATTATAATATACAAAAATTAAGGATTCATTTAAATGAACTTAAAAATATATTTTTATAAATGTATTTCAATTAGAAGGCTTTTACTAGAAATAAAAATTATTTAGTATTTAAATACAGTAATTAAGAAATATTTTTAAATTATAAAATTTCATTAAATATAAAATATAAAAGCACTTTTGATCAATAAAATTACTGAAAAATATATTTTTATAATTAGTAAATATTAAAATAATATTTTTGTCCAAAAATTTTTATAAAAAGATGACCGATCATTCTTCTTTTTCATATTTCGCATGAGCTTTTATTTAAAAATATAATTTAGTTTTAAATAAAAGTATCATTTTGTATTTTTTTACTGCTTGTGTTTTTCTTTACAAGCTTATCAAAATGAGATTTTTTACTTAGAAGCACTTGATTTTTTTTTTAAAAAAAAATCAATCCAAACATGCCCTAATTAAAAGAGAAAGTTCAAATTTTTCGGCAAAATATAATTATATATGATTAAAGATACATAGAAACTCTAACGAGGCACAAAAAATAAATTACCTAATAAGCTTATACTTGTAAACAAAATAGATTAAATATTTAGGAGTTATAATGCAGATTAGCACAATGTCCCTTATTTGTAGTTTGGATGGTAGCAGCAACCAAACATTAAATTAGGGGCAGTTGCTTTAAAAGAAAAAAAATTATCATATTTGTTTGTACATGTGAGATAATTATCTCTCTTTAAAATTTTCATATTATCACATCTATTATATAAATATATCATTCATATATAAATAAATATATTATTTTATTTCCTTAATTACTTTTTCTGATTCCTTGCTGATAACACAGAAACAGCACCTCCGTCCTTTCAAGGAAGGGGCCTTGTAGTTGTATATAAACTGAAGAGGAAAGCAGGTACGCGACAATTATTACGTAGTGAAAATGAGTGATATTAACATTTACATCTCACCCACCATTCTACCATTCCCTTGATTAACCTTCTACTTCTCAAGTCTCAATCAACTGTTCAAAATGGTCGTTCACATACACAGATCAATCCAAATATAGTGTCCTATAAAGGGTACAATGGAGGAAATGCACATAAGAACGCATGGGCCAATTTGGGGCTAGCAAATATGGAAAAGTATTCAAAATAAATGCCTAGTTACTCAAAATTGCATATTGAGAATGAGAAGTCTTATAATGGGACCTTTTGTGTTTAGGAATAAATATTCAACAAGAATCAAATAGTAAAGTTGTTCATAACAAATAAGGACAAGAAATTAACAGATTTGCACGAAATCACTGTTCACCATATGGAAAGTGATAAGATATACCAGTTGGCATCCCATGCCAATTAACAGACAGCTATTGTGTTTTTACCAATGGTATATATATAATGCAAAGCTGTAATTTCTTATCTGTAGTATTCTTTCTTCATACAAGTGCTGCTTTTTGAGACGAGAAGTTTGAACTTATGGAATTATTTTCATACGAAATTCAACTATTTTAAAGAAACTTTAACGTATGGGGACATAAGCTCGTCTAGGCCTGATGTCTAGTTCACCGTTAACAATGTATTGGCTAACTTTGATAACTCATGCCTTTCCGAAGAGAAAGTATGAAGTCAAATCCTCAGTATGGTCCAAAAAGCTTTGGTATCTATAAAAGCTCAATATAGTGAACAGGGTTTATCATTAAAAGAAATACGCTTATAAATATGCGTGTTCTTGGACAAACTTCATTCTTCCATAGATAAAAAAATTGGTGCCTCTCAATACCGCACCAACATACAAAAGGGGGAAAGCTGTAGTACACCAGTGAATTGACATCCCCGCTTGGTATATAGATAAATTCCAACAAATACCAGTGTTAATTAAGCCTCGGAGCCAAAACATTCTTGCAAGAACTGGTAAAGCTCTTCTGCAACAATGGCAGGATACTCCTCTTGAGGAAGAAGAGCACCTGGCACCTCCACAAACTTGCTCACCCCTTTAGCTCCCTTAAGAGCTTCCATCTCTGCCTTTGACCTCTTTGGAGATCCTTTGGTTGATACAACCAGGACTGGTGTCTTTCCCTCCAAATCTGCAAAGAGTTCAAGGAACTCTTCTCGTGATGTTACAGGGTCTAACTGCCCAGTCAAGAAAGCAGCAGGCAAGTAACGTGCTCCTTTTTGTTTTGTCAGTGCATATCTGCTTTCCACAATTCCTGGAGTCACATTATCAGGGTTCGCATAGACATGCGATTTGTATTGTGATTGGATTGCCTTCTCATTGCTCACAAGCATGTTATACATCATCCAGCCAACCGCAGGGGCCTTCAAGGTACCTCGTAAAAGTCCATACCTGCCATGTTTATGAGGAAGGGGGAAAAGATACCAGTTATACTATACTCTGAAACAAGTTAATCTACTTGCGACATGCATGGTTTTTTGAATTTTATATCCACGTGAAATCTAGGTGCAAACCCAACAACATTTGGTAGGGTAGGGGAGGCTGGTATTGGAAGATCATTGAACAGGTACAGTGCATTACACGAATGCCATGAACTGTAGAGACTTGTAACATATAAATGTAGCTCTGTATTCTTTAGCTGCCTAGACAACTGCCAAGGAATTTATCCTGAGGTTATTCTTTTCAAATTTCACTCAAGAAAAACGCAAGGTCACCAGGTTATATTTAGCTTCCTTGCAGGCTACAGGAAGTATAAAGTGTGTCCACTTGGAATGGGGTATCAAAGTACCTTGTTTCCATGTTGGAATCTCGACCAAATACAATAGGAAGGGGCCCAGCCCAAGTAGGAGCAACAGCAGCTACAGCTTTGGGCTTCACCAAACCCTTTTTTGCAG
The DNA here is from genome assembly GCA_034509205.1 of Ceratonia siliqua. Taxonomy (NCBI): domain Eukaryota; kingdom Viridiplantae; phylum Streptophyta; class Magnoliopsida; order Fabales; family Fabaceae; genus Ceratonia; species Ceratonia siliqua. Next base: position 17,095,901 of record JASKGM010000009.1, on the reverse strand, counting down.
CACGGATTACTATTGACGCTGCATGCCCTCCTCCAAATATTACCAAATCATTTTCTGGTTTAGCAAGAATAATGTTAGATATAGACACCAATTTGAGCCCACATTGTTCATATTGAACCACTCATTACTCATGTGGAAACAAATAGAACTGCTGGAGGAAATATGCACACGAGACAGACAATAGATAATAAGGCCAACAGAGTTTATCAGAAATACTTAGCTCCTATACTTCACAAAATATGGCAAACATCATGATAGTCACAGACATAAGTATCTGATATAGATAATAGAAGAACCATGATACAATAAAAAGCATTTGCTAATTGGATATAAGATTGATGTGCGTAGAATTTGAGAGAGGTAGAGAAGAGAGGAAGCAGAGTAGAACTCAGAGGAGGAAGAGGAGAAACAAGGAGGTTTGGATGATAATATCTTCTCCATATCTCATTCACCAAAATAACCCACTATATACAAGCTAAAGTCTGATATAATAAACAGTACATATCCGAAAATAAAGGAGCTACTCTACCCACTAATCAGAACAGACATGACCACCATTAAATAGGCTAACCACTATGCTGAACTTAGTCCCTTAACACTCACGTCTAACAATCTCACCCTATGCAGGTGTCGTGGCTGATATGAACATATCATTCCTCCCTTTCTTTAGAATCCTTGTCCACAAGGATAAATGCAAATCTTCATTTGTCATCCTGCTTGCTTCGTCTGATATCCTCTTGACAGTAGCATCTATATCTTCAGCAAGCTCTTCTGACATTGAGTTCCTGACCATCATTCTCATGAGGACATCAACACTTCGAGCTGAAGCATCCATAAGTGGCCATGGACCAATATCATTCATTGTAACTTCCAACTGCTTTGCACCAGCATGTGCACCCTCTATGGTATTAGCAGTAAGAAGTTCAAGACCATTTTGACAGTGAGTTGAAATAATAACATTTTCAATGACTTCAGTTATATCAGATTCCATTTCCTCAAGTTTCACCTCAAATATTTTCTTCTCATTTTCCTCAAAAAGCTCCAAGGACAGTAGGAGTTTTCGCATGACATTTTCAGGACCACCAATATCATTCCAGCTGACATTGGGTATTTCAACAACTGTTTTACGGAGAGAAAAATGATTGCTTGATCCAAGAGCAGTCTGGAAATGCTCCTTTGTGACTGCCATTGAGTTCAGTACCTCAGTATCAATTGTCTCTTTTTCCAAGTCAATCACTTCCGTTTTCTCTCTGATGCATTGAAGTGCAGCCTTAGTACACAAAGCAGTAAGATCAGTACCAACATAGCCATCAACCCACCTATTGTAAATTGGAATTTGAAACAAACTTTGACAGTCGAGTATGGAAGTCATCCTTAGTCATTGTCTCCTTCTCAAGAAGGGTTTTTACATTTTATCGATAGCAAGGTCAATGTTGCCTTTCTTTCTTCCATGCATTTCCCATTTTCCCATCACATTCAGCAAAATGTAGCTCAACCTGCGGTGCCTCTCCATTTTAAGTTCTCTAGGCCCAACAGGGTAGTTCCCAGAGAAACAAGCACAGCAGTAACTATGAGAATCATTGGCAGACCACTTCTTCAAGCCATCAGATGGCAGAAAAGCAAGTGAATCTGGTCCAATCAACTTCCCAATTCCCTCGCCATTCATTCTATTAGAGATCAACTCCCCTTTGCTTGGTGTGTCCACCCCGGTTACCGTAAATGCTATTGCAGAAACAGCTTTTCTAGCCACAACCCCAAAGGAGCTGATGAGCAAACCCAATACACACGACAATGACACAGCAGCAATTGAAGCAAAGTCAAACAAATTCCCCGAGTTTGATCTCAAAGCAGCAAAGACCTCAAGGTTCTCTTCAAATTTAATCATCCGTCCTTCTTCATCAACCATCATTGGGCCAAATGCAGTGGCAAACCTTTCATCCCTTTGTAATGCAACCACATCTTTCTCATTCATGTATCGATTCAAAAGACCTTGTATCAAGTGAACATCATAAATGGTAATTTCGGGAGGCCTGGTAGGGATCAATAAACCATGTATGGAAACTTCATGCAAATTTAGGCAGATACCCTTCTTCGATTCTTCTTTTGATGACTCATCTGCTCCAACTACCATGGCCACTTTTAATAACTTCAGCAAGGAACCATAAGAAGAACCCACACCATTGTCAGATGGCAATAGACACCCAACTATTTCTACTAGAGATTTGTTCCTTCGCGCATGAGCATAAAAAACCAGTGCATCAATAGAATCAAGCAACCACCTAACTGCAAAAACTTTCAATGCCTCCTTAAATCTTCCTTGCACACAATACCCGTCGTTTCCAGAAAAAAGCGCTGTCAATATAGGATTAAAATTATTGTGGAGAGGATAGTTCCATGAAACAATGGCACTAATCACACCTAGGGGGTAAAATTCTACTTTGACTCTCTTATGAAGCATTGATCTTCCTGAAGATCGGTATTCAGGCTTGAGCCACTGCTCACCCTCTAACAGTAGCCAATTGATCTTAGATTTTGTCATTGTTTCTCCTAAAAAGGCACCTACCATTGTCTTCCCAGTATCTCGTGAAGATATTTCGCATATAAGTGCTTGATGTTTGATTATATACTGCAAAAGTATATGCAAAAATTGGTGTCTTTTCTTGAAGCTGGTCTTTGCCCACATTTTTTGTGCCTTCCTCTTAAACTCTTGAACAAAATGGTACACCATTTTGTTATCAAATTCCTCATCACCCAAGTGGGTATCACCAGCGATAACCTTCACCTCAAAAATACCTTCTTTAAGGGTGAGAAGAGGAACATGGAATGTCCCACCACCAAGAACATTCTTTTCACCACTGATGCCCACTCTTCTGTCTAGTCTGTAAGCAATAAAAGTACCAGTAAGCTCACTCATAATACGCATCACATTGAGCCTAGAAATGACACCAACATCCTTGGCAGCTTGACACTGAGTCCTTGAAATATGTGGGTACAGTAGCAAAGGCCTTAGCAATCTCTTTCGCCTTCATGGGAACCATGGGAGAGATCTCTTTAGCAGAAAATTACTTCTCCTGGACGCTATCATGCCCAACAAGGTGAAGCAGAACATATTGGAGTATACACCCATGGCCAGTAGACAACACAAAGCAATCCCGATTGAACCATTTGGGGTGACCCGAGTTAGCCTTCTCGACTGCATCGATGGCCAGGACTTGAATTGTGTTGATCGATTTCTCAACCAAGGAAGCCTCAGTGATCTTATCAAAGGCCTTGACAGCCACAGACTAAAACAATGGAGTCAACTGCTACAGTTATTGCGGAGAAGGAAATGACGTCGAGAAGAGTGAATCTTCGTTTCATCATAAATAGGATCAAGTATTTCCTTCTCTTCCTTTTCTCTTACAAAAGCAAGGGTTGAATACGGTGCGCCGAGCGTTGGGGCTGACAAAGGGGTCCGTAGAGCTTGGCACTTGCTTAACACCATCTGTAGAACGGCGTCGATTTGCTTGAAGCTAGATTCGTGTCTATCCAGGATCTCGTAGACTTCATTGTAGAACTCTACATCCGACTTGCTACAAGTGTCCATGGTTAGAACTAGACTCTAATACCAATAATGTGTGTAGAATTTGAGAAAGGTAGAAAAGAGAGGAAACATAGTAGAACTCAGAGGAGGAAAAGGAGAAACAAGGAGGTTTGGATGATAATATCTTCTCCATATCTCATTCACCAAAATAACCCACTATATACAAGCTAAAGTTCGCTATAATAAACAGTACACATGCGAAAATAAAGGAGCTACTCTACTCACTAATCAGAATAGACATGTCCAACATTAAAGGGGCTAACCACTATGCTGAACTTAGTCCCTTAACACTCAACATCCAACAATCTCACCCCACGCAGGTGTCGTGGCTGATATGAACATATCAAAGATATAGGAAAAAGAACAACTATTAGTTGCACGCTTTTGTAACACTCATAAATCATTAATCTTTGTATATAAAGTAGGAATAGAGATGAAAGTCTCTGCCAGTTTCAATTAAGACCATCAGCATCAGCTTTGTGTGCGCTTGCCTATGTCTATGATTGAACACTAGGTAGGAAACAACTCTCTAAATATACTTTTAGGACTTGGATTGACCAATCAGGTAATCCCTTGTTCAAGTGTCTGCAAAGACCTTGCCATTCTCATTATGCCAGCCAAAATGAAATAGATACTCTCCAAAGTCTATATTTCTCATACCCACCAATAAATTCAGCCCTAGAAGCCCTTGTAAGCAGCAAAGAGATATTTTCCAAAAGCAACATACATGACTAGCTTAGTAGAATCACCCAGAAAAATAACCCGCTGCAGTCAGAGTTAATATATTTTAGTCCTTAAACTTCTGAAACAATAACAGCACACAGATCCTTACTCGAACTGATCAAAACAAGAAAAATACGTAAGTAATTATAGGTAGATATTCTAAAACAGGCATATCCATTTTAACTGTAATCTATTGATACTTTGCAGATTTGAATTGAATTGACAAATATAGGTCAAAAACTATACAGGAGGACATAATGTTAAGCAAATATTTTTAACAAAGTAAAAGGTTCTCCATAACAACCTGGTTGCCTTATCAGACCATTGGGTGCATTGATGAATTCAACCAGAAAATTTTCTAGGACATCAGCATTGTAATCAATCCTTGGCCGATCAGAATAACCCAGACCAGGCCAATCAACAATAGTTGCTCGCCAGTTGACTTTGCCATCACGTTGAACAATGTCTCTGGCTACTGATCTCCATTCCTCAACAGTGCTTACATCAGAAATGGTTGGCATCATCAATATATGTTGGGAAGGCTCAGCATCCTCCTTTACATGTTCCTCATAATAAATAGTGATATTATTGTCTTTGAATTTCCATTGCCAAGTATTAGTCTGGGAGGAAAAGTAAAGAGTGTTATAAACCAAAAACAAATGGTATAAATTCTGACACAAGTTTTCAAAAATCGTATATAGAAAAAATACTAAGATTAATACTGGGTAGGCATATTTCAAATAATTGAAAAATCGTAGTTTCTATAAAAAAAATTAAAAAAAAAACTTGTTACATAATGAACTTCTGTAGTTCTGTTATGTTAAGCTTTACTGCTTAAGCCTTCTTTCTTTGGTTCGATGTGTTTATGTGCATGTCACAGACTTTAGTCCAACGCTTATATCTGGTAATTTAAGAGTAGTTGTAAAACGCTAAAACCTTAACCACATTCAAATTTATCTATATTTATACCCCTTTACTTTCTTAATTTATCTTTCGCAGATGGAAGTGAGCGTCAAATTAATCAGAGAAAACAGAGTTGAACAATAAACAGATATATTGTCCATGCGTCTAAAGATGATCTTCTATGCGTGTATGAGTTCAGTAAAACAGTTTAATAATTCAGGAAAGAAATTTAAAATTGTAGGAGAATACCGATAAGTTAAAAAAAAAATTACATATACAATTCAGAGTTACAGAGGTTAGGGATCTCACCTTCAATGGGGAGGGTTTCTGGTTTACAGAGACGTTGGAGTAATCTAGAGTAGTTGAAGCCCTAATCTTTAGGGGCCTAAGGAGATTGACAGTTTGAGAAAGGCAGGATCTACGAATTTTATTGGAAAGACTCAAGCTTGGGGATGAAGGAGCAGAAAATGTAGCAGAGAGCGCCATGAAAGATGCAGAGCTTGAAGATGGGAAAGAGTGAAGAGTTTAGTGGTTAAGACCAATGAATCATGGCAGAAAATGCTGACCGCTGAGTTGAAGAGGTTTTTGGTGTGAGGAAAACTATCAGCGACTCAAACAGCTCCAACAGGACTATCTTTTAGAATATTTCATTAACCTCCCATACTATTTTGGAAATACCAGCTGGCCCCAATCAAGTTTTTTTTGGGGTCAAAATTAAAAGAAACATTGTTCAAACATGTATTTTAAAGGGGTTACCCCTATCGTTCACTGAGTTTTAACATTTTTTTAATATTTTTTTAATTGTTTTTATTTTTTAAAATTAATTAAATATTTTTTATATTATGTATCTTTTTCAAAATTTTATAAATATATTTTTTATATTTTAAAAAATTTTTTAATTTACAAATAAATAGTAAAAAAATTTATTGATGAATAGTATTAAAAATGTAAAAAAATTTTAAAAAAATTAATAAAAACATAAAAAAATAAAAATAAAAATAAAAAATAAAAAGTAAAAAAAAAGGACGATAGCTTACTTCCTCCATTTTAAAGGGGATTACTCCACACCAGTGGGGCAGTAGGAAAACTGTGAGTGGGTCCTAAAGCGACAGTTACAATAGCTTAAGTTACCACATATATAAAAAGTGGTGAAATCTATTTTACCGTCACAAAGTATAAGGTAAAGATAAGTTTTATATTTTTATTATATTTTTAATTTTTAATATTAATAAATTATTATTTATGTCAAATGTTTTTTAAATTACTTTTTAAAATTTTTATACTTATAAATAAATAATATCAAAAAATTATAAATGAATAGTATAACAAAAAAATTTTAAAATTTAAAAATACTTTAAAAAATTTTTAAAAAATTATATGACTTAGACAATAATTAATTAATGTTAAAAAATAAAAAAAATTAAAACAAAAAATAAAAAAAACATGACATTTAAATGTCAAAATGTATAGTATAATCTTATTTTTTGACCAACACCATAACAAGTACATACAAAATATATAATATATTTCTTCAACCCAGGTGACGATTAAGATTCTGACTGCAATGTCTTTGGGTCACACCAAGGTTGGACAGATCAAGAATCTCTCCTCCACATCATCACAACTACATTTTGAAATTTCGGGTACTCATTCTTTATTAATGAAAAATTATAAGGTATACTCGATGTATATGTCTGATATAAATTTTACTAAAAAATGTATACATGTCTCAAATGATTGACATCACATGACACAATCCTATAGGCCCAAGAATAAAGGCACCAATCAGCTTAACCAGCCTGTAATTGCCATCCATTCTCTATAAAATGGTGTCCTCTTCCTCTCTCAAGGTATGTCAACCAGGATCACTTAGCTGAAGGAGCAAGGGTGGGGTGAATGGAGTTAGGGGTGGATGGAGTTAGAGGTTTCAGATATGCTTTTCTTGCTTTAATTCCTATATGCAGAAAGGATACATTGTCCAAAAGCACGCATATTACAGGTTCAGCTCTTCTTCTAAATTGTCCGTACTTCCGCAGTATGACACCAATCTGGATGACCAGATTGTAATGATAATCAATGGCCTGTTTTTAGGCGGTTTCTCTGTCAGCAGTCGTTCCTTTGGTCAAATTTGCACTTCAATCTTTAATATCACAACTAAATGCTTCTCTTGGAACTAGATTCTAAAATCATCATCCATGTCAATCCGCTGTGATGTTACCAGCATTCTGCTATCTAGCTCCGCCAATTCTGAGCAGCTAGGATAATAGTTTACTTCTGTGTTTTGTCAACGAACAAGAGCACTATAGGTAAACAAGCTGATCAATCACCCATCACCAGTAGTCTCTGCAAGAACAGAATCCATCTTTGAATGAGTGGAAGCGACTTCTATCTCTCACAATGATTTCGACTTGATAAACTTCAGAAATCAACTTCATCACTGTATGACAGTCCCCACAAACCCTCAGGTTCTTCACTATTCTTATAATCCTTCCCCTTGGAAGTTTTGCTATTCCAAAAGCTACAGCAAGCTTCTCACTGTGCTTTGACACTGAATCTTCTTTTTCTTCCTCTTCAATATCATGCAAAACACTCCTTACCTGTGGAATATAACCTACTTCTGCTCTGAGTCTCAGCATTATTTCCCTCAGTCTATTATGAGCCTCTTCTGTTACCTCATTTGGCTTTTCACCTGCCACAAAACCATAAATGACCTTGTCAATTTCAATCATGCTCCAACCAGGAGCTTTTTTGATGCTCTGTTTAGTCATCGATCTTCTTACAGTGGCAACATCCTTCCATTTCCCTGCAATGGCATATATATTTGAAAGAAGTACATGGTCACCAGAATTGTTTGGATCCATTTCAGCAAGCCTTGCTTTCACCAGCTCTGCCAACTCAAGATTGCCATGAATGCTACAAGCCCCAAGGAGAGTCCTCCAAATGATTGCATTAGGTGAAATTGGCATTTGACATAAAAATTCATAGGCCTCCTGCAACCTTCCAGCTCGGCCATACAAATCAACCATACAGCCATAGTGTTCGATGGCAGGTTCAATGCCGTACATATTCTTCATCTTAGAATAATAAGCACACCCTTGCTCAACCAAGCCAGCGTGACTACAAGCATATAGAAGAGAAATGAAGGTGATACCATCTGGCCTAACTCCAGACTCTTCCATCTCATGGAAAAGTTGTATTGCCTCTTCACCATGACCATGCATTGCAAGTCCTGCTATCATGGATGTCCAAGACACAATGCTCCTTCCCATCAGCATGCTTTGAAAGACCAACCTAGCCATAACTACATTTCCACACTTCGAATACGTATCTATTAGAGCATTATTCACTGAAACAATCTGAAGAAACCCAGCTCTCTGTATAAATCCATGTAAAATCTTTCCAAATTCAAAAGCCCCGGCTTGTGCACACGCTGATAGGACCCCTGTCAGGCTCACCTCATTTGGTCTGATTCCCTCACGCTGCAACTCCCTGAAAAATCCAAAAGCCTCATCAAAAGAACCATTATGAGCAAACCCAACAATCATAGTACTCCAAGAAACATCATCTTTAAGGGGCATTTCAGAAAAAACTCGTCCTGCTAACTCAAGCTCACCTGCTTTGGTGTAACCAGCAAGCATCACATTCCATGAGGTCAAATTCCATAGGGGCATCCGTTTAAACATATCTTCTGCACCCTCCACATCCCCACACCTAAAAGAGGCAGTAACGATAGCATTCCATGTGACGACATTCGGTTCCGACATTTCCTCAAAAACCTGCCTTGCAAAGTCCACTTTCCCACTTTCTGCATACATACTTATCAGAGTTGTCCCAACGAAAATATGAGTATTCAACCCAAAGCACAGAGCTTGACCGTGTAACTGCATACCAGATCTCAAACACCTGCAGTTAGCAATCCCTTTGAGTATAAATGCGAAAGAGAAACTATCCGGGAGGGAAGTGGATTCTCGACGCATTTTGATGAAAAGTTGAAGGGAACTCTGAGGAGATTCAGACTCAGCAAGTCCTCGAATAAGCGTGTTGTACATGAAAACATCTGGTTTCGGAAAATGCAGGAAGAGACGGCGAGCATAGTGGAGAGCATCGGAGATGGAAATGGCGCAATGCAGAAGAAGCTTACCGGCAACTAAGGGATCATTATGAAGGCCAGTTTTGTAAAGAAGGGCGTGGATCTGCTTGGCTGATATCAGAGTCCTGCACTTACTCAAAAGAGAAATACATAGCTGTTCGGAGCTGTTCATTCCCCCACCCGCTATATTTTCGGACGGAGCAAGCAGCCGTGTTTGTCTTTCTAACTACTGGGCTCTCGGTCATATATTCGTTTTCTCTCTCTTTTGTGGAGAAAATATTGAAATTAACTGATAAAAATCCAAGAATATTGTCAAGTCCAACTTTATTTTGTTCAAGCGGAGAAGTGAATCAGTCAAATATTTAAATTCAAATTTTATTCTCCAGTCCTACCATGAATAATTTCTTTTTGATTGGATCAGAGAATTAATTTAATCGTTAATCTCATTTATTCATATCTCCTGGGATTTAATATTTGCTTATGAAATAAAATATTATAAAAATATAAAAAAGTAATTCTTAAATTAATTAAAGTATATATAATTATATACAACTTAAACTATGATAATAATAAAAAAAAATATATAAATTTATTTAATTTCAAACCTCAGTCCTTTAAAATTTTATAAAAGTCAGACTCAGGATTTAGGCTTAATAGGTAGTTGTATTGGCAGATATTCTATGTCATTATTATACAGAAGTAGTAGGCATAGACATTTACAAGGCAAATTAATATAGGAGATTACTATTTGCTAGATATAAATTTTGGAGCTACTTATGTTACTGTTAGACAATGAGAAAAAAGCCCCTTCCCTTCCTCTTTTTGAAGGATATTATGCCAAGCTGAAGTAGATTTTAGAGCAGAATGCCTAATAAACTGAAGAGGGGATAACTCTTTCCCCACATGGAGCTCAACCTTTAGCCAAGAAAATAACACAGGAAACTTGTCTGCGTCTATGAACTTTATCCCAACATCCTCTTCATGCAACTTGTAAGGCCAAAATACTGAACAAAACAAAATGTCAAAGAGTCCTGCATGGTTGTCGTCAACTAAGGTCTGCCATCTGGGAAAAACTCCTTCATCCCATTTTCCAGCGGAGGCTTTATGATAAGCTCCTTGACAATGAAGAGTCAGTTACTTAGTACTCTCCAAGGGAGACCTTGAATTTTGATGATTAAAAAAAAAATACAAAGACAAAAAAAAAGTCAATTAACTTACTTTATGTATCATTGTCTAGGTAGAAGAAAGAGATACAAGCCTAAAGACAAAAATAATAAAAATACAAAAAGAACATGGGACCACAAAGAAAACACAAAGTCATGTGATAAAGAGTAAATGACAACCAGCTGGAAAGCATTAAGAGATAGAAGACCAAGACACATTAAAGTAGGTTTTTAGACATTTCTTTGATGGAGTAATATCAGTCAAGTAATTAAAATATATCCAAAATAGGAAGACTCATCAAAAGAAGCAAATCTGGAACACTCAGTAAAAGCAACAAAAAGAAAACCTCTTCAAGGAAGAAGATTTCGCCGAGATTTAAAGGGTTTACAAATCCAATCAAGATGCTTGAAGAAAGAAAATCAACAAAGTTCTGATTGAAGGAAATCAAGATGGAGGGATGCTATCAAAGTCAAATGTTTTTTAAGTAAGAACAAGGAAGGAGAAACAAATATGGAAGCTGCTATCAAGAGAAGATAAAGTTTAAAACTCTTAATTCTTAAATAAGATTAAAGTTGTAAAATTTCATAGAGGAGACAAAATACCAAGATTGAAGGAATCAAGTCAAAGGTACAAAGGCTAAGTTTTTGAGTACTACAAAAAGGAAGAAGAAAAAACACCAAAGATCATCGAAGTTGTGCAAATAACCTATAAGAAATTATTTCAGTCACATTCATCTAATTTTTCATTTCTTGTGAGTTAATATAAGAGAAAAAGTCAGACAATTTTGATCACAAAAGACAGTACCCATATACTTTAAAAAGTGACTCATTTATTTCATCTAAATATTCTGATTGTTATAGTTGATGGTGAGTTTAGAAATTATTTTGTTTGTAGTTAATAGTCAAAATTATGTGTTACTGGTGAACAAGTAAAACCAATGTTGTAAGGATTGATTAATTAGTAGTGAAAAATTTCTTAGGAGTCAATGAGATTAGATGTAGGTCTTATGTTGAAGTCGAAATAGGATAAATTGTTGTGTTCCTTTCCACCTCTTTATTTTTTTAAGCTTTAATTTTTAATTT
>JASKGM010000009.1:17073199-17084256 GCA_034509205.1 Ceratonia siliqua | reverse complement strand
TTTAATTTTTAATTTGAAGCAAAATAGTTTTAAAGTACCTTTAACTTTTCATGTACTTCAAAAGTTTTAAGGGATCCCTCTTAACAAAAGTTTTATTTAGAATAAATTTTGAAAAATTCAAACAAAATTACTTTATTTATATTGTACCAATTCACCTTCCTATTGTTGACTTTATTTTGATCAAAGATGTACATACATGTGACCAAGAGCAAGAAGTAAAGAGACGAAGCAAAATTTAGGGAGAAGATGCAACTCATTTGTTGGTGTGGTCAATTACGTTGTCTTCTTAATGATGAGGTGTTTTATATTGGCAGATATCCATGCATCTTATTATACAGAAGTGGCCATACGCCTTATTTATCACAGAAAGCAAGAAAGCTAATCAAGAGAAACTTAATCAAAACGGAACCAAAGTGAAACAATTTTTAGGTATACTGCTACTGCTTAAGAAACTCCCATTTTCCCCACTATTTTTTTTAAAAAAAAAATATGATTAAGAGGAAGCAAACAACATTTTATTTTACTAGGATATCAAGCTGCAGTAGATTTTATAACAGTCTGCCTAATAAACTGAAGAAGTCCTACCAGTTTTTCATGAGGAGGGGTTAACTCCTTCACCACATCTAGCTCCACAATAGCAGTTAGCCGAGAGAATAACAGAGGAAACTTATTAGGGACTATGACCTTTGCACCAAGAACTTCTTCTTGAGCCTCCTAAGGACCAAACGACGAACAAAAGACAATGTCTAGGAGTCCTACGTTGTTGTTGTCAATACAAGATTTTCCATCTGGGAACAAGTCCTTCATTCCATTTTCAAGCAAAGTCAGTTTCTCATACATCTCCTTTATGCTAATTGTGGCTCTGCTCCTTCAGCTTTAAATACTTCAAAAATGGCATGAAGTATTTGCATTAATAAAATACTCAAGCGTAAAAGATAAGACCATAGATAAGTTGACTCAGGCTAAGTTGCTTTCTTCTCATTAATCTAAATATTGTAATTAATATTAGCTTCTCTGCTTAACATTTTTATTTGTTTCGTTTTGCAAGTTCCTTTCCCGCATCGTTGCAAAAATAATGAACCTTCTTCACGTAATCAGTTTCAGTTTGTTAAAAAACTATAAATCACTGCTAGTATCAGAAAATTTGAACTTTAAGTTCAAAGAAAATAACTTTGACTTTACTATTTAGCAGCTCTTTAGACACTCTGACATCTCAAGCAGAAATGAAGAAAAACATGTGAAAATGAAAGAATTTAAGACAGGCAATCTTTAGGTAGTGGTTACTTTGTACTTCTAATTACCTGTTCATCAATGAACTCAGAAGCGTACTTGGGCTCTTCTGTAGAGATTAAGAGGGAGCGGTTTAAGACCATGTTTCCAGGTTTCGTCAATGTATTCAAGTATGACAAATGACTCACAAATGTCCTTTCCATTATAGACACGTACAGGCACCTTCTTGTGCACAGGATTGTATTTGAGAAGCAAGTCGCTTTTGTTTGCCAATCTTCTTCTACATAATCAAAAGGTATGCCCTTGAATTTGAGGGCCAATTCCACCCTCTTCACATAAGTGCTAGCCCACATTCCGTGCAGGATCACCTTGTCTTGCTCTGCCATGATCTCTTTAGATAATTAGTTTTCTTACGATAACAGATAGAGTTCATGGGCAGCTTCATGTAAGTATGAAATTGTTTGAACTTGTTCCACAAGTTACTAATTCGGACTAGAATAATGCTCTGAATATGATTTGAGCATCCAGTTAACAATCCTATTACTCTAAGATGAACAAAGTCATAATGGATACATTAAAAATTAAACTGTTCCAAGTTCCAACCCCTCTAAGGATAAGCCCGTTTGACCATGAGGAACTGTTCCGTTTTACCCAACCTTTGTGTTATTGCTTGCTACATTTGTACACCTATTTACATTTACTTACCATATTTGTTTAATGAGAAAAGTCAGTGTCATAATTTGATAGAAAAAGAAAAGTAGTTTTTTTTGGTGCTACTGATCTAATCGGTTTTTTCACATATTACCTTCATTTTTAATTATTAGAAGCACGGACTCAAATAACTGCTTTAAGAAAACACACAAGCATTATTTCAAAGACGTTGACTAAGCTATAAGTTGCTTATTTTACACACTGAGAAAGTCCCATTTTCCCCACTAATTAAAAAAAAAAATGCTTAAGAGGAAGCAAACAGCAGTCCATCTTATTAGAATACCAAGCTGCAGAACTATCTGCCTAAGAAACTGAAGAATTGCCACCAGTTTTTCACGAGGAGGGGTTAACTCCTTCACTGCATCGAGCTCCACATTAGTAGTCAGCCAAAAGAACAACATAGGAAACTTCTTAGGGTCTATGACCTTTACACCAAGAATTTCTTCTTGAGCCTTGTAAGGGCCAAATACTGAACGAAAGACAATGTTTAGTAGTACTACGTTCAGTACGTTGTTGTTGTCAGTACAAGGTTTGCCATCTGGGAATAAGTCCTTCATTCCATTTTTAAGCAGAGTCAGTTTCCCATATATTTCCTCTATGGCTTTTTGATGCTCTTCTCCTTCATTTTCACTGCATTGAGCTCCACAATAGCAGTCAGCCAAGAGAACAAAAGAGGAAACTTCCTAGGGTCTATGACCTTTGCACTAAGAACTTCTTCTTGAGCCTTGTAAGTGCCAAATACTGAACGAAAGACAATGTCTAGTAGTACTACGTTCAGTACGTTGTTGTTGTCAGTACAAGGTTTGCCATTTGGGAACAAGTCCTTCATTCCATTTTTAAGCAGAGTCAGTTTCTCATATATTTCCTCTATAGATTTTTGATGCTCTTCTCCTTTATTTTCACTGCATCAAGCTCCACAATAGCAATCAGCCAAGAGAACAACAGAGGAAACTTCTTAGGGTCTATGACCTTCACACCAAGAACTTCTTCTTGAGCCTTGTAAGGGCCAAATATTGAACCAACGACAATGTCTAGTTGTACTACGTTCAGTATGTTATTGTTGTCAGTACAAGGTTTGCCATCTGGGAACAAGTCCTTCATTCCATTTTTAAGCAGAGTCAGTTTCTCATATATTTCCTCTATGGCTTTTTGATGCTCTTCTCCTTCAGTTTTGGTTATTTCAAACATGGTCTCAACTACCTGCTTCAGAAAACACACAAGCATGAAACCAGAGATGTTGACTCAGCCTAAGTTGCTTCTTTTCTCATTGATCTATATATTTACTATAATATTAGCTTCTCCTTAACATTTTTATTCGTTCCCTTTTGCAAGGTGCTAAATGCTAACAGCAGTTTAACCTTTTAGTTTCAAAGGAAGAAAAAACAAATTAAACTTCACTATTTAGCAGCTCTTTAGGCACTCTGACAAACAAGTGCCATCCATGATGATGAAATCCCAGGATCAAATCAAACTACTAATACTAAAATATGTGAAAACTAATGCAATTAAGACAGACTTGTAATTGAGTAAGATAAGGTAGTGGTTACTGGGTACTTTACACTTCTTCTAATTACCTGTTCCTGGAATACCTTAAACCAGAACCGTACTTGGGCTCTTTTATAGGGATCATTAGGGAGCAATTTAAGGCCACTTTTATCATTCCTCCCTTTTGCTCTTACTTGCTACATTTGTACACCCATTTTCGTTACTGTACCATATTTGTTTAATGGGAAAAGTCAGTATCATAATTTGATAGAAAAGGTAACGCAGATTTTGAAGCAGATTGAGAAAAAAGAAAAAATTCGAAATTGTCAAGAATGGGATTCGAACCCATGCCCTTTCGGACCAGTACCTGAAACTGGCGCCTTAGACCAACTCGGCCATCTTGACAGTACACACTTTTTCCAAGAATAATTGTTAATATTCTTATAGGTAGCCACAGCTCATTGCTACGCAATCTCATTGTGCGAAGGTAATGAAACAGTATGCATGACAAAGACGAGGCAACGTTGGAGAAAATAAGTTATTATAAATTCGAATTTTTATTTGATAAAAAAATTAAAAATTTATATTTCATTAACAATACTATATATTAAATATTTTTATAAAAATTATTTAAAATTAAAATTGCCAGATTTTCGATATGTAAGAAATGTTATGTTAATTTATATTTTGTACCAATTTTTAAAAACGAGTTCTCTCGTTATACCTTTGAAAAACAAAATTATAGTAAATAGAAATTTGTAGCCTTTTTAGATGGGACTAAAAATGAGGTTATGTTTCGCCAATGAGCATTACAAATTTACAAGGCCTCTTTTTGTTTTTTGTTTTTTGTTTTTTAGGCCAAGACACGATTTTCTCCTCTTTAAATCCAACGAATGGAAGATTGCCACGTCATCATAAAACGGGACCCACGTATCAAGATCTGGCGGCTAACAAGGAAGTAGGAACTCATCAGTTTTCCATCGCGGCAGTCTGAGCCGCACAGGAGGGAGAGGGAGAGAGAGAGAGAGAGAGAGATGGGATCGCCGGGAGAGTGGTTGGAGAAGGCGTTGATTGATCTCTGCCAAAAGATAGAAACAGGTTTAGGTTTAGGTCTGGACAAAGAAATCATAACGGGCCTGGTTTCCTACTGCGAGCTTGCTGATCCCCATGATGCTAAAGAGTACCTTGACGTAACCTTTCTCTCTCTCTTCTCTTTTCCCATATTCTACAGATTGATGGGGTTTTTTTTCTTTCTAATTTTTGTTTCAGCGCAATAAGATCTTTCTTATTCTGTTTGCCTATATGGGTTCTTTTTTGTTTTCTGCATAGTGGGTATTATATGGTAAGTGAAGTGTTTCAGTAATGAGTCTTACGGCATTTAGGTTCAACAGCTATTAATGAAGTGCAAAATTTTAAATTACATACAATAATTGAAATCCGGGGGTTAAGAGACATTAGGGATAGTGTTGATGACTGAATTGGGGAAGGAAGTAGATTGTAAGACAAAACGGAGTTTCAGAAAGCTTATTTATGATATTTTATATATGTAATTGGACAATGATGTTCGAAGTGGAAGTCATGGAACCAGTTAATGTTAGGGACTTGTCCCTGGGACCTGTTCTTCCATAATTAACAACCGATTAGGTATTCTATCATTTCAAGTATCATTTATGTTTTGGGTTGTAGGCTATCTTTCACTCTTACATTCACACATTTCAGGTTGGCAAACCTGTACAAACCTGATGCAAGGCAGCGTGCACCATGCATGCATCAGGCAAATTGCTAGTATAGTTATATTTAACGTCAAAAATTTGGATTTAAGATTGTCAGTCAGACATCTTTACCTCAGGACAGTGGCTATTGGGCTTTCTTTTAATGATAGAGAAATCTATGATGTGCTACATTTAGTTTCATAATAAGAATGCCGTCTTTGGCAAATTCAGCCGCCTCTTTCTTTCCTCGCTGCACCATTTCTTTTACAGAAGTGTATGGTTTTAAGGTGCTTACTGATACTCAGTTTAAACATTTAAATTACAATGATTTTTTCATGTTAACTAATTGCACCCCTCAAATTCAACCCAAGAATATAATTTCTATAAAACATGTTCTTGCAATATGACATTTGAATGGATTTTGTGCAGATGTCAACTTTTAATATTGTAATATATAAGCATTTAACTATTACAGTTTGGAATAGCTTTGAATATGACAGAAATTGTTGAACTTCTTCACTCTCTCTTCATGAGCAGAGTGCAATTAAAATGAAATTCATCAGTTGATCCTTGCTTTATAAGGATTAAGGACAAATGAAGTTTTGGGGATGAACAGTTTCAAATATTTTTACAATACATGCATATATATACATAATGCTTAGATAATTTTTGTAGTGGGCCTTGCATTCTCCCTTATGATCGGTGAATGCAGTCTGATTATGTTGTCCCTATTTATCACTTGGATTGTAAACTGGAAAATGCAAGTCTAAATAGCTTAATCTTTTGTTTTCTTGCAGAATATAATTGGCCAGGAAGCAGGCAAAACTGTGATTGAAGAATACTTACGACGGAGAGGTCACTCAGAATTCAGCAACAAGTCAGATGCTCCAAGTTCAAAGTTACATGCCTATGTCAAACCACCTTCAGTTGAAGCATCTGCTAGTGGAGCTAAGAAATCATTGAGAGCACCAAAAGCAGTGACAGTCCCCAGCCATCATGTGGAACCCAAACAAAATCCAGTTGTCAATAATCAGGAAAATCAGATTCCAATCCAAGGAAGTGAATCAAAAACATCAAACAAAGGAAACCAAGTGAATTCTAAAAAGAAGAAAGCTGGGAAACCTGTTTCACTTGCTGAGGCTGCCAAAGGGTCAATTGTATTCAAGCAGGGAAGACCATGCTCATGTCAAGCACGTCGTCACAGACTGATCAGCAATTGCTTATCTTGTGGCAAAATAGTTTGTGAACAAGAAGGAGAGGGACCTTGCAATTTCTGTGGTGCCCTTGTGTTGGTAGAGGGAACCACATATGCTGGTCTGGAGGAAAGTTTGCCTTCCTTGTCAGATGCTGAAGCTGCCGCTGAAGCTTATGCAAAGAGGCTTGTTGAATATGACCGAAACTCTGCAGCTCGTACAACAGTTATTGATGATCAAAGTGACTACTATGAGATTGATGGAAACAGTTGGTTGTCAAAGGAGGTATTCTATTTTGTTAGCAACTGTAATCACGTTTCATCAGTATGCAAGTATGTCACATTCAGCTGTGACTTAATTTTTCCTTGTTTTCTCTTAGGAAAAAGAACTTTTGAAGAAGAAACAAGAGGAGATGGAAGAAGCTGAGCAAGCCAAACGAAATAAAGTTGTTGTGACTTTTGATCTAGTTGGCCGCAAGGTTTATTTCTTTGTCATTTAATTAGACTTAAAAGTTACTGGTCACATTTGCTGCAGCAAAAATTATCTTGCGAGTCAGATTGGAAACAAATGTATCTTTCATTATTCTTGCATGATTCTTTACAAGTATCTACAGATCTATCTCAAGTTATCTTGCTGCTTTGTTTTAAAGGTTTCACATATCATGGTTTTTACTTGATAGCGAAATACTTGATAGTGATATGCAGAAGTCTTTTTAGGGTCAGATGTAGCTATGATTAGTTTTGAGTGATAACTGTTATGCTAGGAAGTATTAGATTCGTTTTCATTCTTGACCTCTCTCTTTGATGTTGCTTATATAGCAGCATTTGCATACTTGTTTACAGCAAACCCTGTCTTATGTTAGTGCATTTTTCATTTGGATTCTAAAAAAATATCTTGCAGGTACTTCTGAATGAAGATGAAGTTTCAGAATTACAGTCTGACAATAGAATATTACGTCCACCAGATGAAAGGGAAGTGAACCGTATCAAACCAAATCCAACTCTTAAGATTCAGCCTGTTTTTGTGGACCCGGGTTTGAGTAATAAGTCTTCTAAAGATAGAAAACCAAACAAAGGCCTAAGAAAGGGTTTGTGCTTGGAGATCACTGGGAGGGTGCAGCATGATAGCAATGACTTGAAATATATTATGATGGAAAGCCAATTGGCAGCAGCTTCAAATGGGAAATTTAGGTAAGTACGTTCGGTAAATGGTGGACTGCACGTTGGAGATGATGGTGAATGTTTACTGGATAATGAGTGAAGTGTAGCATCCAGATTCCAGGGATTTCTGGTATCCTTTTATTCTCTCTCTCTCTCTAACTTTTGTTTCTACACATTGAGACTACTGTTAATATATTTTTCCAAGAAAAGGAAGTAAATGAGGTGAAGAATTTTTAGCTTTTTTTTTTTACTTTTTCTTTCAGGATGCACATGCAGAATTGCAGATATTAGTATCAATCTATACTTGCAGTTTCTTCCAACTTTACATTTACAATGATTGTTTTAGTTGAAGTAACGTTTACTGATTCAATTGAATTTACAATGCTTAGCCAGACTAGATTACATCTCAGCGAGCAAGTAGACAGTAGACCCCCCCCCCCCCCCTTCTCCCAAAAATGTTTGATGGCCAGGTGTCTGGAAAGAAAAATATGTATCACAGACGGATAAATGTTTTAGTTTGTTTGTTGTTTGAATGTGGGTTATTTTAAGTTGCATCTTAAGAGAGAATAGAATTGAGAAATTGGATTTGGACTCGGGTGTTTTTCACCTAAGCCGTTAAGCAGAGCATATGCACCGAGTAATCTAAATTATTGTGTAGAAGCAGAGACTTGAAACAGGACCTGCCTGTTATAATTAAGAATCACAGAAAAATAAAAATAAAACCTAACATTAGTAGCTCAGAGCAGTATCTTGTCCTGCTATGTCAAGAACGAATACTGAATGGTTAGTGCCAAAGCTGTATTTGTCCGTTGAGTTGAAGCTTGCTTGTGAATACATGAACATATACTCTGTTCGCTATAATAATGTAACTGGTGCAAGTTTCTGATTCTCCTATTCAGTTATCCGCTCTGCCTCTGTTTTTTTCGTAGATTTCGATTTTAATTTTATTAAGTATTTGAAAATCTATTTTATTGAGGATATGATATATTAAAAATTATAAGTTCTTATATATTTGATGTGTTATAACTGACAAAATCATAATATACTTCATACTCAATTAGTTGAGAAATTCTAGCAAGGCATTCATTTTTGCTTCATAAATTAGTTGCACACCATTCTTAAGTTGGAGGGCATCTAACGTATAAAATTTACAGAAGATCAAATTTCTCTAATTAATGTAGCCTTTCCAGTGTACACTCAACGTGGAGATGTTGGTCAAAGGCGCCAGATTAAGGTTCTGGTCCGAAAGGGCGTGGGTTCACATCCCATTCTCCGCAGTTTATTTATGTTTTAAATTTATACTTTTTAATCTAAATTTAATTTTTTATGGTTTTTTTTTGTGGAGAAATTCTAGCATATAGTTTAAAATTTTTATTAAATTAGTATTCATTTGTTTTTTTTTAAATAAAATGTTTTAAACAAATTTTTTATAAAAATAATTCTATAATAAGGCTTTTTTATTATTTGTTTTAATAGAAAATTTATACATTTTTTTTATTTAGATTATACAAAGAAAACTTTTTGTATTATGGTAGTTGGTGATGTTATAATGGCCGTGCCTAGTATGGTACTAGTTGTGATAGCTAATTTAGATTTTTCAAAGAAAAAAAAAGTTTATGTAGTCTAATTCATTTTCAAAATTTTTATTTTAATTTGAGTCCAAATTTGACTTATTTTAAAATTCTTCATTTGGAATCAAACTCATCTTGAATAAAAAATTACTATGTTTGAACTTTAGTCTATGCCCGACTTGATTTTAACTTCTTTATTTGAGTCCAAGCTCGGCTAAAACATATATTCATGCTTGTTTTCAAAAATTCTAGTTGGAACCAACATCAATCTAAATAAAAAGAAAAATGTTTAGGTTTAAATCCAAACTAAGCATATTTTCAAATTTTTTATTTAGGCTTAACTCGATCCAAATAAAAATATCTTCAGACCAAGGAGAAAATTTTCCCATTCCTATTCCTTATGATGTTGATAGGCTAATATTTGTGAGAACCGAATATAAGAAAATAATTAAACTAAAATGTACAATTAAAAAAATAATAGCAAAGTTAAATTATTAGTTAAAAAATATTTTAATTTTCATATTAAAAGTTATAGATACTATTTTTTCATAATAATAGAAAGGGACAATTATAATGGATGCCATATGAGACACCTATTCTTTATAAGGTGTCTCATGGCATCCAAATTCTCATTTGGTACCACCAAGGAACAATGTACTTTTTACACATAGTACCTTGGCACCCCACCAAGTAAAAATTTAGGTGCTATAGACATCATGTAGAAATAAGATATTTCAAATCATACCCATTAATAATTTTCTTTAATAAAAGTATGAAATTACTAAAATATATATACATATGAGAAAGTTTATGATAAATTTAAGTTATGGTGTCACCGATAACATAACATCATGATTATTATTAAATGAAATAGGGTATATGCATATAATGGTGATGCATCATACTACGTTATCGGTGACGTCATACCTTAGAAGTATTGTAACCTGACCTTTGAGAGTTAGAAGGATAAATTGGTACAATATAAATAAAATTAAATTTTTTTGTTAAAATATTCAAAATAATAATTTTACAAAAAAGGTCCCTTAAAACTTTTGAGGTGCTTGAAAAGTTTGATATACCTCAATATCAGTTTGTATCATATTTGAAATTAAAACTTAAATAACATAAAAAAAGATGGGAAGGAATATAATATTTTATCTTGGTTCAGCCTCAATATGAGATTTACGTCAAATTTCCTTGACTCTTAGGAAATCTTCTCAACTAATCAACAATACTTTACATCCTGATTTTTCTTGTTCACCATAAATAAGTAGTTTTACTGCTCACCACGAATATGATAGTTTTCAAGTTCACTACCAACAACAAATGGTTTTCATTTGCTCACCATAAACGAAATCATAAATTTTAAATAAAAATAAAGACTCTCTTAAAAAGTATATAATTTGCCCTTTATGCTCGCTTTTCTTTCTATTTTTATTTTTGAAATTTCACAAGGTAAATAATAAAATAAAAAGAATTAATCTGCAAATATTTCTCACAGGTTTAGATGTGTAGTTTTTGTTCGTTACTTTTTTGTGCTCCTTCTTCTTTTATAACCTTCAAGAACTAGCCATTAGACCCTTGATTTATTATTTGATTTTGTTTCTCCTCTATTAGAGTGGATTTTGAAAGACTTCCACTATGTTTACAATTTCCTTTTCGGGTATTATTGACTTCTTCCTTTTTTTTTTCATGATTCATATTTGATGAGAGGAGAGAGAGATTTGCTTTGTTTCATTCTTCACGTTTATTTTCAAATCTGGATCTTCCATGAGTTCTGCAGTTTTCCTTCCTTTCCTTCTTATTCGATATGAGATCTTTCCTCTTTAAGCTCAGTTGTGCTATTCTGATATTTGATTTTGCCAAGATCTATGATTCCATTCTTTACTTTTGTTTTGTTTTAACTTTACTTTTGTTTTGACTTTCTTTTCCACAATTTCTTCCTTTGTCTTTTGTCGAGCTCGGTTGTGCTATTCTTATTGTGGCCTTTGTCTT
>JASKGM010000009.1:17057282-17073099 GCA_034509205.1 Ceratonia siliqua | reverse complement strand
CCTTTGTCTTTTGTCGAGCTCGGTTGTGCTATTCTTATTGTGGCCTTTGTCTTATATTCTCTTTTGTCTTCTAGTACTTTTGTTTCTCTTTCTTCCACCACTTCAATTTCCCTTCATTGAACATTTGTCTTTATTCTACTTTCTCTTTCTTCCACCTTTTTTCCACCCATCATGTAATCTTGTGTCAGCAAGCCTCTTAGCTATTTTTCTTCACTTTTTCACATGTCCCAACCAACTTTGTTTTGAAATTATTCCTTAATAGTCGCCAGTTGGTTTGATATTTAATTGCTCATGAATTGTCTTTTCTTGGTGGTCCCATGTAATTGTCTTGTTGTATATTTAATTACTGTCTTCATCATTCTTTTTCTTTCTTCCACCTAAGACATTACCTTGCATGAATGCTCATTGCTTCATTGTTTTTTTATTCACTTTTCACCACTTTTTCTTATTTTCTCATTTTGTTTTTTTATTTATTTTGTTATTGAATGCTTGCAAGGACTCATTTTTTTTTTATTTACACATTGGGAGCTCAAAATTTTCATAAATGCTTCGTCATTATTCCTACAAATTCATATTCCAAATATAGCAAATAATTAGTGTAGTAAATTATACTTTGACTTCATTTGAATTTTGATTTGAATATCTTAATAATTTATGGCATAAAAAATGTTTTTCAAAATTATTTGTTATAATCAAAACTCTAAATCATTCCTTAATAAAACTAATGAAACATTGGGACTAACAACCTTATAGATAATATTAAATTGATATATATGGTAAGAACATTTTAGTAATTTTATATTTAGTAGGAACCTCATAGGGTGAATGATATAATCTTGGTCCTCATTTCTTGAGGAGCACTTTTTTCCCTCAATCTCTTCTTCCTGGGTAGGGGTGTGCACGGGTCGAGTAGGTTTGGTTTTGCAGATAATCGACCACTGAACTGAGCAACAATGAACGGCTTGGTTTGGTTTGGTGAAGGGGGATATTTGGTTACAATAACCAAACCTAACCGCTATTTGGCGATTTGATTGGTTCAGGTAGATGATTAGGAAAGCAACACATAGCTATTAGACAATGCTAAATCCTTCTGTACTCTTTTACATCAAGTTCATGAATGCATGTGTTTTACAATTTACACTACAAACCAAATAACAAGAAATGATGACAACCCAAATTACAGAAAGTTCATAAACGATATACAATCTTCATTCTTAACCATAATAGAGCATAACAGTAAATACTAAATAGAGAAAGTCACATTTCAGTTTTGGATTAGCCATCTAGATAATACTAGAATATTGAAGTGTCAAATTGATAGAAAAGACCCTTAAATTAAAAATTTAGAACAACAAAGAAGAATCATAAAATTCTTTTTCCTTACCTAAAAATTGAAATGGCTGCAATCGACCAAATCAACGGCTGAAAAGGGTTACGGTGACTGGCAAGAGGTTGACGGCAAGTTCTGAGTCGATGGCTCCTAAGGCGGTGATTGGAAGCAAAAGCTAGTGACAGTGGACGATCTTCGACTCTTCGAGCTTCAAGGTGGTTTTGGGTTTCCTCTTGTTTGAACTTTGAGACTTGACAATTTGATTGATTTATGTGATTTCTATTTAAGTATTTTTTAAAATCTAAATGCCCTAAAAATAATGATAAAATCTAAAAATCTAAATGACTAAATCCCTAATCAGATAATCAATTTAATGACTAATGAGTAATGGCCCTAATCTGATAAGTTATATTTTATTTTTATAACGTGTAAATAATTAAATATAAAGTATATATATTAATATATAAGTATATTAGGGTTGGTTCGGTTTAACCGTTAGTTAGGAAAATCTAAACCGTTAACTAAATCGTGTATCATTAAACAATGTTCGGGTTTGGCCGATCGACCCACGAAATGTCTAGTTAAGTGAGGTTATCTAATTGGCTCAGGTTGGTTTGGTTTGTTTATTGAGTCAAACTGCCCGATTGCACACCTCTACTCTTGGGATAAATTTTCTGTTACAGCCTCACCCTCATATAGGGTCATCCTGATAGGTCCTCGCATGGAGAGAATTTTTCTTTTTTAGTTTAAGCTTATATTTGCCTCTTTTTAAAATTCACATTTAGACTTAATTCAACTGGAATATAATTATTAAAATGTCCATATTTTTTTAGGTGAAGACTACCCTACAGCCTTGGGAGAAACGGATCCAGGCCTTTTCGACCTGGATCTTTTCTTAACTTTTCTTTCAATCTGGATTGTTCATTAAATTTTGGACAGTCACGATTAAATGCACACGCAAAGTACACGTACTTTGTCAAACAAATATTGACCGTCCAAAATTAAAATGAATGGCTCAGATGGAAAAGATTCCAGCCTTTTCTTAGAGAAAAGGCTGGGATCCGGATCCAGTCTTAGGTAAGTTTTATTGTGCCGATTTTTTATTTTGTTATTTTTTATCTTGATTTTTTTTTACTTATTGACATTAATTAATTATTTTTTCTATCATATGTATTTTTTGAAAATTTTTAAAATTTTTTTACATTTGCTTATATTATTCATTCATAAATAAAAAATTTTAAAAATTATTAAAAAAATTATTAAAATATTAATTATTAAAAAAATTAAAACAAAAAATAACAAAATAAAAAATCGACTGAATACAACTTAGCATTTTTTAAACTGTAAGAAAGTCATAGGCCATTTTTTTTAATGTTTTTATTTGAATATGAGTTCAACTCAAATTAAAATTTACGGGTCTAATTAGCGAACGTGTGATTTGGAAACCAGAGTATTTCCTAACGGGCAGATTCCAAGTGGTCTGAAGTGGGCGGTTGTGATTGGCTACAACTCGCTTGGGTACAAAGGGGTTGATGCAATTCTTAACTAACCAATGGAAACTTTCCCACGAAGGTGTGAAGCAGCAGCCGCACTGAGATTTCCGTGTGTCCTCGTAATTCTCGCAACACCTCGGTTCCCGAACCCAACACCCTATCTCACTCCTATCCAATTATCCAAACCCCTTCGCCATTGCCCAAATCTTCCACACCCATTTTCATACCCTGCGGATCCTTTACAGTTTCCAATCCATCCACTGCCAAACAATGAAGGTGTCTTTTTTATTTGACGAGGCCCACTGAGATTGTCAACTTTGCCTTCTTGGATCAGTAAGAATTCTTCCGGCTTCATTCACTTACTTTTATTATTTTGTTTCCTTTGACCATTCTAACGATTTCAACCGCTAAAGCTTTTTCCTTTTAGTTTCCCATACTTTTTTCTTCTGAATTTTCTCGAGGGAGGGTGAATTTGTTTATAGAACTTGTTTGATTAATCAAATCCCAATTTTTTACGTGGTCTTCTCTTGGTTCTCTATTCTGTGAATGAGATAACACAAGGGAAACAGAAGAGGTCTCGTCCATGTTTTGTGTGCGTACTTTACTAAAGTTGACTTTTATTAACTCTGTTGCGCTCAGTTGACAGGTGGGTTTTGTTAGATAAGCACACTGTTAATGATTTATTTAGCGGTTAATTGTCTTTTACCTTTAAATTTTCATCATACGAGTAGGAAACCAGCAACGCTGTTAGTATTAAGGTTAATTTGTCAAAACTTGGATTTATATAGATTATTTTGTTAAGGGTGATCCTCTGTGTTGTTGCCATTTTGCAAATGCAGAAATAAAATACTTTTCTTTACCTTGTCCCATTATAGCAACTTTGAATTGGCATAAAAATTTGCAAGTGCATTCCTTCCAGAGGCTTGCACACAGTAGTATGTTTTGGGCCTTTTGGCCATTGACTGAATTGATCCAAATGACCATAACTATGAGTTCATTTTTATGCATTAATGATTAATATATTCCGCTTTAAATGTGCAGCAATTCTGTACAGTTTTGAGAAAATAAAGGTTCATCATGAAGACAAAAGGGAATTCAGGAGACACTAGAAATAGGGGTTCAATGTCAGTTTTCATTATAGTTGGCTTGTGTGGTTTCTTCTATATATTGGGTGCATGGCAACGGAGCGGTTTTGGAAAGGGAGATAGCATAGCTTGGGAGATTACTAAACAGACAGATTGCAGTATTCTGTCTAATTTAAATTATGAGACCCACCATGATGCTGATGCTAGAACACCTGATGATTCTGAAGCAGAAGTCAAGTTCAAGCCATGCGAAGATAACTATATTGATTACACTCCCTGTCATGATCAAATGCGAGCAATGACATTCCCTAGAGAAAATATGGTTTATAGAGAAAGACACTGTCCTTCTGAAAAAGAAAAGCTGCATTGTCTCATACCTGCACCCAGAGGATATGCAACACCATTTCCATGGCCTAAGAGTCGTGATTATGTACCATATGCGAATGCACCTTACAAGAGCCTGACAGTCGAGAAGGCCGTACAGAATTGGATTCAGTATGAAGGAAATGTTTTCAGGTTCCCTGGTGGAGGAACACAGTTTCCCCAAGGAGCTGATGCTTATATTAATGAACTTGGATCTGTTATACCATTAGACAATGGGACGGTTAGAACTGCATTAGATACAGGCTGTGGGGTGAGTCAAATCATACGTAAACATCTTTGTTTTAGTTGAATCTGCTATGTTGTTCGTCTACATAATATTTGCATGCAGACATTCTTGCCAATGATGAGACATCATACATGGATAACCAATTATATGCGCTCCTAGTGGAGTCTTTCTGCTTCTGAATGCTACATCTATACAAATGTTCTCATTTCTTTAGTTCTTTCCTTTTATCCTTATTTTATTATAGAACTCATATTTGTGCATCTAGCTTTGATTCATCTATGTTATTGCTCATTCATTGCTTATCGATGGTGCTTAGGTTGCTAGTTGGGGTGCATACCTATTTAAAAAAAATGTTATCACAATGTCAATCGCACCAAGGGATTCTCATGAAGCGCAAGTTCAATTTGCCTTGGAAAGAGGTGTTCCAGCAATCATTGGCGTCCTTGGAACCATAAAGCTGCCTTTCCCTGCTT
The DNA here is from genome assembly GCA_034509205.1 of Ceratonia siliqua. NCBI lineage: Eukaryota > Viridiplantae > Streptophyta > Magnoliopsida > Fabales > Fabaceae > Ceratonia > Ceratonia siliqua. The sequence goes on along the minus strand of JASKGM010000009.1, from coordinate 17,068,108 downwards.
CATCTTTTGACATGGCACATTGTTCCCGCTGTTTAATTCCATGGGGTTCAAATGGTAAGAATAACTATGATGTGTCCGGCCTTGTGCTATAAAAATATTTCATTTGGTTCAACTAGTAAAATCTATTGCAATCTTTTAATGAATTGATTCCGTGGGCCATTGTGGTTTTTAGTCACAAATCTTTTTAAAATGTAATTATTGGATTTTTCTCACAGGTGGAATGTACATGATGGAAGTTGACCGAGTTCTTAGACCTGGGGGTTACTGGATACTCTCAGGTCCTCCAATTAACTGGAGGAGTAACTACCGAGCATGGCAGTGGCCTAAGGAGGAACTTGAGGAGGAGCAAAGGAAGATTGAAGAGATAGCTAAACTTCTCTGTTGGGAGAAGATACATGAGAATGGTGAAATTGCCATCTGGAGAAAAAGATTAAATAATGATGAATGCCCTGAACAAGATACTCAACCTGCACTATGTGAATCCACCAATGCAGATGATGTCTGGTAAATTGCCTTACTTTTACTTCTCTTTTTCTCCCCTTCCTTATTTCTTTCATCATTCACTTATTGCCCAAGCTAATAATCAATGTTAAGAAAGTCAGATACTTCAGGTTACTCTTGCACCAAATTATATGTTCTGCTACTTGGAAGTATAGTCAGTTTTAGTTTTTAAATGACTGCCTAAGTTTCTGTACATTTCTTGTTTATGAACACAAAACATAGAACCTGTTGAAAATTTGGCAATACTTTCCTGCCTTCAGTTGCCACTCTCCAGTGGTTAGTCTACCATTTTCTAGCTTTGGCCTTAGAAGAAAACAAGTGGAAGTTGGGAGTTTATTCTATATACTTTATTAAAAAGTATATTATGGCTGGGAAAGGGTACCTTTCAAGTTTCAAGATAATTATTTGATCTGCAAAGTATTCCTGGAGACCAGAGGTTTTCAGTCTGTTATGATGCAAACTTCTAGTATAATCCCCAACCTTTCGATTTTATTAATTTCGGCACTTCTCTGAAAGTTTTGCCACTGTCTAGGTACAAGAAGATGGAAAAGTGTGTAACTCCTTCTCCTGGAGCTAGTGGTTCATGGAAGCCATTCCTACAGAGACTCAACGATGTTCCTTCCAGAATATCCAGTGGATCCATTCATGGTGTATCTGTTGAGGTATTTGAGGAGGACAACCGATCCTGGAAGAAGCATGTGAGTGCTTATAAGCGGATCAACAAAATTATCAACTCAGGGAGGTATCGCAACATCATGGACATGAATGCTGGTCTAGGAAGTTTTGCTGCTGCCCTGGAATCTCCCAAATTGTGGGTTATGAATGTTGTGCCTACAATTGCTGAGAAAGATACTCTGGGTGTTATATTCGAGCGTGGATTGATTGGCATTTATCATGATTGGTAACTTCTGTTACATATTTTTCTCGTTAGTGCCTCCTCTACAAATGTAGCTTGTTATTGGGCTGGTTATATATTTCAATAATCTTAGCCTTTTAATCATAATTACTGGACAAAGGAGGGGGTAAGACAGAGCTAGCCTTTTTCCGTTAATAATTTTCTGTATTGTACCAGGTGTCAAGCCTTCTCCACATATCCTAGGACATACGATCTTATCCATGCAAATGGTGTTTTCAGCTTGTACAAGGATAAGTAAGTGGCTTCTTTCTTCTCGCCCTTTTTGAATTGTTAACTCTCTTTCAGAGTAATTGTTGTTTCTCATGGCTAGTCCTAGTCATATACATCTAAGTATAGCTGCATATGGAAAGACTAAATGAAAGTTCTATAACCAAAAATATAAGTACAAATTGGCAAAAATCTCGTGTTAATATAGACCATGCAGTAGAAATAACCTTGGAGACTGGTAGAAAACTACTTCAGATTTTCCCTGACTCAAATGATCAATACAGGTGTAGTGCAGAAGACATTTTATTGGAGATGGACCGTATCTTACGGCCTGAAGGAGCAGTAATATTCCGAGATCAAGTGGGTGTGCTAAGGCAGGTGAAAAGAATTGTGAGAGGAATGAGATGGAAAACTAAAATGGTAGATCACGAGGACGGTCCTCTTGTTTCAGAGAAGGTGTTGTTTGCTGTCAAGCAGTATTGGGTGGCAGGTGACAACACCACAAGCTCACAGTGATAGTGGAAGGAGGAAAAATGGAAGAATTGCTCCACAATGACAGCAGACGAAATGCTTCTACTGGCTATTCGGAATCATGATCTTTTATTAACTTCCAGCAGAGTAAGAAGCTATGGGACATGAAATTGTCCAGTGTCTATCATCAATGGGCGTATATGTGCATCTTTGTTAAAATGTAGAATTGATAGGCAATTAGGTATCCAAATTCTTTAGGGTGTATAGATATCATAATCATCAGATTTCATCATTTGGCTAATCCCTTCCTTCCAGGCTCTTCTCTCTCACTCTCTCTCTCTCTCTTGATCTCTGTGGAGATCTTCAAGCTAATGTTAAGATTTTGAATCTCAGGTCTAAATGGATCTGAGTTTTGGCATAAAATGACATGGGTAATTGCTTTTTGTGTTGCAGGCTTACTCACATGTTTATCCAAGAAAACTATAAATATCCTTTTTTTTTCCACCAAGAAAATGATAAATAATGCAAATAAATGATGAATGCTAATGAGAGTAATTTACTTGTCCTAAATTTATATCTTCAAAGCTGATTAATGGATATTAGTGTTGCGCATGTTAAAGTGTTCTTGAATATATTCATTTTATAATAATATTAATAATAAAACTTAGTATAGTTGAGGTTGACAAATTTTGCACTTCTAATTGCCTGCTGATAAAGAAATTTGCATTTAAAAGTAAATATCCTCATCTTAACTAGCAATTTTTTTCTAAAAAAAAGGTTCAGACCATATCCGAGTTGAACCGCTTTTAGGCGATTAAGTTAAGACAAATGAACGGCAGGCATAAATAAAATGACACGTGTTTTAAATCAAAGATTCGATCTTACAGTATCTCGAAAACGTCCAAGTCATCATAGTTGAAATGACGAATGTACCCCCGTAATGGAGAGCTGTCATGTATTTATTGGTTTACACTCTGAGGTCGCACATTCTGGCTATAGACGAGATATAAACCCCAAAACCCTAACCCTTTCGTTCTCTATCACACTCTTTCGCTCTGCTCTCGCACATTTTGAAGGAGAAAGTGCTAGGGTTTTAGGCAATCAAAGAGGGGTTTGTGAGGGCCTTGTGTGGGCGAGGGAAAGAGAGAGAAGAGGGGAAGCAAGGCGAAGATGGTGGCCGATAAGACCAAGAAGTTGAAAGTTTCCGAGAAGGGCGAGAACATGGAGGATATTGACGGAGAGCTTGTCCTCTCCATTGAGAAGCTGCAGGAGATCCAAGACGATCTCGAAAAGGTATCCAAGCCAATAGCAGATGCTCATATTTCATAAGCAGTTTCTTTTTATGTTTCAGTAATACAGTTTGCCTAAACTGAGGAATGGAAGTTTTTGATCTTCATGCCTAATCGGTTTTAGGTTTCCAAGTGGATGTTTCAAAACCATAATGCAATTTATTGGTTCTAGCTTCAGGTTTAAGATAAAATACTAACGGTAATGTAATTTTGCGGTTGGATGCTTGCTTCTGCTCTGGGGTCTCTTAATTTCATAAGCGTAAAAGTAATTAATTATGTTTCAGAATGTCATAAAATCAAACTGTGGTTTTTACTGCACTAGTGATTGTGAGCTATATCAACCTTGTCTATTTTGTAATGAATATTCATTCTTTTTTCTTTTGATGGACGTTGTAGATCAATGAGGAGGCCAGTGATAAAGTTCTCGAAATAGAGCAGAAATACAATGAGATACGGAAGCCTGTCTATGACAGGAGAAATGAGATTATCAAATCTATTCCTGACTTCTGGACAACAGCTGTTAGTTATCTTTTTTTTCTTTGTTGATTGTTTAATTGTGACAAAATGTAATTTTGTTGCCATCGTGAAGTTAGAAATGTATTGCTAAGTTGTTCACTTGTTCTCCTTGTGCAGTTTCTGAGTCATCCTGCTCTTGGTGAGCTTCTGAATGAGGAAGATCAGAAGGTTTGAACATCACTAGAATTTGAATTTTATGAACCACAAGTATTCCTCACTCTTACATGCGTTTCTTTTAATTATTTACTTCCATAAATGTTCTGGGTGTTCATATCAAGGTTCCATGGAAGTAGTGTCAATATTTTTGTTTGTTTGATTGCAGATTCCTGTTTCGTAACTTTATTTCGTTATTGACTTCTTATTTATAGATATTTAAGTATTTGAGTTCTCTGGAGGTTGAAGATTTTAAAGATGTCAAATCAGGCTACTCAATTACCTTTGTAAGTTGCTTTTCCTCTCCTGCCCCCTCCCTCCATTTCATTGGTGTTATATCATACAAACTATTTCCAAATCACTTGTAGGTTGTGGAAACTTATTGTATGCCTGAAGGCCCTGAACAGTTTATTTCATTGAATAGTAACTTGTTTTTAGTTTTTTTTCTTGTTCAGAATTTCAATCCCAATCCCTTTTTTGATGACACGAAGCTTACAAAGACTTATACCTTCCTTGAAGAAGGAACAACAAAGATCACTGCTACGCCTATAAAATGGAAAGAGGGCAAGGTAAGGCTTTGAGTTTTGCTTTCTTTCCCCTCTTCTTTTAGCTTCTGCACAATTTGTTGTACTTGTTTTACCATAGCACATTTTTCTTAAATATGAAGGGCATACCCAATGGAGTCAATCATGAGAAGAAAGGGAACAAGCGGGCTCCTACTGAAGTCAGGTTGGTGTCTAAACTTTATTATGTTTTGTTACACAGAAATGTTGAAAGGAAAGAACACAATGTTTGTGCTTACATGTTTAACTAGCAAGTTGAATGTGTTAAAACTTACTGGCTTTGTATTTAAGTCTGATGGTCATAAGACATAGATTGCTGCGGGTTGACCTTTTTCTTTTTAAAGAAACAAAATGATCATCTGGATTTTGGTGGGTCTGAAACGTGTCTGTGATGACAATTTCATGTCCAAATGTTGTAAGCTAAACCTTGATATCCAGATTTAGTTCTCCCATGAGAGCGAAGTTATTAAGCAAGCTGATTAATTAGCACATCAAGAAGGGGGACTTGATTAAACAAAGCTTGCTCACAGTATTAAACTAAATTCCTCTATATCTAAGTTACGCTTTTCTCACACTTCTCAAGTCCCTTCTATTCCAAGGAAAATTTTATAGACTTTGCTTTCTGAATAGTTGTCCTTATCTAATTTTGTTAAAATCTGGAAATCAATGATGTCTCTTGAAAACTTGCCAATTTGACTCTTCCTCAATTTACATTGGTATTTTAACTGTACGTATATAAGCTGTAATCAATGAGGATCTTTCTTTTACACTTCTTGCTTATTACTAAATATATTTGAGGGAAGAATGTTGCCTATGGTTGATCTGTGAATTGGATACGTGCAAAGATCTTTTTGTGCCCAGTTCGTGTAACAGATAGTTTGCATTTCGTTCATGCACCTTACTCTGTATTGTAAATTTGAATGCAGTTTCTTTAGCTGGTTTAGTGACACTGAGCAGAAAGATGAGATGGATGACATGCACGATGAGGTAAATTTTTTTTGGGTCTTGCAAAACTAACTCTAGATTTGTGCATCCCTTCCACAGTATCCCTGTCACAGTCATTTCCTTTGGCTTGTTACTTTTTTTTCTGCTTCTTTTTGATCCTGGTGTCATGTTCTATCTAAATTGCAGGTTGCCGAATTAATCAAGGATGATTTGTGGCCAAATCCCCTTACTTATTTCAATAATGTAAGTTCACTTCAAATTTTGTATCTTTGTCCTCTTTTAATGTCAATTATACTTTATACCTTGCATGGTCATTCATTTTAATCTCCGCTATCTTCTCTTTCCTTATGTTTCTGATGGTATTTGATAACTATAATGGAGCAGGAGGAGCCTGATGAAGAGGATGTTGATGAGGAAGAAGCTGATGATGAGGTAATTGAAGTTTCACTTGTGTCAGAAAAAGCTTAGATAATGTGAAAATATCCTTATAGTCTTATTTTATTGTTCACTGGAGCATTTACAATCACTGGATTCATGCTTAAATATGTGCACTACAAAAGTGCCACTAGTGGACAGCCTAGTTAATACTTAATTAAAGGAGGCAAAATTTATTGTCTACATGATTCTTCTAGCAGTGATAATTTAACTCCAGGGTTTGAACTGAATGTGATAGAATTTCTATTCCAGTCTTCTAAAATATATTAGATGTTAATTACAAAATACTGTGAAACTTAAATCAATTACTTTTGCTAAGAAAGCTTTTGTTTACTAAACATCCAAATTGCTCTTTTCCTCAATGACTTCAAGTCTTTCAGGCTTTCAATTTGAACTATATGATGATAGAACTTTCGAAATTAGTGGGTGCAAATATTATCATGCATTATCAATTTTCTTAATTGGCAGGAAAAGGATGAGGATGACTCTGAAGATGACGATGACCAAGAGGAGGACGATGAAGAGGGTGAGGAGGATGATGGCAAGTGAAAATGCATCATGGTGGTGTTACCTTTTTACTTTTTTTTCTTTTTTGTGGTGGTTATAGGAGTATGTAAAGTGGGCTTCAGTAGGGGATGGTGACCACGGCCACCCTTTCTGGGTATTAACTCATGTCAGCAGGTGGAGCTACCAAGGCCAGTTAGTGGTTGTGACCATAGTCTATTTATTTTATCTTCCTGAGGTTATTTCGACTGGTTTCATCCCTGATGTGCACTTTTTCAGATATTAATGGTATATTGGTTCTGTTTCTTGCCCTTTGTTGTGGAACTACACATTAATGTCATAGTATCTAGTGTATAGCTGTTTGGTATTTCTCAAGGTTCTAGCATTGAAAGCCATTTCAATGCAATTTCATCTGTTTTTAATTTGTTTTCTTCCTGATAACCATTTTGTCAAAATGAGGGGTTATTCATAAGTTATCAGTACCTTATAGGTAGGTTATTTATCATCATAGAATGGTGAATATATATGTTTATTTAATAGTGAATAGTTCTAATATGTAGGCAGGGCACTAGTACCTGAAAGGTGCCAAAGAATTTCCTCAAAAGGAATCTTCCTGCCATATTATTTTCAGAAGACGAAGAGAGAAGAAAGAGGAGGAGAGAGAAAAGAAAGAGGAGGAGAAAGAGAAAGGGCACAAAGAGAGAAGAAAATTAATATATATTTAGTTTGCAGAGAAGAGAATATTCCATGAATTTAGACTTAGATAAAAAAATTTGATTAAACAATTATATGCATTTGAGTTTGATCGAATAATATTTAAAAAAGCGCCGTACTTTATAGCGTGTTTACATAGTTTAGTAAGGCCCTTTTAAATTAATAGAAAAAGATACATGGTTTTATTAATAACGCAAAAAGGCAGATAATTGTTCTCTGCGGTATGGGTTCCACAAATTTTAATCGTATTTATGCATTCTTTTAATCAACACAAAGCGCACTCTGCTCACTTTAGCACCAAGCAGCATATTCACATTGAAATGTCGAGGGTGCTTAAGACAAACTATCAAGGATTAAAATAATTGGACATGCATGACTCGGTCCAAACAGATGTTGCTATAGGATTGTTTCCACTTTGTTTCATAGATGAGTATCCTTATAAAGGTTCATTGGGGGAGGGGAGGGGAGGGGAGGTGATAGGCCTCCAGGAAGAGATGGGTGAGCCCTGTATTCCCACTGTTGATCTCTCTCCTTTCTTCAGACAAGATGAAGATGGAAGAGAGAAAGCTATGCAGGAGATTACCCAAGCCTCTTCTCAATATGGTTTCTTCCAAATTGTGAACCATGGGATTCCCCTGGATTTAATGAGGCGATGCCTGGAGCTATCCAGGACATTCTTTGATTACCCAGATGAAGAAAAGCATAGGAGCAGTCCAAGCTCAGATGGCCCACTACCTGCTGGGTACAGTAGGCACCCTTCCCATTCGCCAGACAAAAGTGAATACTTGCTGATTTTCCCTCCAGGATCCAACTTCAATGTTTACCCTCAAAACCCTCCTGGATTAAGGTAAAGTCAAGCTTTTATAATTAATCATCACCATCATTATCAGCATATAGTTCTCCATGTCAAAATTATTTATGAACATTCTCTTGACAACTCAAGCTTCCCAATTAAAGTGATTCTTAATATGTTATTGAAGTCTCTATAAGGAGTAGTAAGAAGTTTGATCATTGCTTCAAACCCTTTTGGACCTAAGCTTTTAACATGTAATTTAGTTGTATTATCATTTTTCACAACCACCCTTCAAATACATGGTGAATGCACAGAAGCTTTGCTTACTATGTCAAAGGTTACAGGGAAGTAATGGAAGAGATTTTTCAGCAGTTAAGCAAGATGGGTATGCTTTTGGAGAGCATAATAAATGAGTGTTTAGGCCTCCCTCCCAATTTCCTCAAAGAATTTAATCATGATAGAAGTTGGGATTTTATGGCGGCCTTGCGTTACTTCCCAGCTTCTGATACTGAGAATAATGGAATCACAGAGCATGCAGATGGGAACAGCATTACCTTTGTCCTCCAGGATGAAGTGGGAGGCCTGGAAGTCCTTCACAATGGCCAGTGGATTCCTGTTATTCCTGCACAAGACACCATTGTTGTCAATATTGCCGACGTTATCCAGGTATATTATTTATTTTACCTTCAACTTTGTATTAAACCTGATCATATCCTTGTGATCTGTGATTGGGTTTTGGTCATTGAAATGTTGTAGGTGTTAAGCAACAACAAATTCAAGAGTGGAATTCACCGAGTTGTGAGAACAAAAGGAAGAAGCCGATATTCTTATGGCTTCTTTTATAACTTGCACGGAGATAAGTGGGTTGAACCATTGCCACAGTTCACCAAAGAGATTGGAGAGGCACCCAAGTACAGAGGGTTCCTATTTAAGCAGTACCAGCAGCTAAGAATGAGGAACAAGACCCATCCACCCTCTCGCCCTGAAGATGTCATCCACATTACTCATTACGCAATCACTTCCTAGATCTTCTCAAGTTCTATGGAAATTGCCTGTTCAGGGATAAGAGAGCTGCAAAGAGTACTGTTGCTCTGCTCGTAGTCTTGGGTTCACTCCTTTGCATTGTCTGCCTAGTTTTTAGCATGATCTTCCACTTCAGTTGCTTGCTTGTTCTTGTTCTTTCCAGTAGCCCACTCAAATGTTTGAAACTTTATGTATCTGAATAAGACTTGTTAAGCAAATCTAAACCAGTAGAGGTAATAATTTCAGAATAATTAAGCTCAAAGTTGATTTCCTTCATATATCCCTACCAAACACCTAATAAAAATCAATTCATCCAAAAGCTTGGCTATTTTATATCAATTATGTCTATTCATAATATGATTAATTGCAACTTGTTCAATAATTTTATGTAGTTTTCTGTTTGTCTATTTTCTGTTGGTTGTCAAATCCCAAAAAGATTAATCAATAATCACTCAATTAAATACATATTTGTACTGTTTACTTAAATGAAAATCTTATCTAAAATCAGAGAGGATTGTGTGGACTCTTGACCCTTGGCCTGGGGTATCACTTATTTAGATACTGAAAACGACATTCTTTGGTTTTGCCACTATATCATGATTGGGAAGTTGAATGGGCCATGGCCTAGTAGATAAACAGCCCAAAGGCCCAGAAAAAGGCTATATTTGAACTTGACCTAGTAATTGAGGTGGATTTATTTTTTTTAATGGTGGTTATTTATTTATATTTTAATTATCATAATTTTTGATTATATGCAATAAAAAATAAATTATATATAATTAAATTATAATTATTTAAAAATAAATAAATAATTACGATTGATTGAAAATAATCAAAAATAACTAAAAGAAATTTTGTTTTTGAATAATAATTATTCTCTTTATTTTAAATTATTTATCATTTTAAGAGTTTTATTTTGTTTTAAATTATTTATTATTTTATATTATCAATAAAATATTAATTATTTTTTTTAAATATTATTCTTATTTATTGTTATCTTTAATAGAGTTGTAATAAAATTTTAAATTTATTTTAATAAAAATAATTTATTTAAATATAATAATTTTTATTAAAATTAAGATTATTTAATAATTTTTAATTATTATATCATTATTTTAAATAATAAAATTTAAAATGAGGAGAATAATAAAAGATGTAACGCCTTGCGTATATATATGTATGGATGTATCTTATGAGAGTGGTGGTTTATTATAGGAGGTGAGAGGAGCAATTAATGACTGTTGGATCATAAATCAATGGCTCAAATTATTCACTAAAAATCACGTGTTTCGTATGTGACAACTCATTAAAAATACATGTGCCACTCATATTACTTTTAATGAATAATCTGAGCCATTAATTTATAATCTAACGGTTATTAATTGTTCCTCTCACCTCTCATAATAAATCACCCATCTCATAAGATACATCTCATATATATATATATATATATATATATATATATATATATGTATTATGTATGAGGTTTTGGTTGGTTAGTTTGGTCGGTGGTTTAATTAGGAGCATGCATGTTAATTTGCAACTTAGCATGGTTTATAGTAAGAGTTGGAAGCTAAGGCTAAGAGAGGAGAGCGTGGAAAACGAGGTGTACGTTTAATATCATCATCATATGCTACAAAACCTGACACCATATCTCAAACCACGATTTTACTAAACAAATTAGAATTGACAGCTTTTTCAGACCGCACAAACAAATGTGGAACAGAGAAATGACATACAATCTTTGCACTTTTCTAAACTCATAGGCATCTTCTTCCTCTTCCTCTTCCTCTTCC
>JASKGM010000009.1:17046172-17057182 GCA_034509205.1 Ceratonia siliqua | reverse complement strand
GGAACAGAGAAATGACATACAATCTTTGCACTTTTCTAAACTCATAGGCATCTTCTTCCTCTTCCTCTTCCTCTTCCCAATTATTTCCTCCTATAATTCTCCCATATTCAATTTAGGCTCGCTCTAGAATATACTCTCAAAAATTAATATCCTTAATGAATAACGAAGAGACAGGTGGTTGTGGAAAATCAAATCCTATCTTGGAGCACTTGTAAGGTGCCACGTAGGATTGGATTGGATTCTCTGTAACGCTTTCTATTTTACATCTTATACGACCATTCTCTTCCTATTTCCACAATATTCCAACCGCCATAGCATCCAAAATTGAAAGGCGACGGCGGAGGAGGGCAGGAATATGCGGCGGCGGGGGGATTTGTAGTGTCAATTAAATGATCTCATTTTACTAATTTACCCCTTTTTTTTCTTTTGGATTCACTGGGCTCTACTTTTCATGAAAGTCCCCAATAGCGACAGCCAAAAAGATAACAAACAAAGTGATATGACGTGATGGGAGACTCTCAGTCACTGACCCTTCCCACTGTTTCTTTTTCTGGTAATAACTTATTCTATTCCGAATATATTCTTTCAAATATGCAACTCTTATTTTCAATTGGTTAAGTAAGGTGATTCAGTACATTATTTTTTTAATATTTAATATTTTAATATTAATATTTTATTTATTATTATTATTTTATAATATATTTATAATTAAAAATAAAAAATAAAAAATAAATATAATAAAAAACATGTACAAATAATATTTTTTATGTGTATCTTATAAAAAAAATATTATTTGTACCTCTTATTTTATTATATTTTTATAAAGATAAAAATAAATTAGACCATATCAGATCTTAATTAAAATAGGTTAAACTTGTATGTCAAATACTTGGTAAACTTGGCTTGTGGCTTGCTGTAGGTTATAAAATTGGCCTGACCTGACTTGTTTATAAAATATATTAAATCTGATCTGTCTTGTTGACTTATTTAAACATATTAAGAAATAAGTCACAAATAAGCCTTAGCCCACAAGGCTAAAAATAAAATTCGACCTACGAGGCTAAATGTAATCTATTGGCTTTTTTTGATTTACATATAATATTATATTATATATTTTTTTAAAATTTAAAAAAATTATATATATATTAAATAGGACAAGTTAAGTTAGATCGACAATATGCTAGATAGGCTTCTAAGAAGTTTCTTGTCCTACTTTCACTCCTATACCTCTCATCCACCTCCATAGAAGCATATCCATTTACTAGAGTGTGGAGGCAATTCAATGTAAATTTTTTTAATTAATATATGTAAAAATTATTTTTTTTCATGAAAATTTGAAAGTTGCCCTTACATAGATCAAATTCTCACTACTTCTTTAGTTAGTAGTACTCTACTAATTCTTTTTAGATAGAATTTAAAAGTTACTTGATATGCTTAATTTTTATATTATTTTTATCATAATTTTACTCTTAATTTTATACTAGCTAGTATTTAATTTTCTTACTAATTATTAAAATTTTAATTTATCTTGTTTAATTTTGTTTATGATTTAATAAAGTAAAAAAATAAAAATTTTCTTTCCGTTGTAGTATTTAGAATCTATTTTTAGAAATTGAAAAAAAATGATTTTTTAAAAAAATTTATAATATACTTTTTACTCCAACTAATTAAATTTTTTGGATCGATACTTCTACTTTTGATTATTGATATATTATTATAATAATATATAATAAATAATAATAATAAACTAATATAATAAATATATAAGAATGATATAAAAAAATAATATACAACAAACATTTTTGGTCAAAATTGGATAGCTTGAAATTGTATCATTAAATAAATAAATTGTTAAAACAAGCAACTTCTTGTGATTATAACTGAAATCATATCAGAGTTAGCCTTTTTCGTTGCAGAAACTGAATGGGAGTATAGCACTCAGTCAAAAATTGTAAGATTAGATAAATGCATATATAATATTAAATTTTGTGATGTGGCCATAAGATTATATATGGTTATTTTCACTACATGATATGAACCATTTCAATACAGACAATTAATCCGATAAAATGATATGAAATTAAGGACATGTCGGTTTTTACCATAAGTGAATTCCGTGAGTAACCTTGTATTATTAATATATATGTTGACAATATTTATGTTGCAGAAATTAAGGATAAAAAAGATGATTTATAATTGAGGGACAGTGCATGGGTGAGATAATATTTAATTTATTAAAGGATTGGTGAGGTCCATGAACACCAAGATTCCAACTGTCTAAACTAATGAGGCACACTCACCCAATTTAAGCACAGTCTTCACATGCCCACTAATGTTGCCAAACCCTACGTCATTGCCAACAACAGACATATTCGGATATATATGATCACCATTCACCAACAGGCACCACTATATATATATACATATTCATATATTCATTCAATTTTCTTCGTCTCCTCCAATAATTCATTAACAAAACACTTTAAATTGCTTTCTATTCCATCAGCCAATTCATTTCAGAACAGTACTTAGTACTGTCATATTAGTTTTGCTTAAATATAATTTTACTATAAGAAAACACAGAATTTCTTATGTAATTTTTCCCTAGATCGTCGTGCATGGAGTAGCAGTAGGCCCGGTTCAACCACCACCAACAGCAGGAGTGGATGAAGTACAAGATGATCATGGAGCTAGTCCTTAGCATTTTTGCTTCTGCCCCTGCCCCTGCCCAGTTCCCTCTCAATAATTTTATTGACGGGATAATGAGTCCAATGGTAATCATTGATATATTTTTATATTATATTTGATATATATTGTTTTAATTAATTAAATTTGATTCTCTCCTATGTATTTATACTTTTTTTATGTTGTTTTTAAAAGTTGAAAGCTTAATGATAAGAAAAAAAAATTTAACATTTTTTATGAACATTCTCATGGCTTTTTTTCAAATGAGAAAAAGTTGAGGAAAAGTTTTAAAAATCTGTGAGAAATGTGATTTCTCATGAAATTTTAAATATTTTCTCAAAAATTCTGGGACAATCCAAGCAAGAAGATCTACTTAAATATTTAAGGCCAGAGGTATCCAAATATAACCTAATTTGGATGACGCCATTGAAGAATAAATTGACGTTCGAGTATTGGAAAAGATTAGAGATATTTTGGTTGTGATAGTGGAATCTGACTCCTCCTTGTATGTGACAGAAACACCAATCACAAATACCAAGTAATTTCTCCTACCTACTGTCACTGTCACTGTCCTATTCGGTGGCACCCCCCCCCCCCCTCTCTATTGAAGAAGATGGAGATATAAATAGATGATTTGCAAATTAACCAATCAGCAACTCCATTACCATTATATATTCTCTGTAAATTAACACGAGAAACCTTGTTATGTATGGCGCTCTCTTTGACAGAAGACACAATCCCGATAGACAAGGTAGCTGCTAAAAATTAGATGCTACAATGCTCGAGCATTGTTTTTAATTTTTAAAATTATAAATTATAAATTTTAGTTTTTTATTTTTTTTATAATTTTTATTTTAAGAAATAAATTAAAAGAATTTAAAAAAATAAAAAAAGAATCAAAAGTTTTTTTTTACTTTCTTATTATTTTTTTAAATTATTTTTTGATTAATGTGTTATAAATATTTTTTAAATTATTTTAACTTATTTCTTAAAATAAAGATTATAAAAAAACTAAAAATAAAAACAATGATCGAAGTAGAAATTTCCTTTTCATATACATGACAACTAGGGTAGTGGTAAGTTGTATATATCTGTAGGGTGGGACCAAACATGTAATGAGATGGATAGCCTGTCCAATTAAATAGGAAGGTTAGAGTACAAGAGACATAGACATATGTATATATGTAGATTGGGGGGATGGTAAGTAAGCTGTCTTGTTCAGTATGACAAACATAAGTAGCAAGGCACGTGGTCTCAGAAATGGCAGCAACTTAATATCTATCTGCTCCACTTCCACCATATGCCCTCCTCCACAGGACTCTTCACTGTACATTTAAATAATTGGTTAAGGCTTATAATCTTTTAGATGATTATGGTCAACACAATGTATTTCATTTTGACTATGAAAATCAAATATGAATAGAGAAGATCCGATTAATTTTTGTCAACTCATGGGTAGGTTTAATTAGTCTTTTGCATTTCTTGGCATGTAATTTCAGACAAAGAGCTTTTGCATACATGGTGTAAAAAGCTGGGGAATCTCATCTGCCCACTTTCCATTATGTCCTCAACAATTAATTAACTTTTGAGATCGCATCCTCAGAATATTGAAGAATATATACATATGAAAACATCTTCACTGATTTTGCCTTTTATTACCACGCTTGTAATTCACTTTTGCTATGTATATATGGAATCCATGCATGATGAATGACCTATATATATTGTGCAGGGATGACTTATTGTCGTCATTTAAAAGAACCTCTTGCATGTGATGATGGTAACGGAAGCTACTGCTCAATTTAAGACTAACTCCAAGTACAACTCAAAATTTTGACTGCTATATATACTGCTTAAAACTGTTCGATTCAATTTACAGTAGAATAACTGTGGGATAGGAAAAGGAAAAGGTTGCATATATTCCCGGGAAGAAGGACGAGATTCACTGTCATCTATTATTAAATACAAGGAAATAGTGTTTGGTTAGCCCCCAGTTGTTTCCATTATGTCACTCACAAACTGTCACTTTAATTTCTTTTCTTTTCTATTTCTAACTAGTTTTGTGTTCGAGATCAAGTTCTATAGCAAGAAAACTAGAACCTCTTCATAAATGCAAAGAAAACGAGAGAATTGGGCTCTCTAGAGCTTTCTTACATGAGCGGAAGAAGGAACAGTGTCAGCCTCAGCAAGAACAAACACTGATCCCCCAAAAGAGTCCTAACCATTAGAAAAGTTGAGTTTGCCCTACCATATATATCACACAGTGACTGCTTGTTAGTTTTTCTTGAGATTTTACAAGCATTTGGATCCATTCCCATTTGCTACTTGTGGTTCTATAGCTCTTGTCCTTTTTCCACCAAGAACTTGAAATCTTAAGCACGGCCTATTATAGTGATTAATTATAATTACTGTAATGATTCTGAGTTCGATTAGCAGTCAAAATGAGATAGGAATTGATTCACGTGCTAATGGAATTAAAGGTGGTTATTAAGGAACAAGGTGAAAATGATAAAAAAGATTGACTGGAAGATAATTATATAATGAGACTCTAAAGTGAGTTGGACTTGGGGCCAAGATGGTTGGAAGCATTAAGTGTTACAGAAGGATTGGAGTTTTAAAACTCTGCCAGTTTACAACTATTAGGCCCAAATGAAAGGCAAATTAGGCCAATTGAGGAATCCCAAAGTTCCCAGCAAAGGTGCACAACAAAAGGCAAAGGCCAAAGGCAATCGAAATGATTACTTGAATGAGACGGGACCCACTGATAGTCTTTCCTTTTCAGGTCTCTCAAATTTTTGACTTGGGATCGGGTCCCATCTCGGCCACCATTGTCTTTATAGATTGAATGATAAAAAGAGAACCTCACGTGGAGTCTGAACCAAAGAAGCTGTCCAACCACAATAAAAAGGGAACTCCTCTCTTCCATCACGTGAATAAAAAATAAAAATCTCAGATTTTTCCATTCAAAAGCAAAAATAAGAATTAAATTAAAAAAGTTCACACTACAACAAAGCATTTTCTTTTCTGAAAAAAATCATGCTTTTTAAAGCTCACCCATATAATTCCCACTCATTAGTCATTATCTTCGTTGCTTAAAGCTCTCCCCCTCCAACGCCAAGCTCCGTTATCCCCTCTCTCTCTTTAACCACATCAATTCTCCCAAGCAAATTCCTTATACAAAGCAAATAACATAAACAGATATAGTCACTGATGAGAAAGACCCACCTTAGAGATTAAACTATATAGGGTTACTGATCACAGTCTGTCATAGAAAAACGATCAAACTCACTCAGTACTCATCACGCACACAAAACACTTAACTTTAATGGAGGGCGGTGATGATCTCCACCACCACCATCAACATCACCATCACCACCGCCCAAACTTCCCCTTCCAATTACTCCTCGAGAAGAAAGAAGATCAAGAAGCTGCTTCTTGCTCTACCTCATCCCCTTACCCTTCCTTGGCCATCTCTGCCGAACCCACCACTTCCAATTCAAACCGATCCAACCAGCTCGTCCCAGCCACCACCTCCGACCCATCCAATAAGAAAACGCCACCTAAAAGAACCTCCACCAAAGACCGCCACACCAAAGTCGATGGCCGCGGCCGCCGCATTCGAATGCCCGCACTCTGTGCCGCCCGAGTCTTCCAACTCACTCGGGAGCTGGGTCACAAGTCCGACGGTGAAACCATTGAGTGGCTACTCCAACAGGCTGAACCCGCTGTCATAGCCGCCACCGGCACCGGAACCATACCCGCTAACTTCACCTCACTTAACATATCTTTGAGAAGCTCCGGCTCCACCATGTCTGTACCATCTCAGCTAAGATCGTCCTACTTCAATCCCAACTTCTCAGTTCAACAGCGCAGAAGCTTATTCCCCGGAATTGGTTTCTCTTCTGAGACCAGCAACACGTCCACGCTTCTCAATTTTCAATCCAATAACTTGACCACCACCCTTTTGCAAGCGAAGCAGGAATTGCGTGATGGGGGTGCTCCGCCTTCGTCGACGTTGGATTTGTCAGAGACTACAGAAGAAAGTATGGGAAGAAAACGGCGACCGCTGGAGCAAGACTTTTCGTCGACGCAGCATCAAATGGGGAGCTATTTGTTGCAGTCTAGTGCAGGGGCGATTCCGGCAAGTCATGCTCAGGTTCCGGCGAATATTTGGATGGTGGCCAATTCAAATAACCAGGTTATGAATGGTGACCCTATATGGACATTCCCACCGGTGAATAACAGTGCTTTGTATAGGGGCAACATGTCAAATGCCTTGCATTTTATGAATTTCCCTACCCCTATGGCGTTATTGCCTAGTCAACAATTAGGATCATCTGGGATTTGTGGTGGGGGCAGCGGCAATAGCGGAGGTGGGAATATAAACGAAGGACATTTGAGTATGCTGGCAGGGCTAAACCCATATCGGCCGGTGATCGACCTTTCGGAGTCTCAGGCGAGTGGGTCCCAATCACATCACGGTGGCGGCGATGATCGGCATGATTCCACCAGTCACCACTCATAGAGGATCATGATCTGCTTCCTACATGTGTAGTACTGTTTGATGTGTTAAACGTTAATTAACACACGTGAGGTTTGATTGCTCTTAAAAATTGAGTTTTATTTATTCCCAAATTAAATTTTTTGGTGTGATTAATATTTTGGAGGAAAGAAGGAGGAGGAGGCCGGAGGAAGAGGAGAGGGCTTTTTAGGGTTTGGGAGATGATGACAGTATTTAACAAGGGGGTATTCGGCTGGCTGTTTCTTTTTTTTTTTAATGTCTCCTTTTGAATTATTTCGCTACACGATATCTTGCCATCATTGTTTGTGCAATTTTCTTTTCTTTTCTTTTTCTCAAAGCCTTTTACTTTGTAATTTGATGCTTTTTATGCTGAAGAGAAGAAAACGACTCACTTCCCCGCCCTTTGGTGAGTTTCCTACCTAACAGGCATTTGGGTTTTCTTATCGATCCGTCTCTCTGTTTATGGGCCAAAAAGTTTGTGTAGTAAATAGATGAAACAGTTTACCGCAAGGCTAATGTAAATTTAGTAGTAGTATATTAAATTTTACACTGCTTTTTGATCATTCTGATTCTAAATCTCTACCATGAATCTCGAGGTTTACTGCATCAATGATTAAGATTTTTCAGAGGAGATGGGGGTAATAGAACTGTGGGGTCAAGACCTTATCGGTTCCAGGTGTTGCCTCAGGTGGTGGGGTCCTGCTGCTGGTTATTGCCCAAACCAATGTACAATTTCACTGACAAACAGGTGGATCATTCCCCCATCTTTTTTTCTTAATTTTTTTTTTCTTTTTGATGGAGCTGTTGCTGGCATAGCAGAAAGATCCATGGTGAGTCTTAATGACCCTACTGGGAGATGGCCCTCCATCCCATCAATCAGGACCGTTCATTCGGTGGGCCATCTTTGATGGTCACATTGAATGATTGGTTCTCTGCATGGTCAGCAAATGGACATTGTGGAATATGAAGAAATTTCATGCCTGTCCTTGTTAATTAATTTACATTCCGTGTCTCCCTTCAAACACGATTTAAGACTTGCTACTACTAACCAGTTGGCAAATGGAGCTTCTCTTTAGCAGAGGATATATAATTTATGCAGTTCTTTTAACTATGTTTTGGAATCTAATAATATCCCCTCCTGACTAAAATATAAGAAACATCTATGGTTGATACAATTCAAAATTAGTAGGGAAGTTAAAAGCAGGTTTAGGATATTCCCACTATGATTTTTATTCTGCGAAATATGATTCAAAGCGACCTTTATCTATGGAGATGTCAATAAAATGAGTATAAAGCAGCCATGAAAATATGCTACTTGAATCATAATCAAAGCCCACATATGATTAATATAACCCGTTGCTTGATGAGAAATGAGAATATGTAGTATGGAATATGGTACCTTGGTGAGGTTCCAATTATGGGCACTAAACAGTGAGCTGATAATGACACTGCTAATTAAGATGGCTCCTGGGCACCTAGGGCTAGCTAGAGGTGATCAAAAGTGCGAATCAGGAAGCAGAATTGAATTAGCTATAGCGTTTCTTATAGTGCCAGTTTTCCATTTATAGAATTATCTGAAAGACAGTCTTCATTGTTTCTCCACAAGTGAGATGATGAAATTCTGCTAATGAAAAAACAACAGGAGATCATGTTATAATTATGCTTTGTCACTATATATATATATAGACCCACACATATATATAGAGAGAGTCATTGAAATTTTCTGATAAGCATGCGCTTCGAAATCTATCTGATTAATTTATGTACACGAGATGAAGTCTTGTATCGCTGAAGATTGTTGTTTCCTTCAGATAACAAGTCAGTAAGCACTTATAGAGCTTCAACATTGTGTTGTTAAGTTCCAATCATTAGACAAAGTTAGATTAGGGTTCTTCATTGAAGGTCATAATTTGGAGTTTGCTGTAGAAGGGCATCAGGCAAGCCTTTATGAAAAGTTGAATATATAGGGTTAATTTTCAGTTTTTTGTTTTTTTAATGTACGTATGTATATGTACATATTACAAGAGGAAGAAGAGGGCGACGGCGATGCAAATGCCTGTTTGGAGTCTGGTTTCGTTAGTCTCATTCGTCTCTTCTTGCACTTGGTGACCTGTCATCCCAGAAGACATACTAATGTTCGCATATACGGAAAGGACTAGCATATGATTCATAAAACTTAGCTAGCTATCTGATACAAGTTTGGAAACAATCTATAATATATATTGAAATCCATATCAGATAGTTGGGGAGAACCCTATTTAATTTGGTGCATATCATTGAAAATTTGAGGTAAATGAATGTAAAGTTAATTCTATTCTGATAAAAATTTGATCTTATGTATATTTCCTCTTTTAGTTTATTATATTTCCATTGAAGACACAATATTAAATATGTATACTGTCCATTTTAAAGCAGCAAGCCAGCAAGCAATGAAGTCGTCTAGCTAGTGCTAGAGAACTTTCTTCTTCTTCTATGCTAGCTTAAGTTGATCTTTGTGTATTATATATATTGGTTATAAAATTTAAATAATTCATCTTTACCAAACTCCATTATCGCGTTACAAGATGGATCAATATTTTACAAAATGAAAATTGACAATTGACTATTAAAGTGCATGGCATTGTCTGCAGCATCATAAAACTTCCATCTTTTGTTTGGCACCATGAATTTTGATTAAATCTGAAATAACACAGTCATAGCAATTAGGGGTACAAAAAAAAAAAAAAAAACAAAGACTTGCTTCTGTGGGAATGTGTTGAAATATGTTTGATCTTATGGGTTAATTGACTTCATTTTCATGACATCAAAATGTCTATCAGTCGGATAAATTTAAGGTAGACACCTTTTTCCCCAATAATTTGCGTGATAACTACATGGTTTAGTGTCATTTAATAATACCATCAAAATGTCTGTTTAGATCGTACACATTGTTCACATGGAATTGAATCTGATGGTCGTACATAGGCAGGAGCATGGTCCCCCAAAGCAAATCTCGTGTTTCAAAAATAGCATGATTAGAACATCTAGCATCAACAAGTTTTCTGAAGTCAGCTAGATTTTGGGCATAAAAAGGGGATACAATATCCCTTAATTCCTTGTTTTGGACCCATGATATCTGTTAATCCCTAGTCTAGTTTCTGAGAAGCAAATACGACAGATATTAATGCAGCACCATGTGCCTACTTACTGGCCTTTAGCCTACAGGTTGATACGTGGTTACTGGTTACGACGACATAAGTAATTGGATATAGACCCACCACCACTTCAAATATGTTTGCACTTTGTATAGAAATGTTGGAAGGGAGACGTAAATTGGCCCTATATTGGCATTTACTGCTTTAGGTACATCTAGGAAAGATTATGATTAAGCTGGAAGAAGCCACACCTTCAATTCAAATTCACACCCATCTCTTTTAAACCTTCAAGTTACAGGACCTCTTTCTTCATTAGCTCAAAAGCATATTGACTGACAATATTGAGAAGCCCCAAGTTACGCCCAGAATCCCATGGCAAAATATTCAGATTAATGCTGATTCATAACAATGCTTTGAAACTCTTAATTAATTATTAGATGTCCTTATTCCTTTTCTTCTTCTTCTTCCTAATAAATCAGCTAGCCATTATTTGGTACTTGATGAATAAAATATGTTGTAATAAGCATTTCAGAACAAGGAAAAAGAAGAGTGAATAAGGCCCTGTTTGGGACAGTTTTTAAAAATTGTTTTTTTGTTTTTTTGTTCTGCGAAAACAAAAAAACTTGTTTGGGTAACTGTTTTCGTCAGTTGTTTTTAAAAACTGTTTTC
>JASKGM010000009.1:16989615-17004925 GCA_034509205.1 Ceratonia siliqua | reverse complement strand
TTGTTTTTCCTAATGGCTTATATAGTGGGATATAGATACTTTTATTACTTTCTAAGAAATGTACCAAAAATAAAAATAAAAATAAAAATAAAAATAAGAGCAAGTTTTCTAAAATGCCAATACAGTTGCTAATCTCCTTTGTGCTTAGAAAGATTAAGATTATGACTTGTGAGGTTTCAATTAGTCAAGTTCAAAGGGGAGTCAAAAATTCCAGACTTATGTATTCATCCTTACTAGAGCTCAGTCCTTGAAGCTGCATGCTTTCTATGATTAAATAGAAGTAGCTTATGTCCTATTAATGTGACTCATTCATGAAAAAGGAATAAAAGAATAAGATGTCTTCTGTTGTGTAATTGGATTTTGTTTAGATTAGTGGTGCCAAGTGGAGATCTCATGCTGTTTTTCCATGAGTCTCTGGTTAAGTAAGGGAATCTTCAGATTATTCTGTGACACCATGGATATCCCCTTGCCATCGCCATGTGATTCTAAAAAATAAATGTATGTTTCTACAGGTGGCAATTATTACTCCTTTTAATTTCCCCTTAGAGATTCCAGTCCTTCAGTTGATGGGTGCACTTTATATGGGCAACAAAGCAGTCCTTAAAGTTGACAGCAAGGTGAGTATTTATGGCTCTGATTTTGGCAGACTTCTTATACTACAACGTTACATCTAATATTATATAAGGCTGGTTTGTGGAAAGCATGTGGTGAATAGTTGTAGGAAAAGTAATTGTTGTCTAATAGATTCTTTTCTTGGGGAGAAAGGGGGGGAGAGGGTTGGAGATTATGCATATTTTTGTGGCATGATGTATATTCTAGTTGTTAGTTGCTGTCTTCATTAAGTGATAGATTAGTATCTAATGTTAACTTTCTTTTTACAGAAGGATTTTTTTTCTTGTTTTGATTTGTTGGAATTTGGAATAATTTATTTGGTTTGCCCTTAATATATCTTTTAAATGCTTTCTGTGTTGTAGTCCTGAATTATTGACTGAAATTGTTTTAGGTAAGCATTGTTATGGAGCAAATGCTGCGTCTGCTTCATTTCTGTGGGTTACCTGTTGAAGATGTAGACTTCATAAACACTGATGGGAAGACAATGAACAAGCTGCTGCTGGAGGTAGGTTGAAGCAGTGCCTAAAATTATTCCTGAAAGATGTTCAGTTTACTTCACTTCGATTTTTCTTTTGTGATAATCTGTATATTCAATTCATATTAAGATTTAGGGTCATACAGAATAATGATTTGGAAAGTTAACTGACTGTTTTGCTTCAGCTGGCTTCCGTTTTTCAGTCTTCTCATATATTGAGCTCCTTTATCATGTAAATTGTGATATATGCCTTCTTCAATCATTCTTACTGCTCTATCTGTATTATATAAAATAGGGAAGCACGTAGTAGATTGGCATTTACGGTACATAAGGTGATGCTTCTTTATGATGACTATTGAATCAAGGCATCAAAAGTGTCATATTTTTGGTTTATAAAAAGCTGTCTTAATGATTCAAAAGGCAGTATTTATCATCACCAACACAACGCAATATTGATTGCCACCAACTATGCAATCATCTCAGTTGTGCTCTGTATCTGTTTGTGGCTACATATATTTATGTAATATGATATTGAATGATGTAGTAACTAGCAATTTTATACAGGGAAATCCAAGAATGACCCTTTTTACTGGCAGTTCAAGAGTGGCTGAAAAATTGGCTGTTGATTTAAAGGGCCGCGTTAAATTGGAAGATGCTGGATTTGACTGGAAAATTCTTGGTCCTGATGTCAAAGAGGTTCATTATATATATATTAGTAGACTTAAGAATGCATTGGTGCAGAAAGAAGTCATATAATAGTTCCTTTATATTTTCTTAATTGCAGGAAGATTACATTGCTTGGGTCTGTGACCAGGATGCATATGCATGCAGTGGTCAGAAGTGCTCAGCACAATCAATGTTATTTATGCATGAGGTTGATCACTTCCTTTTTCTTGAATACTCTGTTTGTGGTTTAATGTACCTTAGAGCTGGGCTGAAGTTGCAAATGTATTGTCTTTCATTATTCATGGAGTTCCCATGTGGTTTATAATAATAATAACTCTTGGAGTTTTATATTTCACTTGAACAGAACTGGTCTAAAACTTCACTGATATCTAAGCTGAAAGATCTTGCTGAGAGGAGAAAGCTAGAAGACTTGACAATTGGCCCAGTCCTGACTGTAAGTATGCATGTCTTTATGTTTTTATTTGTTTTATTCTATTTTGACATTTGGGATAATGAGTTGAATCCCAAAGTTTGTACATTAGCTGACATATATATATCAAAAGTCAAAATGGAGCAGTTCTTTTAATTTATCATTCCTTCCATCAACCAACCAAGATTCTTTACAATATTTAGTGCTTAATGGTGCATTTCGCACAAAATAATTATTTGGTTTTTGGGACATGTATACTTCTCTGCAATGACGGTGATAAGACGTGCTCTATTCATTTCAAATCTTTGATCTTTGCTCATTTGTTGCAGTTCACAACTGATTCAATGCTAGAGCACGTGAATAAATTACTTCAGATATCTGGTTCAAAGCTGCTCTTTGGGGGTCAGCCTTTAGAGAACCACTCAATTCCTCCCATTTATGGTGCTATAAAACCAACTGCCATCTATATTCCTCTTGAGGAAATTGTGAAGGACAACAATTATGAGCTTGTTACAAAAGAAATTTTTGGACCTTTTCAGGTATGGAAAGGGCAACTGGGAACACGAATATAATCATTTCCAGATGTCATATTTCAATATTATTTGTCTGCCCTTTCTACAAGATATAAAACACATATATATATTCCCAGATTGTTACTGACTATAAAAGCGATCAACTCCCTGTGGTATTGGATGCTTTGGAGAGAATGCATGCACATTTAACAGCCGCTGTAGTTTCAAATGATCCGCACTTTATACAGGCAAGAACTATTAACTCAAATTGTCTAGTTGTGGGTGCATTTGTGCTATGGTGCAATCAAATCTTAAATGAATCCTTTATGTCGTAAAGCTTGTTATGCATATAAAATAATGTTTGCAAGAGTTTTGTTGTAATTACGTAGATTTCAACACCTCTAAAATTGAGGATGCCTATGATTCTCTCATATCTAACTTGCTACTTGCTTGTTATGAACATAAATGGGTGGGGTTATTTTCTGACGTATTTATAAAAACTGTGCTTTTATATTTTTGGTCAAATATAAATTTGTAGGAAGTCGTTGGCAAATCAGTAAATGGGACTACTTATGCTGGTCTAAGAGCAAGAACAACTGGAGCTCCACAGAACCACTGGTAAATGGAAAATTTTAGAGTCTGTTTGACTTCGAAATAAGGCTCTTGACTTGATGCTAAAATTTTTCAAAAACAATAATGTTGCTGCAGGTTTGGACCTGCTGGGGACCCTAGAGGTGCTGGAATTGGAACCCCGGAGGCAATAAAGCTTGTCTGGTCTTGCCACAGAGAAATTATATATGATTATGGGCCTGTCCCAAGGAATTGGGAAATCCCACCATCATCCTGAAAATCCCATGCTGGAGATAAATAACAATGGTAGATTAACAGTGTAGAGAGGGAGATAGTATCAAGTATGTATCACGTATTCAGCAGACTGAAAGCATAGTTTATGCCAGCCCCTTCCTTAGTTTATTAAATAATAAATTGAGGGAAAATGAGTTTCTCATCAGCCTTTGTTTCTCACTTATTATGGGAGGTTTTGAGTTTAGTTTATCTTTATAATTATGCAATTTAGTTACTTTTGTAATTCCCATTATATTAATAAAAAATATATAGTTGATATTTCAATATCTTCGCCATTTACATGTACATATGCTATTAATATAATCAAAATTATCAAATGGCAATAGTTGTTTCATAAACTAATGAATCAAAATGTACTTCAAAGATTGTAAATTATGAATTAATTAAAGAAAAACACAACGGTTTAATAAAGCGACTAAAATCGTGACTCAAAGGATCAATCCGAATTTTAAAACTACTATCAAAAACTTTTTATATCCCATGTACGAATGAGGCACCTTCTTTAATCGGAGACTAGAAATGTGAAACAGAGAAAAAAAATCAGAGAATTTAATTACAAATAATTTTATGAGCGAACTGAAAACATTGCTTTTATTTTCATTTCAGTCTAGGATTCTTAGTTGGGAGCACTTCTTTTTAATTTTTTCCATTTTCTTTGTTAAGCAGGTAGTATTATTTTAATTTATTTAGTTACTTTTATGGTGTTTGGAACAGTTTCTTTGAAAATAAAATAGATTCAAAATAACATCAGTTAAATTACAATAAATTTTACATTTAAAATATATAATATAATATATTCAATTTATTATAAACGAATTCTGTTAAAATATAATGCCAACTATTATTTATTAAAAAAATTTAATTTAACGCTACTATAAATTATTGCATTCCAAACACTGGGAAAAAAAATCGCTTGTTTTATATATAAACTATCAATTAGTTTTTGTTTAAACTACTTTTTTAATTTAAATAATTTTAAACTAATATTTTATAATAATAAAAAAGTAAAATATCATTTTACATCATTTTGAAACAGAATGCTTTTACAAATGTTAAAAAATAAGTTAGCTTTTTTTTTTTAGTAATAATCTATCAATTAATGTTGAAGCACAATCCTTCAAAGTCTTTTTTAAATTAAATGCATAGATACATTTAGATATTTTTTATTGTTTTTTACATATTTTTTAATTATTTTTGTTTGTATTTTTAAATATTGTTTGTATTATTTTGAATTTTTTATATTTTTTTGAATTTCTTAAGCATTATGTTTAAAAAAAACTAATTCTTTTTTGAATTAAAATTTTTTTTCTTAAATACTTTTTTAATTATTTTCTTAAAATAAAAATTATAAAAAATTAATACAATAAAACAATAATAAAAAAAAACACTTAAAATATACCGATTCGACCTAACTTAGCAAATCCCTTTTCAAATCCTATCGTTCAGGGTTTTTCGCAAACCTTTGCCTTCTTCGGCCCGACAGCCGCGTGCATACTCCCGTTTCAGGGTCTTTTATACCCTCAGCCACCCTCGCAGTCACACCAGTCCCAGCTAACCAGCCCTTACCTTGAGCCCCAGCCGCCATCTCACCTCTTCGGTCTCAGTGCTCCGGCTTCGCTCAGGTAGTTTCTCTCTCTTCCCTGTGTAAATATAAACGACTGTCTTCAGTTGTGTACGAATTATTTTGGATTGGCATGTGGGTATCCATTATAGGCCCTTGTAGTTACTAGCGGCTTTCATGTATTTTTTAGCTTATCCGTTTTATTCCGTAAGTTATAGTGGCTTATATTATTTAAGTTGAGGTATGAAGTAAAATACTTGCCTTGCCAAGATGCATGCTTTAAGAATAAAACGAACTCGGGAAATTTAATTATGGAGGATTCACTTGTTGCCCATGGATAAAGAAAAACCTTTTCTAGTTTTCAACATAAAAAAATTGTTAGTATGTTGTGTCTTGTGAATATGATTTGTCTACTGCCGAATTTCATTCCTAGAAAGGTTTATGGAATTGGGTTATGTATCTAGTTTCGAAAATTTTGGGCAGAAGTGGCTGCATTCTTAGCATAGGGTAGTTCCATCCATATGCTTTGTGTTTTTTATGATTATTTCTAAGCATTGGAGTTGGAAATATTTTTCTTATAAAAGGAAGTAGTCATGGAAAAGAATCGCAATTTCAGGAGAAATTCTTAGGTAAACCTGTTCTATAGATATTTTTGTAGAAAGATCAATGATAAATGCACACATATGCATGTTTCCTGGCATGTATATGTGGAAACATGCATATGTGTGCATTTATCATTGGTCTGTCTATACATCTTTACGTCTTCTGTAAACTAGATCTACCTAAGAAATTTCTCTAATTTCAGTATCAAATAATATTTGTATGCCCTTAGCGAGGAGGCAAGTAAACTCATTTTTGCAGATAATTAAAATGAAATCTTTCTCTTGTATGTTTTATTGATTCTCTTTATGAGTGTCTTAATTTGAGGTTTATTTTTCTGCTTGCTTCAGATATAGTGTTTTTCTTGCAATTTCATCATGACTTTACTGGAAGTCATTAAAAAAGCTTCAGTTGATCCAAAGCAGCTTGATTCACCATCGGACTACCCAATTGTTCTGAACCCAGATAATGTTATACCCAATTTGAAGCCCGAACTAGAAGAAATAAGCTCCTCATCCCTTGTAAAACCCCTTACAGGATGGCAAATCTCGCAAACTGATGCTGAAGTCATTGACATTGGCAAAAAGTTCTTTAGACAGCTAAAGACAAAGCTCAAGAACACTAATGATTTGGATAAGGGTGAGTTTATTAATAATTTGAATTCCTATCTCGAAAACATTAGGGACAAAGTAGGAGTCTCAATTGGGATTGATTCGTCCAATAGTGATTATACCAAGACCTTGATTGACAAACTTAGTTTTTTCATTGGTAAAAATGTTGCTGGTCTGATTTTGGAAGGGTGTGTTTCCTTGGAGATATGGGAACTAGTTGAGGCTTTGATTGCTGATGGTATTATTGAACATTCTTGTTATTCAAACTTGATTACTAGACTAGTGGAAAAGAAGAGGTCCGACTTGCTCTGCTTGTGTGTTAAGCATGCTCTGGATCTTGGGTCAACTGAAATACTCTGCGTTCTGAGGTATTTTCTTTCTCCACCGAAAAATGCTTTTAATAGTATGGTAACTGTGAGGAAGGAATGGGAGAATCAAGCACTGTTAGCTATTGAGAAAGCAAGTGATAACAATCTCAAGGGGAAGAATTTGCTTGTGGCAAAGGAGGCTTCCCTTTTGCTTATGATAGCATATGATGGATTCTCTACATCTGAGCTTTGTTTGCATTATCTGATTGCATCATCAAACATTGACAAAGTGATGTTATCACCTACATTCAGTAAATTGAACGGCAAAGAGATGACAAGTTTGATTCGTTATTTAACAAAGTGGTTGAAGAAATATGAGAGGTTTCCTCAAGTTGGTCCATGTTCGAATACCTCGGCAGTGTTGGGTTTGAAGTCTTGTGATTGGGTTCCTAAACTTGAAGATGTTGTGAAATGTCTTGGTTTGGTGCTTGATGAGAATTTTTCTTCATTGGTGTTACATCCAGAGTTCCATGAGGAGCTGAGATTAATAGAGGGAGTGGTTAGTTCCTTAACTGCTGAAGCTAGACTTTGTTGCTTGATGGCTGATGTGGTGGACAAACTAAAGATCGAAGTTAAAGGTGGAAAGAAGTAAAATTTGTCCCAAGATTAATAGTTGATTTTGGTGTTGCATTGGCACAAGGACCCCATTTGTACGACCAGTTCAATGCAGATTTACTTAGAAATGAACTTAGCTTATTTTGTCGAATGAATGATATAATATGGTCCTGTATGAACTGATCAGGACCAAACCCATCTCCCTTTCTCAATTATCCGTGTTTTATTTGTGGTCAAGAATCGTGGCTATTTAATTTAGAGAGGATTGTCTCTTTACAAAGCCATCTTTGATGCTGGAGAAAAAGAAACGACAAATTTTCACTGAAATTTGAAATGTTTCTTGTCGATTCCATTTTTGGATTCTATAAAGCACTATGATAGTGGGTTTGAGAATCATTTTCAATTAGGTTTATATTAAAGCCCGAGTCTAGTAAAAATATTAGTATAATATGTAGTTTATGTTGTATTTTTTTATTACCAAAAAGAAAAATTAGTTTTCTTTTCTTAATTTTTTTCCTGCCTCAATATAACAGTCACTTAGCTTCCTGCACTCATACAGTAAAGGCTTTATTATTAACATCATCATCAAAGCAAGATTTCATGAGGTGTACAACCAGTTGAGCATCAAGTTCAATTTTGGAATTTGGGAATTAGAAATTACCCAGAAGATTAAAGTCCATCTTGGTGCCCAACTGCCTGTGTTTACCCCCACAATAGCGAGACCTTTCATTAGTGGGGCGAACAAGTGATTAAGTTTTCCTTGTATATAAGGTATTAAATTAAAATTTTAACAGTCAGGTTCTACCCCAAAATGACCAGCAAAATTTAAAAAAATATAATATTAAAATAAAATAAAAACTACGAAATTGCTATTGTTCAAAATATAAAATATTAATTGAATCATTTCTGTAATAATTTTGCAATTGACAAATGTTTGAAAGTCTCAATGCAGAGCAGTAAAAAAAAAAAAACTAGAAAAATGACCAAGATATTCAAATAAATTCAAGGAAAATGTTCCTAAATATTCCACTAGAGCCTAAACAAGAAGGCCATGTACAAAAGTACTGAAATGTTATTTGTATATTATTTTTTTATATATTTTTTAAAAATATTATATAATAAAATAATTTATTATAATAAAAATAATAGGTAATAGATAATAATTAATAATGTATATGATAAGAAATGTAACGGTGTCCAAATATCATTAGTAATATATATGTACCCTTGTCTCCGATAACAAGGGAGAAGCATCACTGAAAATTGACTGTACCAACTTGAGTGGGATCAATCACAATCCCATCAACTGGTCTTGCCCGCCCTAGATTTCTCCAGTTCGTTGATGCTGGAGGAGCCGATAGTTCAACACCGGGAGGCACTGGAACTTCCGGCGAGTGTCCAGCAATGCAGAGGGCACCGGTATCATCTTGCTCCCAGTATACTTCCACCATAATCCCTCTTGGGTTTTCTGCAGATTCTGTTCCTGGAATCCCCACAAACCTAGCTCCTATAGGTATCTGTATGATTATCGTAAAAGTTCAGCGGGAAGGGACCAGGATGATAGCTACAACTTAAGATATTCTTTAAACTGAGAGAAATTAAATATGATGGCACTTACCCGAACAGACACTCCAGATGGCAAGGTCAGAGTCTCTAAGCTCCCTTCAGCTGCAGCACTTTCTAGCTCTGCTTGCTTTGCGATATTCAAGAAAACCT
This sequence comes from Ceratonia siliqua, assembly GCA_034509205.1. NCBI lineage: Eukaryota > Viridiplantae > Streptophyta > Magnoliopsida > Fabales > Fabaceae > Ceratonia > Ceratonia siliqua. The sequence goes on along the minus strand of JASKGM010000009.1, from coordinate 16,995,955 downwards.
CTTCGAGTGTTGTAAGACCAAGCTGGATGTCAGATATGCCAAATTCTTTTTCTCTATCTTGGAGCTCCTCAAAAAAATTCTGTTTGGTAAGCAATAGCAAAATAAGACCCCCAAAACAAAACTAGAACCCATATTTAATCAAAATAACATCTTATGTTATGACTAGTGTGTTGTTTGTCTGAGCTTAATTCTCGCTGCATGTAAGATAGGCCACCTTGGCCTAGAATGTTAACAGGATTACAGGGTTGTCATTGCTTTTTCTAAACTTACATTTCAGCTATAGTGCTTTTTCTAAACTTACATTTCAGCAATAGATAAGATGTGTTTGAGAATATTTTCTTGCAGAAAGGAAAATACTATATATATATATATAACAATCCAATGCACAGAAAAAGCAAATTATGAAGTTTTTATTTTTAATTGCAATAAAAAAAACAGAATTAAATTGCACTACAACATCAGCATCTATAGCTTTCTTTAATGGATCATTAGAAAATTTATGATAGGGTATATCCAGATCATACACAATGGTTTCAATTGGTTCAAGTTAATTATCACAGACACCACTTCAAAAAGAAATTATCACTCAGTTAACCAAGTTTGACACAGATGAAATATTATTATGATTCAAGGTAAAAAATTCTGCCGGTGCATTAGATTAAACAAGAGAGTTTACACGCAAAGATATTTCCATGTTGATCAGTAATGTCAGTAAGAATTAAGATTCATACCCTTGGTGAAAGAACAGATTAAAAGGGAACAGAAACAAAGTCCAGAACAAGAAAGCTTACAATCAAGAGCGCCTCTCTATCATGAGGAATCACAAAAGTTAGAAAGGCATTGTTCTCCTCTTCTGGTACTACATCTAAACGCTGTCATATCATTTCAAGGTCAAAAATCAATCCTTTTTAAGTCATAGAAATATTGAATTATGATAGTTATTCATCTTACATTCTTAAAGAATTGCTTGACAGGTTCGTGATGTGCTGTAGAAATTGCATCTCCATTGGCAGGACTTTGTTCAATATTGTTTCCATAGAAGCTGATATTAGCTATAAAACCAGTACCAAAGCGTGACTTCAACCGGAGTGAGGTGCCAATGCAGCGAAGCCTTCCCTTTGCCATGATTCCTATTCGGTCACTTAGAATGTCAGCTTCTTCCATAGAGTGTGTTGTAAGGACAATGGCACGCCCTCTTTTTGCATTTTCAATTATGTCCCACACATGCCTCCTTGTTATTGGATCCATACCAGTTGTCTAAGAAGAAAATTAAAAGAAAAATCTCATAATCATGTCAGTAGAGCTTATGTATGACAGGAAATATCCAAGTATGCATACCGGTTCATCCAAAACTACTAATTTTGGATCACCAATAAGGGCAATCGCAACGCTAAGACGACGTTTCATTCCCCCACTGTAACTTCCAGCTCTCGCTTTGGCTGCCTCTGTAAGTCTCACCTCTGCCAATGACTTCTGAGCAATCTACAGAATAACTTGAATTAAAAGGAATGAGAACAGGATCCATAATAATTCATGAACTCAAACCTTGCTGCAAATAGATTCTTTGTGAGGAGAAGCAAAGTAAGAAAATATCTTCAGCTATAAAGAATAATTATGGGCTAGGAGGAGACATACGGATCTGATAGAAGTTGGGGATAGGCCTTTGATACTAGCAAAGAGTTCAAGATGTTCTTGACCAGTCAATGCATCCCATAGGATATCGAACTGTAAATTACAAAAATCAATAAATGATCAGTCAGCCTGTTAACCGGAAAAAAGGTCATGGCAGTTGAAAATCATATAATATTTACTTATATATCCTTTGACGAAATGTGGTAAAACATGCTTGCATGGATGAAATACACAAGCAGGGGGAGAGAGAGAGGAGGGAGAAGTAACCACCTGGGGACAGAATCCTATAAGCTTTTGAATGTTTGACATGCCAGCAGAGCTTCGGATGGAATATCCATAAATCAATGCTGTTAAGTAGGAAATTGTAAGTGTTAATAAACTCTTCTCAACTACATATCAACATTGATTGATGAACAGAGTATGTATCAGAGAGAAAGCATCACCATCTCCACCAGTTATTGGATTTATCCCTGTCAAACAGCTAATAGCGGTAGTTTTTCCAGCTCCATTGGGTCCCAGAAGACAAAATAACTGATCCTTTGCAAAGTTCACCCACAAGCCCTGAAAAGAATTTGTAAATAGCAGTGTTTACCATCATAATACTGGTCACACTCATCAAGAAATCAATTACAATCTCCATCATATTGCTACATTGAAACATGTGAGACGTTGAAATAAAAATAGAAAGCAAAACTAAAAAACGAAGTGCAGAGAAATAGCAAGTTTATCATAATGATTTGAAAAGAAATCAAATTAAGACGATTCCTGCATGTTCCTGTTGTGTATCAGTCTAACTATATCAGTAAAGGATTGTTGATGCTGAACAAACAGAACAGGAAAGGGAAGGGAGGTAGGCAGGTAGCTTTGAGGGGGAGAGAAACAGAACTCAATAATAACCTCAATATGAATTTAAGTCCATCTAAACAAAAAGCAGAGTAATCCCAAACCTAACTTGATAACTATGTTATCCTAAATTACTGATAATCCATAATTTATTAAGAATTGCCCGTGTAATAATAATCCATAAAATGATATTACCCCATGCTCCTAATATTCCCAATATTCCTCTCCCGTGTCTACTATACCTATTTTACTCCACATCATTTTCTCCTGGTTGAAAAAAAAACTTGCTCTGAGCAAAAACTCGCCCTGAATATTAAAGTGTGGGAGTGAGAGAAAATGACAAGATGTCAAATCGTTGGATGAAAACAGAGCAAGAAACAAAATGTTTTCTTCTGATCTGATCGCCCAAACTTGCCAGACTGAAAAGTTAATAAGAAATTATTCACCTTAACAGCATTGTAAGGAGTAGTTCTTTTGCATTTACAGCAGCAACCAATGTTAAATGCACCGGGATATGTCTTTGCAAGGCCACGTATCTGAACAGCAACATTTGGGTCAACCACACTTTCCCTTGCTTGCTGTTTTACAATGTTTTCCTCTTCAAGGACATCTTCATCATCTGGTTCAATATACTCTGGTGGTGGGACTGAACCTACGCAACTACAAACTCCACCCTCTACACATAAATGAGAAAAAGGGGAAGTAGAGTTCAGTCACAGAGAATAGGTGAGAAGAAAGAACTAATGAACACCAACTAAATGACAAATTACGATCACCTTCCACTTTATCTCCTCCTTTTCCCATCCAATAACTGGGCTTTAAGAAGTATAAGACCGATTTCCTCACACCAGATGCATTTGGGATTATGTTATCAAAGTAGATAGCCAAAATAAACCACAGAAAGAATGTAGCCAACAGCCACATACAAATATCATTCTGTCAATGAAAGAAGAAATAATAAGTAACTGTTAAAGCAGTGACACGGGAGGAAACAGGACAAATAAAGAATGGAACAGAAAACTAGATGGGAAAAGCAAGCAAAAGGCTGTTTAATCGAAGCGGTTTGTGTAGTGTTGAGAGTTGGAGGTCAAATTATTGCATACAATTGTTAGCGCACACTTTTCGTCGTTTGGAGCACATTCTCCCCGTTTACTCCAGCTAATACCATTGTCTTCAGGTGTGGATGTTGCATCCGAAAGCAGATGTAGAGCTTGAGCAAAAGGATTTGGTGGGAACAATGACCAGACATTTCGGATAGTCTTGGAGACGTCAGTGTCATAGGGAAATCCTCCTTGTACAACGATCTGCACTTAGAAAAATAACAGACAGAAAGAAGATGAGTACGCTTTCTTTCAATCTAGTCAATAATCCTTATCTAGAAAGTTAGGAAAGAAGAAAGATCCATGCCTGAGTCACAAAGCCAACAATAAATATGGAGAATCCCGCTGTTGTGGCTGAAGATGATTTACGAATGAAAGCAGATAACATGAAGGCAAAACCAGTCTAGAATCAAAAGTGATAAAGAAAAACATAAATTATTATGTCTCAAAAAAAACAATTGCCGCAATATAAAACAGAAATCACAATGAATTGACTGAAAATGTAAAATGGTGAATTAGAAAGATTCCTGGGGATATTCTTACCATGCTGAGTTCAAAAAGGAAGAACACAAAGAACAGGATTCCAAAACTGTTTTCCAGAAAAAAATCAAACTGAAACATCATTCCAAACAGAACTATGAGAAGTGATGATAGAAGTGCAATAATTGCCTCCCAGGTGAGCCAGGATATCCAGTAAGCAGTGTCGTAAAGCCCCATCATTGCCATTGTCTGTGCCAATAAATGGACCAAAATAGCAAGAACTATGATTAGAAAAATAATGGCACTTTTAAAAGAAAATTAACTTTAATTTTTAGAATGTCTATACCTGGCGAAGTTTATTCTCTTTTTCTGTTACCAAAGAGCTCATCTGAAGAACAAAGTTAAACATGGCAATTGCAAGGAAAAATGCTGGACCTATTGAATCCAGTGCAGCAAAAGTTTCCATGGCAGGGTGTGCAAATTCCTTGAAAGAAACATTCCAGCTGAAGTTTGGAGCTGAATTTGTATGAAGTTGTCAGATAGATCATAATTTTGTGAAGTGTAGAATAGGAGATGAAATAGATGATCATCCATTCAAGGAAGATTTGTAAACACAAAGAATAACGATAAATGTTTTTTATACCTCCAATCAGGTATCTAGCAATTTCACGCTCTGCAGCAAGCTGAAGTGGGAGTTGAAATGCGGTTGTGGGGTCTTCGTAGCGCCCTCTAATTTGGAGAAACGTTGAATTTGTCTGTACACCATAACCAATGACAGTCGCATTTCTTTCGGTGAAATGTAGAGCCCCTGGACAACGCATAGGATTATTGAAAAGCCAGTCATCCACTTCAGTCGGATTTCTAAAGGATTTAACCTGCACAAAGGCAATAGTGAGTGGTTGTATAATATTTCAAATCCCGCCTTGGCTTTTTTTGTTTTTTGTTTTTAATTTTCCTTTTATTTGCAACTCCAGAACCAGAACTCAAAGTATATTTCTTAAGAAGACGAATAGCATAAAGGATTTCCAAGTGAAGCCATATAGAGCCTAAATAGAAAAGACCAAAAATCACAGTAATACTAGAGAAGTTTCGGAAGGAGTGGTTCCGTCTTCGTACCTTAGTGGAAGGTATGGACCTGCCAGGATTGTTAGCCATGATACGATCAACAATGGTCTGAAATTTGGGGTTCCCATTTCCGCTCCAAACAAAATCGTAGCAAGGAAGCTTAATGAAAAACTTTTGCTCACAAGGAGTAATCGGAGGAGAAGGCTCCAGGCGAGGATCGGTGACGCTCTTGTCGGCAGTACTAGAGGACTGGCGAGCCTGAATTGCCTTGTCAATGACGAATATAAGGAATATGAAGAAGAGAGGGGAGAGGAGTTGGAGGAGGGAAGCCCTCCTGTTCCGCCATGAGAGCCATAAGTTCTTGGTCAAAAGCGCTGTGAATTGTTGCAGAAGCAGAGGAAAACCGCTCCGCAAATTCATGGTGTTGGAGAAGAAGCTTGTCTTTTTGCTTTGTCAGTGGGTGTGAGAATTATAAGGCAGTTGGGCTTTTATCGATGATATTTAAGCTTAAACCGCGGCCTTTCCTTTTCCGGCGCCAGTCAAAAGATACATCCAACGGGGACTGCGCGATGCTGATGCACTTATCAGTTAGCCCTTTGGGTTTCCCTAAAATTACGCATGTTGCCATTATCGGAATTTCGTAGTAAATTTTTAAAATATTGTAAACGCGAATTTTAATTAGTTTGCAGTATACTATGTCCTCCTAGAATTATTGATTCTCACTTATTTTTTTATTCTTGCACTTATAATTATTTTATATTTTTATAATATAATAATATCATATTAATTATTAAAACGAAAGGATCCAAATCGTTGTGTATTTATTAGTTTGCATTATACCATGTCATAAAGAATTTATTTCTTTTTTGGAAATCTTTCATTTCCTGGTTATTGCCCGTGTAAATTTGAACCATTATACTATTATATTGCCTCAACAATCATTATACTAGTATACTATTATTCATAATTTATATTAAATGTAATTCATAACTTTTATTTTATTCCCTCAATAAATATTATATTATTATATTGCTCAATTTATATAATAAAATTTTTTTGATTAAAATTTTAAAATAATTTAATTACTATTATTTAAATATATAAAAAAGTATAAAAAAATAATCTTACAAATGAAATTTTTTATTATTTTATATTAATTTGTATTGTTAATTGATATGTTAGCTTACATTAAAGATTTTAGTTTTTATTTTTTTGTTAGC
>JASKGM010000009.1:16957912-16968420 GCA_034509205.1 Ceratonia siliqua | reverse complement strand
AGGTCACAACCTTTATCAGTTGAGGGCAGTTCCTGATAAAGGGTACCTCTGTCAGTGAGTGTGGTTCCTGACAGAAGATTGAGTATTTGTGAATGGTTCCTCTGGATGAAAATGCCCGGAAGAGAACCGAAAGTTTAGTTCCCTTCGGTGAGTGCAATTCCCGAAGGTGAGGATCGGGTTACCCCCCCAGTTGGGATTATCCTCTGGAGCGGGAACGCCGTTTTCTCAGTTTAGGTTCTCCCCAATGTGATTATGGATCCTAGAAATATCATACTTTGATTAAAGTATATTTTTGATTATATTGTTATTTCAAACTCTATGTTATATAAATGATGAGTATAAAGTAAGAAATATTTTTCTTTCCTGAATGTAATGTGCATTAGGTGTTTACTATGTTTAAGAATATAAAAAAAATGAGATTTCATATTAAATTAGCGGTAATGCACGTTACAGGATGAGATTTGTGTATCAATCTGTAAGTTTGCTTTCTATTCACTGAGTCAGTGGACTCACCCCTCACTTTACATTTTCAGATCGGCAGATAGAGAACTTACCTTCAGCTCCGCCTGCACCTTTTGAATCTGCTGAGTGATTTGGTAGGGAACCATTTGAATATTAGTGGTATTATTAGTTATTTGAGGATTTTGGACAAAGTTGGATAGAGTCTGTTTATATTTATTGGTTATTGATTTATTTGCATTAATTCTGTATAACTTTGATAAACAGTCCACGATAGACCTTTTACTGTTTTTTGTTTTTTTTTCTGATAAGCCACTGAGGCTTCTGGATTATGGTGGGCATGTCCACCTTTAGTTTTTCGCAGATTATACCCTGAGATAGTCCATATTTCAGGGGAGACTCTGCCCGATTTTTTAATAAATTTTAGACTTAGAAATTATTTTATGAAAACGTGTTTATCTTTATTATTTATTTATCAATAAATTTCAATAGGTTTTATATGCATCGGTCTGTGAGGCTGGTAGGAAATTACTTGATGGGTAATTCCATACGCCGGTCACGTGTCCTAAATTGGGGCGTGACATTTTAAGTCAATTTAATCTATATAAAATATATAGATTAAATTAGTTAAGGTTAAATATGTAACTTTAGTAAGCATATTTTTAAATCTTTATATGTTTTTCATGATTAATTTAATTTATAAAATTTCTATATACAAGTTGTACATCTTTTAACTTATTAATAGTCCTTCCTAATATGTGTTTCTCTTCATATTATCTGCACGGTGGGTTTTGTTTATTGTTCAAGGAGTTTTTTTATTTAATTTTAATTATAATTTGAATTCATTTTTTTTGTTTGTTGCGTAATAAATAATAATGATGTTATCCTAATCCGATCATATATATAACTGAATTCGCATGCCTTCTCACATATTCATACATGTACACTTCCTTCATCTTACTTGTTAAAGAGGAAAATGAATCAAGTCTTTTTTTTTAATTATTTTTTATCATTTTTCAACTCATTGTAATTGTTTATTTTTTTAATTATATATAACTAAATATCGTGACTGCCATAATATAAATAAATGATCACGATTAAAAATTTTTAATTTTTTTAAGAAAAAAATCAAATTTGAATTAAATACATATTCCTTTTTATATATCAATGTAAGTTACACACATAAATATATATATTAGGAATATAATTTATTAAAATTTATATTTAATATATTTATATGTATATTTATAATTAATATTTTTTTATAAATTATATTTATCTAAAAATTTGTTCAAGTTACAAGGTGAAATGATTTAGGAATCTCATAATGTCAACCAACACCAATATTCCAATATCAACCTCAAATTACATCTAATTACAATTGTACCACAGTTAGAGTCTTTATTTGATTATATTAAATATTAAAAATTAAATTAATATATATACTAATATTCTTATATCCTTAAGTCACATTAATAATTTAATTAACTAAATCACATTAATGTATTCTTTAAACAATATGATTATTTTGTTAATAAAATATATATTAATAATTTAAAAAAATTCACGAAGAAATGATAGAATAAAGCATATGCCCATTGACTACATCCAATATGGAATCTCTCATTCAAGTTTTTCTTAAAAAAAAAAAAAGAAAATACCAAAAAAACAAGGAAAGGTCGTCATAGAAGGAGAAAGCCACCGTCCACCACAAGATCATGACCAGTGACAAAGTCCGAGTCATTGGACGCCAGAAACAATACCGCCTCCGCCACGTGTTTAGGGGTGAGGGCCAAGCCTTTTAGCCTGGCGGATTTCCCATAAAGCTTCTGCAATTCTTTCGTTTCCATCCTATAGGCCTCACACGTCAGCGGCGTCGCCAATGCGTTCGGCGACACGCAGTTCACCCTTATCCCACGCTCCCCAAGCTGCACGCTCGCCCCACGCACCAGCGCTAGCACCGCGTGCTTCGACATGCAGTAGTCCGTTCGCCTTGAACTGCCGTGGTTCGCCGCTACGCTCCCCGTGCACACAATACTTCCTCTCACGCGCTTCTCCACCATCGCACGTGCCGCGTACTTCAAGCACGCCGCCATCCCACGAACGTTGACCGCGAATAACCGGTCCAATTGGGAGAAGTTGAGGTCCAGGACGGTCTGGTCGGAGGGACTCAGAATTCCAGCGTTGCTAAACATGATGTCCAGCTGCCCGTAAATGTTGACCGTGGATTCCACCAGGTGTTTGACTTGATCTTCATCAGCCACGTCACAATGCACGTAGCTGCACCTGTAAGTGCCAATGGATGCGGCCACTTCGTTGCCCAGCTCGTCTTGGATGTCGGCGATCACCACCATACGCGCACCTTGATCGGCAAAGAGATTCGCCGTGGCTTCGCCGATACCACTGGCACCGCCGGTGATTATGGCTACTTTGCCGGATAACTTGGGGGCTATGTCGCTGGAAGTAGAATCCGCCATTTTGTTTTTTAAAAAAAAGAAAAATCTGGGACAAATTGAAAAAGGGTAAGCAGTAAAGAGAGAGAGTAGCAAGGTGCTGGGTAGGTGCCTTTGTATTCCTCACCAACCATTCAAGTGAGACAAACTTCTGTCAATTAAGGAAAGAGCCTAAAATGGAAAACACAGTTAAAAATTAAAATCTTGTTGCTCTTACAGAAGAAGGAAGAAGTGAAAAGGAAATGAATATAAAATGTTGGCCGCTTTTACCGTTTCTTGTATATGCAAACAGAAAATAAATATAAAAATGTTTTTCCATAATTTTTATGGTTTTTATTTTAATTATATTATTAGACATAATAACACATAATTAAGAAAAATATGTGATGGAATTGCCAAAAATATAAAAACCTAATTATTTTCTTAAATTATATCAATAAAAATTAATTAAAACAACAACTAAAAGTATAGTTATAATTGAAAGAATTGTTTTTAAAAATAAAAAATAAAAACTGTTCTTTAAAAAAATAAAATGAAGAGCATTTTTACAAACCAAATTCACCTATAATCCTTTCATCTTTTCTTTTTCCCCTTTGATCTGAACATACAGTAAAAGATGTCGAGAATTTTAGGAGCCTTATTTTTATGAATTTTGTTATTTCAGCACCACTTATTTCATATCTTCATTTTTTTAAGTTAAACAATATTGACTCAAAATGCAAAGAAGAAAAGGGAAATTAAGGAAAAAATCTAAATCAACATTTTTTAACATAAAATATTTAGAGGGAGCGGAGCAAGAAAAATGGTGTTGAAATAACAAAATTCTATTTTTAAAACAATCTATTTGTTTGCTTTTTTATGGACAGTTGTAGACTTGTAGCCAATGGCAAACCCATGAGTCGTTATAATTTACAGAAAAGCCCAGACTTAGTTGAGTATTAGATAATATAAATTAATATAATATAATTTTATATATTTGATATAAATAAAAAATTACATTAACTTATATAATTATAATTTTTTATATAATTATCACCGCATAACACTGCACTATTAGTTAATACTATTACCATCACCCCATCATTATTATATTATATAATCTTACATAATTATATATTATTATAATAAACACATAATATTATAATAATTTATACATAAAACTATATACAATATTATTTATTATTACTCATACAATTCAATCATCCTGGCCTAACAAATGGGGGCGTTAGTACATTTGGTCAACACAAGCAAAAACAAAAATTGTTGTATTAGTGTTGGCTGGTTGGTAGAGCCAGAACGCAGGGTTTTTTATTTTGTTTTGATGACAATATATGGCAATTGTTCAACTTAGTAGTAATGCAGAAATGCTTTTCGTTTGATTCCGAATATGGCAACTCATAACTCAATGGATCACTTGCAAGCCACACCATACACAGTTTATTGCTATTGCCAACCATGAAATACACAGAAAGAGACAAGCTCAAAGCAAACAAAAACAATCTAAAAGAGGACCTGAAACTGAAAGATACAACAAACAGTTACTCATGGAGTATTAGTCCACGAAAGAGGGGAGAGTGACCCCCCACATGCACACCCTCAAGTATTGCTAGTAGCATTAGCTTGCACCGAAAGAAAAAGACCAGCACTTTGGCCTTTACGAATAAGTAAAGCCACCGTCCACCTTAAGATCATGACCGGTGACAAACTCCGACTCACTGGACGCTAAAAACAACACCGCGTACGCCACATGTTTGGCCGTGAGCACCACCCCTTGCAACCTCGCGTATTGCCCATAAAGCTCTTGCGCCTTCTCCACGCTCATCCCAAGCGCCTTGCACGTCAATGGCGTCGCCAATCCATTGGGTGAGACGCTGTTCACCCTTATCCCATGCACCGCCAGCTGCACACTCCCCGCCCGCATCAGTCCCACCACCGCGTGCTTCGACATTGTGTAGTCCGTCGAGATCGAACCCCCGTGCCACGCTGCCATGCTCGCCGTGCACACTATGCTCCCCCTCACGCGCTTCTCCACCATCGAACGCGCCGCGTATTTCACGCACGCCGCCATCCCACGGACGTTGACCGCGAATAGCCGGTCAAGTTCGGAGAGGTTGAGGTTAAGGAGGGTCTGTTCGGAGGGGCTCATGGTCCCAGCGTTGCTGAACATGATGTCGAGCTGTCCATAAATGTTGACCGTGGATTCCACGAGGTGTTTGACTTGATCCTCGTCCGCCACGTCGCAGTGGATGTAGCTGCACCTGTGGGTGCCAATGGACGCCGCCACTTGGTTGCCCAGCTCGTCTTGGATATCAGCAATCACCACCATGCGAGCCCCTTCATCAGTAAAGAGACGCGCCGTGGCTTCGCCGATGCCGCTGGCGCCACCGGTGATGATGGCTACTTTGCCGGCTAACTTGTGACCTATGTTGATGCTGGGATAGGATGAAGATTCTGATTCAGCCATGCTTTAGGGGAAAATGAGTGAAAAGATAAAGTGGGTAGTAATGAGGAGGACTGGTATTAAATAAAGGGGTCAGTGTGACCTCAGAGCTTACCAACCCTTGTTGCTTCTGCTTATGGAAATTAAAAAATGTTGACAGGCCCAATTTGCTTTCTTAGATAGCGATGAACAGATGGTAAAGGAGAAGGGGGGAATATCCCATTGAAACTTGAGAAAAATTCCCTTCTCAGAAACCTGTTTTATTTATTCTTTTTTTAAGCTTACTTAGCTAACACTTCAAAAAGAAAAATTCAGGAGGATGAGGATGAGAGTAGATAGTCCATAATCATCAAAAGCAATACCGGAGATGAACACCCTCAAGCTGGAGTTTTATAAAAGAATGGCTTACAAAATGGTTCCTTTGAGAATCAACAAACCTCATGTTGTAGGGAACCAATTCAAAGAAACGATATTATCTCAGAAAGTAATAACATTCCATAGCAAGAATGGAGGTCATTCCAAACCAGTGCAACGTCCAAGCTGCAATTTTGACAATCCTATTCACAAAGAAACTGGGGTGCACATCCATCATTTGCTACAAAAATAATCTACAGACCCTCGCACAGAAAGAGTTCCAGCAACATCCATAAGTGAAGTAGCATCTTCGATTGCTTGTGAGTGATTCAACAGTGATCCGAATGGGACTCATAAAATTCACTTGAGCAAGGAGACATAACTTCTTGTTCCAGCAACTGTAATACCTGGTTCATTGTTGGACGGTCATCTGGGTTTGCATCTGTGCATCTTGCTGCTAGCTCAAGAATTGCTTCGACAGTTCCCACATCTGCATCACTGCATCTTCTGTCTACCGCGTCTTCCACTCTGTTCTCTCTCAGTAATGTGTTCATCTGCATATCATTGACACAAATTCAGTTTATTTTGTTCAGAAATAAAAGAGGTTCTTAAGCCTTGAGATCTGAATTGAAGGAGTTGAACCTTACCCAGCCAACAACGTTTAATCCTCTCTTCGCAAAGGTAGGATCTGTAGGTCTCTTTCCGGTCACAAGTTCTAGCAATAAAACCCCAAAGCTATATACATCTGACTTCATAGTAGCTCTACCACTTTGTAGATGCTCTGCTTGACATAGGATAGAAGTAATAAGTAGTAACCCATCAATTATAAAGTTGTTTCTTCGAGACTGGAATATACAATTTCAATTGTCGCAATTCATGAATATTTCTAAAACTATAAACTGACTTTATAAAGTTACATACATACCTGGTGCCAAATAGCCAAATGTGCCAGCAACAACAGTTGTAACATGGGCATCTTTGTCAACCAAAAGCTTTGCGAGACCAAAATCAGAGACACGAGGCTCGAAGTTTTCATCAAGAAGGATATTGCTGGATTTTATGTTACGATGCACAATTTTTGGGGAGCAGACATGGTGCAAGTATGCCAACCCTCTGGCAGAACCATGGGCAATTTTTAGGCGAGCACCCCAATTCAATAATTGTTGTTCAGTATTTTCTGAAGCAGAATAATAGAATTAGAGAATAACATAACCAAAGTACTTGTTATCGTGAAAAAAATAAATAGATGAAAACCTCCCACCCATCTCCCAGAGCTCATCTCTACAAAATACAAACTTTTGTCCGGGAAATTTACTAAATCCGTTAATTTTTTCCCATTTGGGAATATTGGTAAATGATAGAGAACCCAAAACCAAGCATGTACTTTCTTCTTGTTCATGTTGCCAAGTTTTGTTTCACTAAATCAGCATCAGGCTTTTAAAAGAGTTACTTTCAAGATGATAAAGTTTACTGGCTTGGGAGAGTAGAACACCTAAAAGAATAGCTACTAATTCCCAATTGAATTTTGCATTTCATACCATGCAATAGATCTTCTACGCTGCCCATAGCCAAATAATCATAGATAAGAAGCTTTGAAGAAGGAAGCCTGCAGTAACCACGCAGATTTACTAAATTTATGTGCTTGATGCTACCCAGGATCTCTAGTTCCCTTTCAAACACCTTGTCAGATCTATCACAACTTCCATCAACTCTCTTAACAGCAAATGTTCCAGAATCATGCATGACCATTCGATAAACTGTACCAAGTCCTCCAGACCCTATTACATCCTCTTCATCAAGAGACTCCAGCTTTTCAATGATTTGAGTTGATGGGTATGGAAGATCACCATGGAAGGTAATAAGTTTTGTGCCTGTTAGAAGATGAGGTTAGCAATAAGGACAAGAATAAGTGGGGATTGTCAAATTTGAAACTACACCCTTCCTACTTGACTGTGGATCGAATTGTTTCTTGACTTCTCTGTATCTCCTTGCAGCTCTTTCCTTCTTTGATACCAAACAAATCCAGAGGAATGAAAGCATTATGACAAGTACAAGGCCCATCGTGAACATTGCACCAATCAGCAGTCCCTTCATGTAATGTGAAGATCTTTTGCTAGGGACTGCACAAATTTAATTATTGTATAAAATCTAGTAATAATCAAATAGGATTTGAAAAGGGGGGAAATCCTAGGATCTGACTTGCCTGCAGCTTCATCACTTTCAGCATGCGGCAGCACCACAGGGAAACCAAGTGAGGTCCGACATGGTTTTTCAACTTGCCGCCCACAAAGATCTAAGTTTCCAATAAACCTATTGATATGCAATGATTTTTTAAGCAGAATGACTAACATGGACAATAAAATATGTAACTATGCAAGGTAGCTAAAGGTAAATCTCAGAGCCTAATCATGTTTGGTCTATAGGTTACACTGTATCAGCCAAGACATGATAAACATTATTATGCAAGAAAGATTACTTACGAGTTGTTCCCAAAGGTGCTTAGTACTCCAATGTCAGGGATTTCACCAGAAAAGAAATTGGTGGACAAGTTCCTAAGACAAGCAGGATCAGCATATACCATTGATATCCCATAGAATTCTTCCTCAAGAAATTATATAACAAATTAAAGTTGTCATTCTACCACAGAGCTATTGGCTAAATGAACTTACAATAGTCGCAAATGCGAGAGGCTGCCAATAGATGAAGGTATAGCACCCTTCAATGAGTTGCTTGATAAATCCCTGTATTTAAACTTTGTATTAAATTTTAAATGCGAATCAAACTTTAGTTAAAAAAAACTATGTTCATTGTTTCACTGAAAATTAGAACATACATAGCTGCATACACAGCAAGCAATCAATTCAAAGAAGTCTAAACCGAACAGTGACACAAAGAAGGGGAAGAAAATAGAAGAGGGGGTCTTACAATATAGTTAAATATGTAAGATTTCCAATATTTGAAGGTATGCCTCCTTGGAAATAATTACCTCTCAAATACCTTTCATTAGAATTAATTAAAAAACGTTAATCCTTCAGTACGAAATCAAAGGAAAAGATGAACAGAAATTATATTCAGAGCAGACAGAAATTTCTAATGGAAGTAATGAACAATTTAACTTACAGTGCTCTTAGCTCAGTACAATTGGTAATTTCATTAGGAATAATTCCATGTAAGCTGTTCCGGTGAAGTGCCCTGGTTCGTGGCAAAATGCAAACCAAAGAATAGAATAAGAGATGTTAGAAGCCTCCATTTTGAGAAGTAAACGGGGCAAGTATGAACATGTTCTACTTACAGTCTCTGCAGTCTACTGAGTTTGCCAATGCTGGGAGATATAATTCCTCCGAGTTGCATGTAAGGCAGATTTCTGAAGAACCAAAGACAAACAGAAGTGTCAAAGTAGCAAAGACAGTGGGAAAAAGAAGAGAAATGAAAAAGTATGGTGCCGCTTACATACATTGAGCGAACTCGTTGTTCGCCAGGATGACAAGTGATACCAGTCCATGTACAGGGAGACTCATCAGACTCTTGCCAGTTGCTGAGAAAATTCCTAGTGTCATTGAAAGTGCTTTTGATTTGCAACAACGTGAGACCTATGAGATGAAGAACCACTTAAAGTTTAGAACTTTAAATTCACATTCTTGGAAAATCAAGATTAAGAACAAAAAAAATCCCAAAATGGGGTACTCCGACTGAATAAAAAAACCATAAAATCAAAAATCAAATGATCCATTCTTCAATCCTAGTTTGTTTTGTTAGATTAGCAACCAAACGCTAAAAGACTAAGTTTTCAGTTCTTACCGTCTTGAGTGAGAGCACGAGACGAAGGGAAGAAAACTGATGCGTACATCACCCAGAAAGCCCACACTACAGTACCCATTTCCATTCTCGCCTTCCAAATAGACACTGGTTATCTGGGTGGACCTAAGTCACTGACTCTACTCACTGGGTGTCAAAAAGTGATGCTTCCATTAGTAGGGAGGGAAGAATGATGATGAGAGTTGTAATGAAAATGTTAACAGGGGTTTTCCGTCTTCATGATTGAACCAATAGAAAATAATAATTTGAAAGATGAAGAGAGAGAAAGAGTGTACTTTTTCCTCCAATATTTTATGAAGTTTCAAAGAAAGCTTAGTATAAAAAGTGGCGCAGAGTGTGGTAGCCGTTGTACAGCGGGAAATTCAAAAAGGGATATTTTCTACCACTCTCTCGTGTAGCTGAAGAAGCATACTCGCTAGACATCTCACACATTTCTTCTTCTGACTTGTGAGAAAGTGTACACAGATTAAGAACCAATGGGACAAAATCTTGACGGTCATTTGAGCAACCGGACCGATAAATATCTGATTCAATTTTCATTACACGTGTCGAGTATAGGAAGCACTGTAAAGAGGTTTCAATTTCTTCCATTTTACGTCCAAGGCACTGAAGGCAGAGAGACTGCATCCATCGTACGTGTCTGAAAAGGCCTGAAAAACGCCAGACATATAGAAGGCGGTAATGAAGCATAAAACACGGAGCATTATACTTACGGGGATTCTAAGCTAGTTTAATAATTTTTGACTCTATTATTTATTATTTTAATTTATTATATTAATTTTTGATGTCATATATTTTATTAAAAATTTTTAAAATATTTTATTTATGAAAAAATAAATTTAAGAAAAATATAAATGAATAATATAAAATATTTTAAAAATATATAATATAAAAGATAATTAATTAATGTTAAAAAATAAAAAAATAAGAGATAAAAATAAAAATATCGTTATCATACTTGAATAGTTTTTTTTTTAATTTTTAAA
>JASKGM010000009.1:16945011-16957812 GCA_034509205.1 Ceratonia siliqua | reverse complement strand
TTAAAAAATAAAAAAATAAGAGATAAAAATAAAAATATCGTTATCATACTTGAATAGTTTTTTTTTTAATTTTTAAAATTTTAATTTAACTTTTGGGTGTTTGAAAAATGCTTTTGAAAAGCAGCTTTTGAAAAGAATATATTTTTGAATATTTTAGATGTTTGACAACTATTTTTATTAAGAATTATTTTTTTCAAAAAAAGTTAAAAGTAGTTATTTTTTAAAAATTCATTTCTTTAACTTATTCAAAGTAGTTTTGAATAAAAAATAAAAAATAAAAAAATTTAGTGTCAAAAAGATCCTTATATATTTAACATATTTTTATTTATGTCCCTTACATGTATAATTTTTTTATATTTTTAATAAAATTATAGTAATAAATTTTATTTTAAAATTTATATTTATAAAAATAAGAATTCTTAATAATATTTTATAATTTTAAATTTAATTTTAACAAAAAATTAATTCTTAAAATTTAAACACAATATAAAAAATATTTTATATATCATTTTCAATAATTTTACCTACACACAAATATTTTTTATATTTTTACATATAAACACAAAAAATATATTTTTTTAAATAAAATTACATTCAAATATCAAATACCTATTTTTTTTATTTTTATTTGATGCATCTACTAAAATATACATACATATCTAAACACCTTATTATTCACTTATGTCAAGAGAATAAAATCACATATTATTTGTGAAAAGTATAATACAAATTTATATAATTAACGTTATTCTTCTTTAAATATGAACACACTAAGTCATAATTATAAATAAAAAGAAACACCTTTCAGCAAATAGTTACGCCATTTTATGAAAGGAATTAATTTGATGATTTAACAATTTAATATAAAAATCATTACGTGCATACCATTTAGTATTTGATATTTAAATAATTAATAATATTTAATATTTAATATTTTGTATCAAATAATTTTACTTTGTTTTCAATCAATGTAACCCATAAAGTCACACATAAAAATGATTATCCTTTATTTAACTAAAGTGAAAGACAATCCATTGACTGAATGTATCAATCACAAGCTAAGTCACTTTCACAATATTTTTACAAACTTAATGCCACATTCACCTACACTTTCTTTTTGTTCTTTTCGTTATATAAGAGTATAATATAGTGAGAATATGAGAAAATAAGCATAATAGAGATAAAACCTTTGATATTAAACCTTAATACTTGATATCAGAAGAAGTGCCATTAGACCAACGAGTTATTAACACCGACACTTTCTTTGTGTACATGCAAAATGAGTAAAGAAAGTATGAAACTGATGTACATCCAGTTAGCTTGGCTGAAAGCTAACTTAGCGCAAAACCATCGCTTGAACTTCTAGGGGTTTTCTACAATTTGCTGAAGATGACCTCCACCCCATCTACTGGTATTGGATGAGAAAGATATATTATACCTGCTTCTGGATTGACCAGTTCCCACCTGAAATCATCCCAGGCATGATTAATACTATTACAAATGTCAGAGAAATTAGCATGGAAGTTGAAGTTATTAGTGACAAGGATCAAGCTTTACTTGTATCCTGTAGACAGATGATGAAGCAAAATTGCAAGCTGAATTCTCGCAAGCATGTTGCCAGCACAAATTCTTGATCCTCCACCAAAAGCTTGGTACGTTCCAGGCTTTGCTGGCTCCTGAGAATCAGAAAAAGCCCTTTAGAATTTGAATAAGGGTTCAGGAAATATAGTCTTAAAAACACCAAAGGAATGTAACCGTACATTCCATCTATCAGGGTTAAAGCACATAGGATCCTCAAAATTTTCTGGGTTTGTGTGGAGGTAGCGGACCCAGAGAATTACGTTCCAGCCTTTGGGAAAATAATAACCTGCAAATATGTTAACGAATCAACCAATATAAGGTGCACTTACAGGGAAATTGATCGACCTTATAGGAAAAGCCCCTTGGAACAAGACATCGTCCTTGTATTTGCTTTGGTCAATTATGTATCACATCTTTGTCATCAACAATATTTTGCCCAGAATTTGTAACTGTGTACCTTTATAATCAGCTTCTTCGATAACTTTTCTGAAAATAATTCCTGCAACGTTGGCCATTCTTATTGTTTCGTCTACAACCTGTAAATAATCAACGCGGTCAAACGTCAACTGTTTACTAGGAAAAACAACATAGTCGTATGTATGTCAATTAAAGACCTTGTTTGTGTATTTTAATTTCGAAACCTCTTCACTTGTAATGAAATCCCCTGTTTTGGCCTTTTTTATGGCCAAGTTCTCTTCCTGCAATTGCAAATGAAGAGCACATGATCAGATACATGAACAGGCATTTCAATTGTTTTCTCTAATCTTGGGTCTAGTTATTACCCGTAGCTTTGTGAGGACATTGGGGAACTTAGCAAGATAGTAAATAGCCCACACGGATGCAAGGGTAATAGTTACATATCCACCAACCACTAGGTTGACAATGTTGTCTACCACTTCTTTGTCACCTAATTTGTTACCATTATCATCTTCAATCTGCATCAGCCCGTCCATTAGATCATTTGTTTCCATCTCGCTTCTGTTCTTTCTCTTCTCTAATTCCATCCCGAAGATAGCCTCAAGCTTTTTCCTACACTGAATTTGCATATAACACTGTTAATCTCAAACCCAATAGCATAAACAGTTTGAAACAGGTGGTTGATCATTTTATTGTGGTTCAACCTGAAGAGCATTGTAGCAAGCAGAACCAGGACAGTTGAGTGGGTAAGCTCTAACTCCTTTAACCAAAGCTTCGAACAGCTTATCGATGGTATCAAGAAGAGGACCAGGCTCGAAGCTTCCAAATAACTTCCCAATGTTCTCGAATGTCGCCTGCAAGTAAGCATGAGAGAGTGATTGAATTATGAGCATCCGGAATACATAATCAAAGTTGGAAGGGTTGATTATATACCTTCTTGGTTTCGAAGTGGGCTTTGATTTTACCCTTATGCGCCCAGGATTGGAGAGCCGCCACCATGCGAGGTTGGACAAGAAGAGCGATGCGGCGGAGAGCGGCGGGGCGGTTGATGGCGTTGGTGACATAGCTTCGAAGCCTGGAATGCTCCTTTCCGTGGACTGCTGCCATGGAAGTGGTGCCCAAAAGAGTAACGGTGGGCCATTCTAAGATGAATTTGTCCTCTGATTGGAATACAAATTTGTTGACTGCTGGAGCGCATGCTATGATGGTCGGTGATCCAAAGAGGTGCGTCCTATACAGACCTACTCCATCTCCGTACCTGATTTTTATCCCCAACCAAATTATCTTTTATTCCTTCTGTAGGCATATATAGTTGGACGGTTGCTTTGCAGTTTGCATTCAAACAAAGCAGAAGTAGTAACTTACTTGCGTCGCTTAGAGTTGATAAAGTCATCAGGGCGTCGAAGAAATTTGAAGTAGCAGAGGAAGCTAATCATATCTCCGATGAAAGGGAAGCCCATGTGCCCCGGTGGAAGCTTGGTTCCAGCAGCCAAGCACCTGGCTTTCAGAGGAACAACGTACCAAACCTCATTCCACCACCACAACACCAATCCCAACAATGGCAGACCTCCCAAAACCACACCCAACCACACTGTCACTTCCATTTTTTAGTCAACACTAAACTACTTTATCTATATTTCTCTCTGTAACTTTTCTTATATATATAGTTTAGCTATATAATCAACGCCTGTAGATTCCTGACTCGATGATTCCTCTAATAGCAGTGTACTAACAAACAAATCCTTGGCTATGATGGTTAAGTTGCCTTAATTAAATATTACATATTGGCATAATAGTATTCTTATTTTGTCTTTACGTAGCATAACAGTCAACCAAACTAGAGTAGAAAAAGATTTGGTTTGAGCCCAGGAAATGGCAAATGAGTTAGGTCGTTTAATTTTAAGTTCGAAAAATAAGAATACTGTGGCCCATCAATTGAACCCAATAAGAAAAGGAAAGCGATGAAAAAGGTTTAAGCCCAGATGAGTGAGAAACGTAGTATTAGTACGTAAAATTAGTATCAGAGATTCAGAGCTGATAATTGTCTGAACCAGAAGATGAGAAGGCATTGGGCATAATATAGGTTCTAAACAATGAGAAATTCAATCCTAATCCCCCCTTCTTTTGTGCCATTTAGTTTCTTCTTCTAGTGTTCTCTCAAAGAAAATCTATGGTGTGATTGTGAATAAATTGTTTCGAATCCTCTTTTTATCTGAAAAATTCTGGAAACAGATGCAAGCCTTTCTATCTCTCTTGCTGATGATTTGACCATGTTGATATGCTCATTGAAAGCTATTGATCTTTCAGTATGAGCTTGGAGCAACTTGAGGGGTCAATTTATTGGAAATTTTGGTTGTCCCTAGGAATGGGTCACTATGAGTTGGACAAGAGATTTCCCTACTAACAAGCCAAATGAAATGATTAGTCCCCAGCGACCTTACCCTTCTTCTACAAGACAATTCACGAAAGCCATTGAAGTTAAAGTATCAAAATTTAACAGTTATTTGGATAAACATTTAAGCGGAAGCTGACTCTTAAAAGTAATATACAGCAGGTATCTGTTGTACTCAGCTTGGCATATTTGTAGGGGAACCCTGGCTTTGAGTAGAACCCACAAGAATAGGTGCACTTGCCTCAGAATTCCACAGCTGACACTTAGCCGAAGCATTTATGAATTTTACTACTAGCATTGCAGGGTCAAGTTATTTGAGTAGTTTTCCGATTTAAATGCTACCAGGGAGATTGAATTACTTTGATTGCATCATTGATTGCTGCTCTAGAATTTGGCTACTTTCTATAATGTGCTATAAGTGTTATAGGTACAAAGGGACAACTAGCACTAGCCTTGGACTCCACTCAATAAAAGTATCAAAACAATCTTAAACAACTGCTAATGCTGTTTCATGATTCAGTTCATATCTAATGCATTCAAATTGCCAACTAAAACAGGCCTTGTAGTTTGATAGAGCATATAGGTTACAACAGTGTTCCTTTGATGGCTATCCGCAACAAGATGGGAAAATCATCAGATAAAAACAGAGAAATAGAAATATAGTCCATGTTCCTCTTTAAGAGCAAGAGTTTTATGGTATAAAAAGAAAATTACGGATTGACATGATGGTTAAATTTTCAAGTGGATTCTTAATAAATGGTTGGTCATTCTAGGCTTCAAGATCAAGAATCTATGATTCCACTTGTCCTTTGTTATTTTTTAATTACAATACTTGGTATCTTCTATGCTAGATTCTTAGGACTGACATATATATATATATATATATATATAAGCAATGGGGTCTCCCGTTTTATTTGTGAGTCTGTGACTGATTCCACCACTTTATATTCGAGGACTTTGACTTGCAGCTCAGTGACATCAATGAGTTCAAGGGACTTTGACTTCGTCCGTTTTCAGTTCTCATTAATATTTTATGCATTCAATAATATAAAAGGAAGGCCTTCTTCTGTTTCTGTTCTTAAAATAATTTTATATATTGAAAAAGACGAATACCTTTCCAATCTGGGCATAATGGCATTGACTGAGAAACATAGAAATACAAGGTAATAAGTAAGCTAGCTGATACATGAATTCCCACATTTCCATGTCAAAGCTTCTCTTAAGTGGTCAGCATAGAAAGCTACAAGAATACCATGAGACAACATTTGACTTCCTTGAATCTTTCGGTGTTTGGACTTAAGTAGCCATTTCTATCCCAGGAAATAGTTATGAACTGTTCTGTAATGAGAATGGTGTCTCTGTCATTTCGACAGTCTCCCTATTCCCCAGCTGGTAATTTTTATTGTAATTCATTGGAACGAAACAAAGTTTATCTAGGTTTGAGTGGTTTATAAGAGGTCATAAGTTTAATAAAAAGAAATAAGCATCATTGCTGCAACTTTTATCAACATCTTTTATCGTACCACTACCACTAACTAAGCCAACTTGTTCGAAGCCTTGTCTGTCATACTTAGACATATGCGCATTGGGGATTTGTGCATGTCCAATTGGACTTTACCCTCTCATTCATTAAGAAACATGTGACCCAAAAGTTTCAAGATGTTAAGTGAAGATCCAATAATAGCCTTTATATCTCTGTCAGAATTCTATCTTTTGAGTCCTTGTGACCATAGAATTCGGTGCTTAAATGCATTGCAATGTCCTGAAGTACAATGATAACTGAAGCCGCTGCAGTGGTTATTATGAATTAATTATCAGAAAAAAGAAAGAGGAAACAGGAAAAGCATATGCTCCTAATTGATCAATGATCATTATGTACACCATGTGTTATAATTCTACCTATCAAAACCATTCTACACTGTTAAAAGCTTAGCCTCTTTTTTGGGTTAACGAGGAAATTCAGCAAAACTAGACCCAACACAGTTTGTGATCAGAATCCTTCAACTACATGTAAATTTGTTTTCCTTTAAAACCAGGATGGAACCAGAAAAAATAGAAAGGGAGAGCAAAATATATATGAGTGACGTATAAGTAAAATAAGAGAGAGAGTATGAAAATTTTAGAGAGTGCAATTATATTATATATATATATATATATATATATGATAAATTTTCTTTTTAAGAGGGGAGACTACGTCCAACTGAATGAAGTTCGTTTCTGTTTAAAACATTTTGATATTGAATAGAACATACAAAATTTGTTTTGCATGCCTGTTGTGCTGTCCCAAAATAACCATAGTTATTTTTAAAATACAGTAATGCTTAGTGCAAGACTGCTCTGAAATATATAGAGGCAGAGTAGTGGGAGATTGGAGATGGAATTTGTTGAGCATTAGTCCCCCGTATCCACGTTATTATTCATTTATTCTTGTATAAGTGATGTGTTACTTTTACTAAGTCTATTTAGAAGCTGTAGGCGGCTTCCTAAGATCGAACCCTTTACCATTTTAACTAAGAGATCTTGATACCATTTGTGTTGGTTAATCCACCATTAAATTAGTAAGAGTTCAATTTCTGAATATGCTTCCCTCAATCATTAAATTGGCTTGGCAAAAATTATCACAATGCTAATAAGAGGACAAATTAATAATAGCCGTCAGTCCTCAACATAATTCATTCCATAATAAATTTGTTTGGTTAATTAACCTTTTATAGGTGTAAACCACTTACAGAAAACGCTTTGCTTGTTTGGTAATGGACCTTTGGTCACGAATGACGATCCCATTGGCTCCACCAAAGCACTAAACTTCACATAATAAAAAATCAGACAAAAAGTGGCCCAAGAGAAAAGTTTGGATGTGTTAACCACAAAGACTCAGTGGACAGTACGTAAATTGTGGGCGGGTTAGGTCTGAAATGGTTGAAATAGTCTTGAAACTCTATCCCTCAATTATTGGATTCCACTCCTCATTGTAACTTTCCTCCCTCCTCCCTTGAGTACAAGGCAGTAGTAACAGAGAACATATAGTGAATAATCCAATGGGGGAAAGACAGACAGAGAGAGCAGTTATGGAGAAAACTGAAAGGAAAATTATGGAGAATAATGAGAAAGGTGTGAAGGATGATGATCCTAAGATCAACTACAGAGGATGGAGGATCATGCCATTTATCATAGGTAAGGACTAAGGAGGAAGATTGTTTATCCTACATACTTAGTTCTCTCTCTTTCTCTCGCACTCTTCTCATTTTTCTTGTTGAATTGAGTGACTCATCGCAGGAAATGAAACTTTTGAGAAGCTGGGAGCCATTGGAACCTTAGCTAACCTCTTGGTCTATCTTACTACTGTATTCAACCTGAAAAACATCACAGCTACCAATATTATCAACATCTTCAATGGCAGCACCAACTTTGCTACCTTGTTAGGAGCTTTTTTCTCTGATACATATTTTGGTCGCTATAAGACAATAGGATTCTGCACTGTCGCTTCCTTTCTGGTATTGATTTAATGCTGTTGCCAGCATTACTCACTCAAATCCCTTCAATAAATTTACCAAAACAAAGAAAACAAAAGATTTGAGTCTGATCCCTGTATTTTCCCTGCATTTTCGAACAGGGATTGCTTGTTATACAACTTACAGCGGCGTTTAAGAATCTGCATCCTCCTCACTGTGCAAAGGAAAGCAGCACATGCAAAGGGCCAACGGCAGGGCAAATGGCATTTCTTCTGGTTGGATTTGGATCACTGATGGTAGGAGCAGCGGGGATCCGACCATGTAACTTGGCATTCGGAGCCGATCAGTTCAATCCTAACACTGAGTCTGGAAAAAAGGGAATCAATAGCTTCTTCAATTGGTATTTCTTCACCTTCACTTTTGCCCAGATGATCTCCTTAACAATAATCGTCTACATTCAATCCAGTGTGAGCTGGGCAGTAGGTTTGGCAATTCCTGCAGCTCTGATGCTCATATCATGTGCAGTCTTTTTCATGGGAGCCAAAATGTATGTGAAAGTTAAACCAAGTGGTAGTCCCATAACAAGTATAGTTCAAGTTATAGTGGTAGCCATAAAAAAGAGAAGACTGAAACGACCGGCAGAGTATCCATTGCTCTCCCTTTTTAACTATGTTCCTCCCAAGTCTCTGAATTCAAAGCTTCCTTATACGTATCAATTCAGGTAACCACTAAACAAAACGAAATTTATTTGTTTATTTGTTGTTTTCTTCATAGATTAGGAAAAATTCTTACTGAATTGATTACATTCACAGGTTACTGGACAAAGCGGCAATTGTGACCCCACTGGATAAAATAAACCCAGATGGATCCGCCACTGATCCCTGGAATCTTTGCAGCCTGCAGCAAGTGGAAGAGGTGAAGTGCTTGGTAAGAGTGATACCCATATGGGTTTCAGCCATTTTGTACTACGTTGTTATTGTCCAACAGCACACCATTTTAGTGTTTCAAGCCCTTCAATCCGACAGACGTCTTGGACACAGCAACTTCAAGATCCCAGGAGCATCCTACTATGTCTTCTTGATGCTGAGCATGACCTTGTGGTTACCCATCTACGACAGAAAAGTTGTCCCTTTCCTCCGTAGGATAACCGGAAAAGAGGGTGGCATCACAATCCTTCAGAGGATGGGAATCGGCATATTTCTCTCCATGCTCAGCATGCTAGTATCTGCTGTAGTGGAAGAGCGCCGAAGAACACTGGCTCTGACCAAACCTATTGGAATACAACCAAGAAAGGGCGCTATTTCATCAATGTCAGGTCTATGGTTAATTCCTCAGCTAACACTAGCTGGACTAGCTGAAACATTTACATCAGTTGGACAAGTTGAATTCTACTACAAACAGTTTCCCGAGAACATGCGAAGCATTGCGGGGTCACTTTTCTACTGTGGCATGGCTGGGTCTAGTTATTTGAGTACACTTCTGATTTCAATAGTTCACAAGGTCACGGAGAAATCAGCAACAGGGAACTGGTTACCAGAGGATCTTAACAAGGGGAGATTGGATTACTTTTATTACATGATTGCTGCTCTAGAAGTTATGAATTTGGGGTACTTTATGTTAACTGCAAAATGGTACAAGTACAAAGAAACTGCCAGCAGTAGTATCCTTGAACTCAATGAAGTACCAAAGAATTCAGAAACATCAACTAACGGTGTTTGATGATTAAGTTGATAGCTAACACATAAAAGAAGGCTACAATAAATGGTCTTTCATACATCATTCAGAGACTCATCATACAGAAGTAGTAGTTCGATGAAGTACAATGTTACATAGAGTATTCAAAGTAGTGTTCCTTTTAGCGAAGAAAAACGAACACTTTTACTGGTTTAATTTTAAATATCTGTATTTTAGTGTAATGTTATTAAAAGGAAAGAAGCAGGGCTGCTCATTCATGTGTTTATTGAGAAGTTTGGCCAAGAACTTCATGGTTCTGCACAAACAAGACGGAAGGAATCATGATCATTGGAAAATAATCTTACTTTTCAACGCAGAACGACTTTAATTGGGAGAGAAAGACAAAACTGTAGTCAATTTTGCATGTTAAGATCAAAAGTTTTCTAGAAGCAAAAGAAAGAGGATTGACACTGTGACTACACTTCCTTTAGTTTCTTTCCAAATCATTATTGACGACTCATATTGGGAAATAACAAAATTTTAATATTTTTTATCTCTTTTTTTTTATATTAATTAAATATTTTTTATGTCATTATTTTAATTATTTTAATTATTTATTTTTCATTTTTTAAAATTTATTTTTTTATAGATAAAAAAATTTTAAAAAAATATATGATACAAAAAAATTAATTTATATTAAAAAAATTTTAAAATGAAAATAAGACAAAAATAATTTTGGTCCCTAGGAAAAGTCCATTAATCAATAATGGCAACGAACCCGGTAGAACCCGGTAGGTGGGTTGTATAATGACTTAGTCACTGAGTGGGTGGTTGTTTAACAATCATGATAAATTTAACAATTATGATTTTTAAGAATTATATTTTTTAAAAAACATAATTTTTTTAAGAATGTTATAAAATATATTTGATTAATTTTAAATATTTTTAAAAATATTAGTTAAAATATTTAATTCTTATATTTGATTTAAGTATAATTTTTTTGTTAATGTTAATATTTTTTAAAAAAATATTTTTAAATAATTATTTATTTTTTATACTTATTTTTTCATATATAATAATTAATAAATGATAAATATAAATTAATTTATATAATTATATAATTTATTATTATTTTAATAATTTTAATATAAATAATATTTATTTTTATTATTTTTTAAATATTTTTATATTTATAATAATTAATATAAATTTTTTTATCGATTACTTTTTTGTTTATTTTATTTATTTATATTTATTTTATATATATTATATTTTTTATTTATATATAAAATATATTATTATTCTAATACTTTTAATATATAATATTTATTTTATTGAATTTTATTAAATATTTTTAAAATATTTTAATATTTATAATATATAATAACTTAAAAAATGTATATGCATGAGATAAAGGTAAAATTAATTTTTTATATTCAAAAATTTTTTTGTGTTTATGAGAATTTAAAAATATCACCACCCCTATGAAAATATTTTGGTGAAAAGTTGGTCAAAAATTATTCATAAGAATTTTAATTTCTTGATAGTATTTTTTAAAAATATGTACCAAATATAAAAATATTCATTTTCTAAATTAAGATCCTCAAATTTCATCAACTAATTATTTTTATAAATAATTAAGATAATTTTATTCACGTGTCTTTAAAAATAGTATATTATAATTTATTTTATTTTAAATAGTTTTATAATCATACTTTATAGAAAAATAAAATTTAGTATGACTTGTGAATTCATTTTTTAATTATATTTAATAATTTTAGTTTTTAAATACAAAACTATTAATTTTTTGTTAATTAAAAATAAAAATAGAATTATTAATATTTTATGGATATATGATATAATATATTTTTATTTTAAAAAAAGAATAAAAGAATATGTAATTATTCACTATTTTTTATAAATTAAAATTAAATATAAAAAATTGTAAAGAAATCAATTTTTCTGTAACCATAATAGTATATTAGGATAGATATTTTGGGTGAATGAGATAAGCTATTAAGGGAAAAGGCCAAAAGAAGTACGACGGATTTCGTGATACGAATTTGAAGGCCACTTCTCCTTAATGATTTCAAATTACGTCGTCAATTGTCTTTCCACTCACCACCATAAAAACCAAAAAGGAAAGCAATAATTGAATTTGGCTCTCTGCTACACTACTTTTATGATACTGTATCTAAGTAGTATTTTTTAATTTTTACCTTCTAATATTTATTTTTATTTTATATTATTTAAATTATTTTTTATATATGAATTATTTAGAAATTATTTAAATTTTTTTACTTCTCCTTTAAACATTATATTTAAATAATACTTTTAAAACCTGAACAACAAAATTTTTTATTGTTCAAAGAAAAAATAAAAAAGTCTAAAAATTTTAAAAAATTTTCAAATTTTTTTTTAAAGTATCATACATAAAAATAACTTAAATAATTTAAAAAAATGTGATTAAAAATAAAACAAAAAAAGTATCTTTCAAAATTTTATTAAAACCCCTCGAGGAGGGGCTTTGACTCGACCACTCGTGATTTAGCGGTTAAAAATATTTTATAAAAATACTTTAATCAAAATTATTTTTATTATAAATATAAATTATTTTATATTTAAATATAATAATAAAAAATTATTTAAAAATATTTTTATTTAAAAACTTTTATTAAAAAATAATCAATCATTATTCTTTCTTTTATTTGTTTCAACTATTTTTTTATAAAGCTAAAAATTTTAAATTAAAAAAAAATTGAATGCTTCTGATTTTTCAAGAACCTCATTCTATTCAAACATTCACTTTTATTTAAAAGTAGTTTAAAAAAGAAAAGCCCTTATGGACCAAACAACCCTTTTATAAGCTTTCCTCACCTTTGGACCTTTGGGATTAGAGAGAGGTTGAATCTACAGCCCATTACCTATACCCCACCTACTGGCTCCTATCATCTGAACTACCCACAGGTAATGCTTTCCAGTTTCCTCACTTTGGTTCTCCCATTTTGTTTGGTGAACCACTTTAATCCCTTCCCAACTCACACATTAAGCATTTCTTTTTCTTGTTCTTTTTCCTTTTTTATCAAACATATTATGCAAATAATATTATAAAAGGAACACCCACCTTACCTCAGGGCCTTCCTTGTCTGATGCCGTGCCAGGATGCTTCTTCGTAGACAACATTAATGTCAATATCAGTATGCTTAACTACTAAATGTAGTTTCTTGGTTTGTGACTTCGAAGTTTTTAATATATCAAAAACCAATATATATATATATATATATA
>JASKGM010000009.1:16927544-16944911 GCA_034509205.1 Ceratonia siliqua | reverse complement strand
GTTCCATGGCTTGAACCCACACTTCACTATCTTTGGCTTCATCATAATTTTCTGGTTCCACCACAGCTTTGTTGCATCTATGATAAATCTCAGTTAGAGATCTTGTACCCCTAATTACATAGTCATCTGCAAAGTCAGAATCAGGAACTTCTGTTGTTGGTTCACAAAAATTTAATGGTGAGGAATATTTCTGTGTGTTGTCCAGTATATTTTCCTAATCAACCACTGCACCTTCATCCACCTTCAAATCCCTGCTCACTGTAATCTGATTATTGTCAGGATTAAACACCCTGTAACCTTTGCTGACTGAACTATATCCCACCAGAATATAGTTCAGACAATCTGATTATTTTCCCCATTTTCTTCTAGTCTAAAGCTCCTTCTTTACTCTTGTGCTTGTAGAGCATTTACATGCTCAGACAATGTGAATCTGGATAAATCTTTGGAATCTTCCAAAGAGGATATTTTTGATTCAAACCTCTCTGGAAGAGTGACTAAAACTTTTTCTACAACTCTTTGTTCACTCAACTTTTCCCTCATGAGTCTAATTGTATTTATAGTGTTGAGGACCCTAGTTGAGTAATCCTTCACTGTCTCTGCCTCTTTCATCTGGAGCATCTTAAACTCTTTCCTTAGATTCAGTACTTGCATTGATCTTGTACGCTCACTGCTATGAAATTCATCTTTCAAGGTGTCCCATGCCTCTTTGGCTGTCTCATAAGGCATTATTCTCACGAAGATGTCTTCTGTGACTGCTTGGTGTATGCTTATAAAGCTTTGAAACCCTTAGCAACCTCTTCTTCATGGTGTTTGATCTGGTTGAGAGTAGGATTTGCTAGCAAGGGTGCTGGAGTTCTGCTAGTATCTACTACTTCCCAAAGACCAAATGCTCGGAGGTGAGTCTTCATCTTCACTGCCCAGAGAGGATAGTTCTCTCCTGAGAAGATTGGTGATGGATAAGAGGAGCTGTTGGAAGCCATAGATATTTTCCTTCAAGTCTCGTAAGATCAAGGGAGCTCTGATACCAATTTGTAAACTTTTAGCGGAGAGAATAGTTTTAGACTTGAGAGAAAAATAGAACTTAGAGAGATGGAGAAGAAACATACATAATTCATACAACCGAAACACATTACATAGTCAACCATACATTGGTACTTAGTTCAAAGCATAAGAGAAAATGCACACACAATAGACATATAAGGCTACAGCATAAGTACTGATATACTGCAGGCATCAGAGAAATGAACATTTTTCAAAACAGAGTACATAATGTACACGTTACTAATTTTCCTTTTACTAAAGTCGACCTAGCTAACATACAGTTCACATTACTAGAAAATCTCACAGTCTAAACAAGAGTTGTGTAAGTAGAGTTATTCCACTTAAAAAACAACTTCCACGTAGCAACTAACTAGCCTATTTTGTCAACATACTAATATAGTCACACACGTGCAAATACAAAGAACAAGTGAAGATTTGGTAAGGAAGAAAATAATGGAAACTGGAATTGATTTATCCTTTAGTCTACTTCCTCTCTCTCTATATATATACAAGAAGTTCAACACCTTCCTACACAAGGGCCCAGGGTCCCGTGTGAAAAGCTTTACGCGTTCAGAATCAATATTATCATCAAAGCTGCAAGTCCGCTGCGCGACGAAATTTGACTTGGTTGAAAAAGCCTTTGAAATTTGGGCCACTGCTCAAAATATCTAGTTATGCAAAGTTGCGTGATAAATATGGCCTCTTACTTTCACATTCAACTGAAGTTGGACTTTGCTTTTGTTTAATGCCTCTAGTTGCCAATGCCATGATTGGAAGTCCTTCATTCGGCTAAAACAGTCGACTATGTTTAACTCCTTTTTAATAAAATAGAAATGCTTGTCGTGACATTAGTGATAGCAATGGCAAAATTGTATCAGCCCCAGTCCCCACTGTAGAACTGCAGAGACAGACACGTGGCTTTTTTCTTTGAATGGACTATGAAGAGACACTCAATTTATGAAATATAAATAGACCAAATTAATTATGAATAAATACGTAGATGTAAGCCGCCTCTCATTCTTCACCGGGACTGTTAGTTGTTGAAGCTTGTGGGGAATGGATATGTAAAAACGAACTGCTATCTGGGATAGAACGGTTTGGTTGAGAACCCAGCTACCAGTCTTACCAAATCTAATAATTGGAGCTGCTACGCTCAAATCCAGTTATGAGCGATTGCCAGCAAAGAACATATGGTCCAAGTTGATCTAAACAACCCAATGTCACCACCACTTGGACTTTTGCTGTGCTGGAGGCTGGTTATAATCTCATAGATAGTGTCTTGGAGATGAAATTTTAAGATATCATATGAACGGTGTAATTGAAATCTCTGAATCTTTGTATCTACTAGTACTGACTATCTAATCACCTGCATGCAGGTGCGGTAAAAGTAATAATTTTTGAAAATTTAGGGTCCACTAATTTACTAACCAGTAAGATATTTGTACCGTGAACTTTTTAAGTCTCAACAATTTACTGGGTATTATTTGGTTTGGTCTTAACGCTCACAAAGAGAAGAAAAGCATGTTACTTAGCATAGGAATTTAGGTCAGCAATGACAATTTAGTGGGTCCAACCTAACGTCAGAAGACATTAGCTTTCACACCTTCACATTCTTAGATAAGTGAGCTGCAGATGGAGAATACGAAATGTGCTAAGGAAGAGGAAGAGAAAGTCGTTTGCAGGTCTGGTTGGAAATTCGGAGTGCTATTGAAACTCTCCCAATTATTATTAGTTCCCTCTCACTCTTCTCTCCCCATTAAGCGTAGCAATTTATTTACATTATATAATCATGAGCTTTAATGGGGAAAAAGAGACGAGGAGAGACTCTATGGAGAAGAATGAGAGGGAAAAAATGGAGAAAAATGACAAAACTTTGACAGATCATGAGCCTAAGTTTAACTACAGAGGATGGAAAGCCATGCCCTACATCATAGGTAAGCAAAAGAAAGTTTGTAAACCCTACATGTTTCATTCTCTCTCTGGCTTCTTTTCACTTTTCTACAGGAACTTTGGGTGACTCACCAGCATAATTAACTTGCAGGGAATGAAACTTTCGAGAAGCTGGGAGCCATTGGCACCTTAGCCAACCTCTTGGTTTACCTTACATCTGTATTCAACCTGAAAAGCGTTACAGCTACAAATATTATCAACATCTTCAATGGCTGCACCAACTTTTCCACCTTGCTAGGAGCTTTCTTCTGTGATACATATTTTGGTCGTTACAAGACACTGGGATTTTGCACAGTCGCTTCCTTTGTGGTATGAATGCTGCTGCCTGACATTTCTTACCCAAATACATTCAATTTTACCAAAAAAGGAACGAAACACAGATATAAACATCTGAACTTGGATGTCATATAAAGCTTTCAGCATTAATGACATTAATTAAGTACAACAAAAGAATTTAGTTCATATATATGATGTTAACTTTTGAATCTTCTATGCATTAATACAGGGTTTGCTATTGATACAACTAACAGCAGCCATTAAGAATCTGCATCCACCTCACTGTGGAAACGACAGCAGCACATGCAAAGGGCCAACGGCAGGGCAAATGGCATTTTTGTTGGCTGGATTTGGATCACTAATGGTAGGAGCTGCAGGGATCAGACCATGTAACTTGGCATTTGGAGCTGATCAGTTCAATCCCAACATAGAATCTGGAAAGAAAGGGATAAATAGCTTCTTCAATTGGTATTTTTTTACCATAAACTTCGCCATGTTTGTGTCCTTGACACTGATCGTCTACATACAATCAAACTTGAGTTGGGCAGTGGGTTTGGGAATTCCTGCAGCTTTGATGCTCATATCATGTGCAGTCTACTACATGGGGTCCAGAATATATGTGAAAGTTAAAGCAAGTGGAAGTCCCATAACAAGTATAGTGCAAGTTGTAGTTGTAGCTATGAAGAAAAGGCGACTGAAGCTACCAGAATATCCATTGGTTTCCCTCTTTACCTATATGCCTCCCCAGTCTATGAATTCTAAGCTTCCTTATACATATCAATTCAGGTAAAATAAATATTTAGAGGAAAATGCTTTGACTTTTCATGAATTCTCT
Organism: Ceratonia siliqua; assembly: GCA_034509205.1. NCBI lineage: Eukaryota > Viridiplantae > Streptophyta > Magnoliopsida > Fabales > Fabaceae > Ceratonia > Ceratonia siliqua. The sequence goes on along the minus strand of JASKGM010000009.1, from coordinate 16,940,809 downwards.
GCATACCTCTCATACTCAAATCTATCTTATATTGTAAAATATGCTACCATTGAGTCCTTTTTAAAGTTATACTTAGCAAAATCATTAATTAAGATGTTAGAAGTCGGTCAAAAGGCCAAATTTGATGGTCAGATACCTAAAACACCCTTGAATATTTTAGATAATAACTTAAAACATTACTTGTGTCCATTTGAAGAGGTTAAGAATGAAGCCATGCATATTTTCTAGGCCTGAAACAACTTGTTATTGTTTCAAATATTGTTAATCTATGTTGTTTTAGGCACTTAACTACTAAAATTTGACATTTTGACATGCTTCTAACATATTAATCAATGATTTTGCTAAATATAACTTTACAAATGACTAAATGGTAGCATAGTTTTACCATATAATGGATATCCATGTATATTTTCAAAATAGAGGCCATGGGAAGTCAACTTATTTAATATTTGGTGATTACTTCTTAGATATGACTGACTCTAAAATATTCAGTGCCAAACTAATTGTACCAACAGGTGCCTTGACAAAGCAGCCATTATGACCCCACAAGATCAAATAAACCAGGAGGGGTCTGCAACTGATCCCTGGAACCTCTGCAGTATGCAGCAAGTGGAAGAGGTGAAATGCTTGATAAGAGTGATACCCATATGGGTCTCAGCCGTTTTATACTATGTTGCTATTGTCCAACAGAGCACTTTGTTAGTCTTCCAAGCAGTTCAATCTGACAGACGAGTCGGACATAGCAATTTCAAGATCCCAGCAGCTACCTACAGTGTCTTCTACATGTTAACCATGGCCATTTGTTTACCCATCTATGACAGAAAAATCGTTCCTTTACTCAGAAGGCTGACCAAAAGAGAAACTGGCATCACACTCCTTCAGAGGATGGGAGTTGGCATGTTTCTCGCTGTTCTCTGCATGCTAGTATCTGCTATAGTTGAAGAAAGACGAAGAACTCTGGCTCTGACAAAGCCTATAGGAGTAGAACCAAGAAAAGGTACCATTTCATCAATGTCAGGTCTCTGGTTTCTTCCACAGCTGATACTAGCTGGACTAGCTGAAACATTTACATCAGTTGGACAAGTTGAATTCTACTATAAACAGTTCCCTGAGAACATGAGAAGCATTGCAGGGTCTCTTTTCTACTGTTGCATGGCAGGGTCAAGTTATTTAAGCACTCTTCTGATTTCAATCATCCACCAAGTCACTGATAAATCTTCAACTGGGAATTGGTTATCAGAGGATCTTAACAAGGGGAGATTGGATTACTTTTATTACATAATTGCTGCTCTAGAAGTTGTGAACTTGGGCTACTTCCTAGTATGTGCAAAGTGGTACAAGTACAAAGAAACTGGCAGCAGTAGTCCTGAACTTGACGAAGTTTCAAAACAATCTGAAACAATCGCTAATGGGGTTTAAAGATAAAGAAGAGATCTGTCATTCATCACTTTCACTTGGAACCACAGCAGGCATAGTAGTTTGTAATGCATAGCAACAGAAATAAGTTGGGTTAGATTGGTGCATTTTGATGTATTAATTTTAGAAGGGAAGGATGAGTAGGGCTTCCCAGTACCCACTCTTGAATCTTCTTCTGTTCAAAACCCACTAACTTGAGAGAAGAGAAACCAAAATACGATTATTAATATTTTATAGAAGCATTTTGTTTAATATAAAAAACTTAGAGAAACTATTTTAATCATAATCTTGAACATATTATATTTTAAAAATTAAATATTAACTTGCATTGAAATGTATAATTAGCTTAAGAATACTACTAGTCTCATAGGAGCTTTATTTTTTCTGTGGCATATTTTGGTCGCTACAAGACACCGTAATTCTACACACTGGCTTCCTTTCTGGTACATAGCCACTGCCACAATTCCTCGCTCAATATTTTTTTTCCAAAATCACAAAATACAGTTAGGGGTATCGTAATTTAGAAAACACCAATGACATTTAGAAAGTACAAAATTATATTTGAGCTTGGCTACCAAGTGCCAAAAGATATGAATATGATTCTCATGTTAAAGAGCTCATAAAGAAAGCTATCAATCTTCCTATACGGTAAAATCTACCTCAGGTAGCTCCATAATTTATTGTTAAAGAGCTAACAGAGAAAGTTTAGCTACCTGATTATTTTCTTTGCATCCAAACAGGGGTTGCTTGTAAAGTTGTATATTTCAACTCACAGCTGCAAGGATTTGACCATGTAACTTGGCATTTAGAGCCAATCAGTTGAATCCCAATACAGAGTCTCGCAAAAAGGGATCAATAACTAGTTCAATTGGTACTTCTTTACTATATATATAAGATATAGTGTTGGTTTCAAAATTTGAATGCATAATCAAATTAAAGAGTGCATTTCCTTAATCATTAAGCCACAATTTGGTGCTCATATTTTGTGCATTCTGCTTTGTGGAGCAAATGATTGTTGAGAGTTTTACAGGAAAAAAAAAATTATTTTGAATTCACAGCAGTAAACATGATTGTAAGTCCGAGTTTTGAATTTTATTTTGTATAAAAATTTAATTTTTGAATTTTTAAAAAATTTATATAGTCAAGTTCCTGTTCATAATCAACTCTTCACAGCAAGCATAATAGTTTTGATCATTCCATGTTGAGATTATAAGTTCTTTCTATGAAAGGAAAAAAGAGTTAATAATAATTAGAAAACCTTGACCAACAAAATTTCAATTACAAAATTAATTAAAAATTTGTTTATGATATTTAAAAATATCTTATATTCAGATTACAAGTCATATGAAAGAAAACAAAATACAGAATAATTGATATGTTAATAAACTCAGTCTCCTCATATATTTTTAAAGAATATAATATTATTATATTTAAAAATAAATAAATACTATAAATTCATAAATAATAAATAAAGTAAAACTTATAATTTAAATAATATATTTCATATAAATGTCGTATTCTTTGAAAACGTAACAAGATTCTAATCTCACTGGGCAGACTCTTCTTCCAACCCATGAAGTCAATAATGGTAGCCAGCTCAAGTGGGTTCTTCAACAATTGGGTGGCGTATCAATATCAAGAATTCATGGTTCATTTCCTTCTTAAGTTTTTGTCATTTACTGGTAGGACTGATAATTGCACGTGATATTCTTATGACTGAATTAAGCAATGGGGTCCCAACTCCCAAGTCCACTGACTAATTTGACCAATTTACTCAATGATCTTCCTATTCATAAATTGCGACATTCAGAACCAACCACCTCAGTTTCAGGCAGCGATCCGATGATGCTTCCCACGCTTTGAGTCCCTTTCCAGTTCAAATAAATATAATAGGAAAGTCTCCCTCTGATTCTGTCCCCAGAAACACTTTTCTTTTAATTAGATACCATTGATGTCAAAAGCAGGGTGTTTTTCAAACTCATCACGTACACAGTACAGAAACATCTCATTCGTAAAATGCATGATATAATAGAACAAACCAATATAAAGTGAAACTCAATCATTCTATAATGCTTTCCACATCGACACTTTTGTTTGGTAACCCACTTTAATCCCTTTTCCAACCCAACGCCCACCTTAGGAACTTTGGACTTCGATTCTTTTCCTAGATTCCATTAGACAATATCAAGGCTATAATTAGTAGACTGAAAAATCATTTTCAGCCTATTTTTATGCCTTAGGAGAGACAAAATTTGTGGGGGTATAAAAAATGAGTTGCATTACACATTCGACCCTTTGATAATTTTGCTGTATCAAGCAAGTGTAACATGATTTCTATTCTAAATATCCCACCCTCCACATTATATATCTAGAAAACAAGTTTAAAGGTACGAAAAGTTCAATCTTATATCATATTCACTCTAGTCAGATGACTCTTTGCTGTTTAAATAGTTTTTTTTTTTCTAATTAATTATTCCCTGTTGCTTTTAGAGACTAAATTCTAAAATAGTTCTTCATGAGATTCAAAATGGTATCTCATAATGACACTAGAGAAGGATATAATGAAATCTCAAAGCATCATTTTAGAATACGGTGCCTCCAAGGCACCTGAATAAAATTTTCTCTTCTTTTTTATATTCTTCAATAAATTAACCAATAAAACAAATAATTTACCAGGTAGTTCTCTCCTTGAAATTTATCCTCAAGAAAAGATTCACAACTAGGATTTTACACAGAAATTACAAACTGGAGATATCTCAGTGCTTTCTTTCAAACTTATCGGTCCATCTTTAATTCCCAAGTTGTAAAAGATTGAGGGAAGTATACGGATAGATGTCTGGTTAAGAAGCATAATAAGATGAATGCCTATCCTTTCCGGGTATTATGGAATTGTGGAGATTAAGAAAGAGGTACACTGGTAACGGGAAATAAAGTACATATATAGAGCTGACAAAGCACTCCTTAAGTGCTCAAAACAGGAAGCACAATAAAATATGAAGGTAACTCACTCACAGTGCACTCATTACATTCTACTCCTCTCAGCACCATTATTAGAGTATGCCCCTTTACAGTATCAGTATGCAAATAGATAAGCACCTGGCTCAGACTGTGTATGCTTGCTGAATTGTGTCTATATCAAGCCCCTTCAATCTCACAACTGATTCTACATGACCTTTTAGTGTATGCAGTTCTCTCAACCTGCATGCAATTATTAGAAAGCAAATAAATACATAATCGTAATTTATGAGAACTAAATTTATATGCAAAATTCATGAAAGATACAAAGAAATGTATCTCTGATTTCATTTCCTAGAAGCTAGTACGAGTATATGGCCCTTGTAGTTCTGAGTTTAATTGAGCACCACGGAGAAATTGGATATCCTTCTAACAAAAATCATGATTGTGATGTTTATCTCTAACCTAATTCCTTGTCAAACAATGACAATTACTTTTAACATTGTTGTCTACCTTGCAATTTCAGCTCTCCTTTTAGCTTCTTCAGCCATTTGATTGAGTTCATTGAAATGTGGGCGCTCAGTGAACATCTTGGTGTCAGGTACTTGTAATCCATGCAAGGTTCTTTGTGCATGTGCCCACTGAAGTTCCCTTTGTTCCTTCCCAAAGTCTTTTTGCCTTGTAAATGCAATCTACATGTAAATGAATCCGTGAGCACAGAGCCAGAAGTAAAACCTTCTTAAACAAAGTACCTCAACAAACTCTACGTACCCTTTGCTCAATGACAAGATCCCAGGCCCTCCCACTCAAAGCATAGCGGATGAGGAATTTGATGATATCAAGTGGGATATAGAATATTATGTTATATAACCATATTACACCAGCCCAACCCCAGCCTATTCCTTCAATTGCAGCAAAGCCCCAGTTTGCATAGACTGCAATCAACGTGGCAATCTGCAAACAACAAATTTACCATTGATGTCATCCTTGATGCAACTGAGAAAGAACAGCAACATAACAAAATGGGCATTTGGCTTACCAGCTGAGCAATCACAAAAGCAGTCATCAGCAGTATACCCGGACGTTCAACATATGACCAACCTCTAGACCGAGTCACAAATATAAGGGCCTGACTAATGGTGCTCACTTGAAGATATATAGCTGAGGCAAGTTGTTGGAAATCATCATGAGCAGTTTTTTCAAGAGTCCGGACCCCAAATACTCGCTGAAAAAGCAGGCCAGATAAATCAACCAAGTATCCAAACCAATCAAAAGCACCATGTAGAATCGACGATGAAGGGAAAAAAAATGGCACTGACACAAATATAAGTAATTATGAAACATTAAATTATAACAGTCATCAATTGCTGCCTTAAGAAATGATGCTACATACATGGATGTCACACAATAAACTCTAAAAAATTTAACATGACCAGAGAACATTCATGGGATTGAAATCATAGAAGGTATACCGGGAAGAAATCTGTTTTGTATGCTGCCCAAAAGAATATGACTGTCATCATTGCCAAGTAACTTCCAAGTACAATGCCAGTAGTAAATATCTCTGCCAGCTTCCAGCTATCTGGCAGAGGAGATGGTTTTACCCGATCTTTTGAAATTGTCATAATAGTACCTAAAATGTCATAGACCTCATCAATTGCCAATAGAACTCAGGATCATATAGAAGCATGCTGCAAGAAACAAGCGTAAGGGAAAAAATGACAGAAAAGAAACAACAAACCATCATTTAGGATGGCGATAATGAGAACCATAAAGGGTGGAAAGTCAAACTTCCATATGAGAGCCAGCAACATGAAACCAAGCTGTAACCATGTCAAACATGTAGAACAGGGTAAGAAGAATTGTAGACCAATCTGACCAAAAAATGTATCAACCGTGCCAATGCCAGGTAGAAAATAGATAACAGTGGCAAAAGAAAAAGTCACATACCACAATACGAATTGTAATTGAGACTGCATAAATCTGCATGAAAGCATCAACAACATAAGTTAATTGATATTTGTATAATTAGCACTAATATTTACTCAAGTGCATATGGCCTAGACAACAGCTATTTCCAAGAAAAAAGATGTAGTACTGTAATGGCAGAAGTAAACAATGACATAAGTTATAAATAAATAGAGAAGAGATCACAATTGTTCAATTGCTCACTGTATAATTTTTCATTCTCTGGAAGATAGCCCGGCTGGTCAAAACAGCACTAATAATAACACTAAGGCCAGGTTCTGTTAAAACAATATCTGATGCACTACGAGCTGCATCAGTTGCATCAGCAACAGCAATACCAATGTCTGCCTTTTTCAGAGCAGGCGCATCGTTCACTCCATCACCAGTCATTCCACAGATATGTTTCCTAGCTTGCAAGCGTTTCACAATCTCATACTTGTGCTCTAGCCAATTATATAAATCAATTAACATGAGAATACTCATTACCAAAATAAAAAATTAACCTTCCATTCAATACATGTCAAACTCAAACAATAAGCAAAAAGTTAATTGTGGCGACCAACATAGAAGCATACCAGGAAAAACACCAGCAAATCCATCAGCTTTTTCTATCAGTTCATCAACGGGTAAAGCAGCAATAGATTCATCCTTATCCTGCCCAAGCAATGCAGATGAGGGATACATGTTGGTACCCATTCCCAAGCGACGGCCTGTTTCCTTTCCTATAGCTAGCTGATCCCCTGATAACAAAAGAAGACAAATAAAAATTAGAAGAATGTTGGGTAATAAGGTCAGTACAAAGAATTATATTACAGCTATGTTGGAATACAGATCCATCACTCTAGGTGGGGAAAAAAAAGAAGTCATTCCAATGGATACCATGAGTCACATAATTTCTTTCACTATGTGATGTTTAAGATAAGCGAGTTTTGAAGTTTTTGCCTTTTAGCCATACCATGTAAATAAAAGTTTCATTGACTATTTAAGTATTTGTTTTAGCTCAACCAAATTCCATCATATCTCTGACCAACATATATAACAATTTTTCTTGGCCTATAATATTTGCTCATTATGTCAAAGGACTAGGATTGCATCAGTGGTTTGCTTAAATGCAGAAACTTGCCATAAGCTTCTAAGACATTCATTAGCCATAAAGAATGGTGACTTCAGTGCTACAATACAACCATGTCAAATGTGTTAACTATTGTATGTACTAGACCTGTAATCATTTTGACATTTACTCCAAGGTTTAGCGCCCTCTGTATTGTTTCGGCACTGTCATGCCTAGGTGGGTCAAAAAGAGGCATAAGACCAATAAACTGCCATGGACCTCCAGCACTCTCTTTCCTTCCTTCTGGAACTTCCTGTTTAAAATGGGAAAACCTAATAGTAAACATTTCTAACATAAAACATGGGGCATAGGGTTACAAATTCACCACATTATCAAGCAAGAGAGCATGTGATAAATCAATTACCTGGTATGCTACAGCAAGAGATCGTAAACCACGCTCTGCAAACTTATCTATCACTGCATGAACTCTACGTTCAATGTCTGCCTTATTGTGTGCAAGATTAAGAATCTAACAATCATTTATTACCAATCACAATCAGAATATGAGTCAGAAGAATAACAGAAAATTTTATAAACAATGATGATAAATGTAAATTACCTGCTCCGGTGCACCTTTGCTTACTCTATGCATTTTACCATCACGGTCAATATAAGTTAATGCCGTCCGTTTATCAGTAGGATTGAAAGGAAGAAAATGTACTTCTTGGACACCAGCACGTGCCTTTGGTAGCAACAATTTAGAAAAGAAAATTTTTCATAAACTTGAACACAGAAAAAAAAAATTGCACAGGTTGTGGTTGCAAGTATGCAGTTAATAAATATATCTCGTATGAAGAATAACAGCAAATAATAGATCAATGACTAACCTCCTTTGGATCAGCCAGCATCCCAACTATGGCAGTATCTATTGCATCTTGATTTTCAAGTCTCGAGGCTCGAGCTGCCATCAAAACAACTGTATCCGGATCCACTCCTTTTGAGAAAACCTTATTGGTTAAAATAGAAAGAATGTTTAGAACAAGTGGGTACGAGACTAACAGAGACATCCAGCAAGAAACATCAGTTAGTATCCAACCTCAATAAGACTTTTGTCAACAGTAAGCTTGTTTAAAGTTAGAGTTCCAGTCTTATCACTGCAAAGCACATCCATGCCTGCCATCTCTTCAATAGCCGTCATCCTCTTTGTGATAGCTCCCTGTAAAGAGTATAACCATCAGTCCATTACTTACATATATCCACCAAAGATGCTCAATTGATACATGCTAACGAATCTAACCGACCTGCTGGGATAACCTATGAGAACCAATGGCCATGGTCACAGAGAGAACTGTGGGCATGGCAATTGGAATTCCACCAATAAGAAGTACAAGAAGGTTATCAATTCCAGGGCGATATTCTCGGTCTTGGATGGGATACATGACTATTATCTCGATAACCATCCCCACAGCGATTGAACATATGCAGAAGTTCCCAATTGCAGTCAAGACCTACATGACAGGGTACAAAAGAATAAATGAAATCTCAAACATAAAATGGCATTTAGAATGCAGAAAACAAGAAAACATTTTTTTTTTAAAGTTCCTGTTCTCATGTTACCTTTTGGAAGTGGCCCACTTGATTAGTGGTATCTACAAGGTGAGCAGCTTTCCCAAAGAAGGTATGAACGCCAGTGGCAATGACTACAGCTTCAATCTCTCCTTGTTTGCATGTAGAACCAGAATATACGCCATCACCAGGGCCCTTCGTAACTGGCAGGGACTCACCTGTAAGAGCAGACTGAAAAGCACAAAGCACAGAAGGAAAAGGGGAAAGCAGGCTGTAATTGACTCATTTGGCATGTGAAGGATAAGACAGCAGAAGTTAGACTACAGGCAAAATAAATATTACAAAGAAGCCACCTGATCAATTTTCAATGGATCCCCTTCAAGTAGACGCGCATCAGCTGGTATAATATCACCAAGTTTAATACTGACTATGTCACCGGGAACCAGGACCGAGGCATCTTGCTCACTCCACCTACCATCTCGAAGAACCTTTACAACATAGAAATAAGAAATGAAACTATAAGGAAATGGAATGCAGGGGAAAAACGATATTAATCCAGAGCATAGATTTTACTCCACCAAGATCGAATGGACATAGATATTAAGCTAAAAGACCATCACCCAGCGTAATTAGTCATTGATATGAAATGAGTTAATAGTTAAAGTTGACACCTTTGCTTTTGGAGCGAGACGAGCCATAAGCGCGGCTGCAGCATTACCCGCATTGTTCTCCTCGATGAAACTAATAGTTGAATTGATGAAAAGGAGGGTGATGATACCCACAAAGTCTTGCCAGTCAGGGGGCTTCCCCTGCATATAAAATTGTGAGGAAAGATTCAATTATTCCCCAACTATTACACCAAAGGTTCAATATCCAAAGAAGTTTCTCGGGGTAACGGGGAAGACCGCAATAAGAACTCTCAAAACTGAGTATACTCACCCCTCCATTGGCAAGTGCAATTGCCATTATAGCAGCTGCCTCCATAACCCAAGACAGAGGGTTCCACATAAATCCCAAGAACTTCAAAAATTTACTCTCCTGAAAAATACCCGAACGATAATTCACCAAAAAAACACAAATTTCTATAATGAGAGAGTTTGGAGAATGCTACGAAGATGACTAAAACCTTTTTCTCTTCAAGCTTGTTGTGCCCAAAAATGACCAGTCTCTCCTCAGCAGCCTCAGAGGTGAGACCTTCTCTGCTACATCTTAGATTCTCCAAAACCTCCTCAATGGGTATGTTCTCCTGCATTTAAAAAGTTCAAAACGCAGAACAAGAAACAAATAGCAACCAACAAAGGCTTCAAAGCCATTCAGATCTATTACCAAATCCACAGCTTCCTTCAAAACAGCCTCCAATACTTCGGGCTTGTCCCCCATCTCTTCCTACTCTCCCACCTTCTCTCGCTACAAAACTATTCAGAAATCAGCACCCGTGGGATAAACACGGTGCACAAACCGTGAGAGGTAATAGAAGTGGAAAAAGTATACAATGACAAAGGATATCTATCGGTTGAAGAACCTGATAGGCTAGTACTGATTTCTGACCCTAGATTTTGGGACTAAAGATAGAAATGAGCAAAACCCAACAACAGCAAGAAACGGAAAATCTGCAGAGGGAGGCGATGCAGAGCCCAAAAAGCGACACCGCTGTGGATGGAAGTATGGGGCACTATTTGGAGTAGTAGAATAGAGCAGGGCAGCCAGTTACAGTCACAACTCACCAGTTCACTTGGTTCTTCCCCTTCGTTGCTTTTTACTAAATTATCTTGTAATATTTTAAGGGTGGTTTTTATGCTGGATTACTTTTCTAATTTTTTTTATAATTTAGAAAAACAATTTAAACATAATTTTAAAAAATAAAAATTATATAATACAAGTATTTAAAAATAAAGTATAAAAAATATGACTATTTTTAAAATAATTTAAAAAACTCATATTTTAAGGGACACTCATGTTATAAAAATAAAGGAATGCCTTTTATAACAATATTATTTTGTAACTAAAAAAATTTATAAAATAAGATAAACAAGAAAAAATATATATTTAAGATCTATATTAATACATTACTATTTTTTGTATATTGAGGGACCACATTTAAGTATTTAGTTATAAAAATTAATTATTATATTGTAACTATAAGAATAATATTTTTTTATAATTAGAATAATTATTTTTTTATAAAGAGTAAAAACATAGATGAACATTGCATGATATTAAATCAGAATTTGATTTCCATGTGACACATTATGCGAGAATTTATTGTTCCATTGAACACAAATAAATAATTTAATAAATAAACTTTAAATATAAAAATTTTAAAACATATTTAATGAAAAATTTTAACTTATTACCAAGTAAAATTCTGCATAACGTGACCTTTTATATATTTAAAGTAATTGTTTTATAAAGAACAGTACAAATGATGACAATAAGTCAAAGGGAGTTTTTTTTTTTTTTTTAACAACATTCTCATATCAGCATGCATCAATTAAGATTATTCTCTTTTTAAATATAAAATTTTGAACTTAAAAGACTTATTATAAATTATTTAATTTTTATAAAAAAAGTAATGCTACATTGATGAGAAGTTATTTAAAATTTAAAATTAAATAATCTTCTATTATTATATAATATAATAGTTAAAATCAGTTAAATATAATTTTTTTATTTTTTAAGATTAATATAATTTTTTGTTCTTATAATTTTACTTAATTTTTACTTGATTGTTACTATTTAATTTTGTTTAATTAAATCTTTATAATTTTAATAATTTTTATGTTAACTTCTAATGTCAAATATCTACTTAGCACAATTAATAATATTATTAAAATAATAAAAAAATTAATCACATAATATATTTATTTATAAATTTATTATGTAATTAATTTTTAATCATTTTAATAATAATATTAATAATATTAAGTGAATCTTTAATTGTAAATATTAAAATAAAAATTATTTAAATTGTAAATACTTAATTATATGAAATTAAATTATAAAAATAAAAATAAAAATTATAAAAATTAAATTTAACAAAATTAAATTATAAAATTATAAGAATAAAAAATTATATTACCCTTATTTTTTATACGAAGTATCCATAAGTGGAGATGATCCAAATTGAAAGGACACCACTGTGTTAATTAAATTAGGTAAGTGATTAATGTCGGCACCTCTGTAGCACGTGCTGAGGGGTAATAATGTCATTCGAGATTAATTGAGCCTTTCCCGAAATTATTATTTTATTTTTAGAGATAGAGATTGAACTGCGGTCTCTGCGAGTCTGGACCATAAGCCGCACATGGACATCACTCCGACTCTCAATTTTCTTATGATTTTCTTTTTTCAAAATCACAAATATTTGCTTGCCAAACTTAATATTTTTATTACATATTATAAAATTAAATATTATTATCATAAATATTTTAACACAAATATTTTTTAAATTTTAATTAATTTAATTATAATTTAAAATAAATTACATTATAAAATATAAATAATAATAATATTATATTATAATAATACTATAAATATTTATTTGAACTTTACAATCATGTTACTCGCTTATTGCGTAGGACAAGTGTCTCATGTTTTTTAATAATATTAATATTTTGACCTACATTATCCTATACATCAATTTAGATTAATTATTAAAAAGTTAAAAATTTTAATTATTCTTTATTTAATACATATATGTAACCTGATTATAAATAGTTTGAAAATTTGGACAACACTAAACTGTTTAAGAACAAAAATCAATTCAATTATTTTCTTTATGATCGTTTTCAATCAATTATAATTTTTTATTAATTTTTAAACTATCACGTTTAAATTATATACAAAATAAGTATATTTTATTAAATAAATTATAATTATTTAAAAATAAATAAATAATTATAATTAAAATATAACTGAAATTAAATCTATTTAAAATCAAGATAATATAATGCTATTTAATCCCATAGGTCTAGGGTTTATTTATTTAGACTTATTATAAAAAATATATATTTTTTAATTTTTTTAAAGATAACTTGTTTTATATTTAAATGTAATAATTAAGAATAATTTTTAAAAAAGAGTAAATAATTTTATATATGAAATTTTTTTTTATTAAGAAAAATTATAATTTTTAATTTATTTTTATAAAAAAATTTTATTTTTATTAATTTATTAATTTTTTATAAATTTAAATAAATAAATAAATTTTAATTAATTTTTTTAAAAAAATGACTTATTTTTAAAATAAATCTAAACAGAGACTTACTGTAAAGGTGTGCTGAGGGAGTGAACGTGTCACTCTCACTTG
>JASKGM010000009.1:16883397-16906015 GCA_034509205.1 Ceratonia siliqua | reverse complement strand
TTTTATTTTGATTATTTATATAAAATTATTTTTATAAGTATTTATTTTAAAAATAAATAAAAATACTGTTTATTTTTTTAAAAAAATATATTGTTTAAAAATAATTAAGTCTAATGAAAGAAAAAAAAATTTTATAAATAAATATACCTCCAAAATATTTTTACATCCAAATACAAAATATTTTTTTTTAATAAAATTATTTTTACTAACAACATCTAAACATTAAATACTTATTTTTTTAAAAAAAATTACTTCTATTTAAAGTATCTGTTCAAAAATACAAGTTTATCTAAATTGTCCCTTAAATTTTAAACATTGATTTTTAAAAAAAAAACCCTTAAATATATGGAACTGATTTATTTATTTTACCTTAAATATGAAAAATTAAAAAAAAAACTTTTTTTGTCTACGTGTGTGACTGTGTGGTTTTTGGTATTGTTCGTGTTTATTAAGAAAATAAATCAATTAAACTGTGGAGTTTGGAGTGGTTCAAATTAGACAGAGAGAAGTGGCGTAAGCCCATGAAAATGCCAAATTTCCTTCTTCGAAAATAAGACATGCCTCTGCACCTGCTGGCCATGAGCATGGTTTTTTGGGGTATGCGTTATAAGTTTTCCAACTCAAGTTTGGGTCAGCACGAGAAAATAAATAAAAAATACTGAAATTTAATTCAACGATTAGTGCATATGCCTTTTAAATAATTACTTGAAGTTATTATTATGGTATTTTACAATGTATTAATTTTATTAAAATCAAATATTTGATGGAGTTTTATAGTCAACTGTTGGAAAATAAAACCCATAATAATTAACAAACATGATGTTGAAAAATTTGTTGTGTACAAATGGTTCAGCCAATATAGACAAAGTAAAGAAAAGGGGAAAAACAATAAATAAACATATATATTAGGGTAACCTTATAGTACACTGTTCATTTTCCACTATTTTTATATCTCATTATATATATATTATTATTTTATAATATATTAATAATTAAAATTAAAATATAATAAATAATGTATAAATATGACATAAAATAAAAAAATAAAAATTGGGGGTTAATTAATTTATCTCCTTATAAATAATAAATTTCTCAATTATCATTTTCTTTTCATCAAATCTCAGCCCCCTCCCCTTTGGTGTGGGTATGTTTGTGTGTGGCATACCAAGCTAGCCAGACTTCCAGTTTCCACTATCGTCCTAGATTTTGCCGCCGATCCTTCTCCGTCACCGTCGCCGGTCAGCGCTCCTGTTTCTTTCCTACTCTTTTCTCGCATTCGCTCTCTCCCAATCCATCTTTTCCCGGAGTTCTCTCGCTACAATCCCAAGTAAGTTTCTTCCTCTCTCTACTTTCTTTCTCTATAAACTTTCCATCTTCTTTCTCTGCCCTTTTCATCATCTTCTTATTCTTCCTAGTTTCTCACTTTATACACACTCGCAGGTTTTGTACGTATTTATGCGTGTGAATCGGATTTATATATGAACTCAATTAATGGGGCCTAAAAAGCGAAACCCTGCTCCACGTTCCAAACAATCTGCGGCGGCTTCTCCGGTGACACAATCTGCCATCGGCGGAGCCGCCAATGGTCCCATTTCAGCCGAGTCCGAGTTGTGCATGAATTCTAATCACACTCTTCATAGCCCGACTAAGATCGAATTGCCTCCTCAATCTGAGGCTTCGCCTTACTCCACGATCAAGCTAGAATGTGAGCGAGCCCTGACTGCGCTCAGGCGTGGCAACCACAACAAGGCACTGAGGCTTATGAAGGAGTCATGCTCCAGACACGAGAGCTCGGCTTACTTGGCCTTGATTCACCGAGTTCAGGGTACCGTGTGTGTCAAAGTGGCGTCGATTATTGATGACCCAAGTGCAAAGCAACGACATTTGAAGAATGCAATTGAGTCGGCTCGAAAATCAGTTGAGCTGTCTCCTAGTTCTATTGAGTTCGCACATTTTTATGCAAATTTGTTATATGAGGCAGCAAATGATGGCAAGGAGTATGAGGAGGTGGTGCAGGAGTGCGAGAGGGCGCTTTCGATTGAAAACCCAATTGATCCTGCGAAGGAGAGCTTGCAGGATGAGAGCCAGCAGAAAATATCAACTGCGGATGCCCGGATAGCACATGTGCAGAATGAGTTGCGGCAGCTAATTCAGAAGTCAAACATAGCTTCCTTATCGACCTGGATGAAAAATCTGGGTAATGGGGAGGAGAAATTCCGTTTGATTCCGATAAGGAGGGCTACAGAGGACCCAATGGAGGTGAGGTTGGTTCAAACTAGAAGGCCAAATGAGATCAAGAAGGTGACCAAGACACCTGAAGAGAGAAGAAAAGAAATTGAAGTTCGAGTTGCTGCTGCAAGGCTGTTGCAGCAAAAGTCAGAGTCACCCCAATCCCAGAATGAAGGAGATCAGGATGACAGAACATTGGATTCATCTTCAGGATCTGGACAGAGGATAAATGAGAGGCGGAAGCACGGGCATATGAGAAAATCTGGCTCTACAGCTGAAAGGAGAGACTGGGTACGTTCATATTGGAATTCAATGAGTATTGATATGAAGAAGGAGTTGCCTAGGATTAGGGTTTGTGATCTCAAATCCCACTTTGGGTCTTCAAAGGATACTTTGCAGAACGACATATTATCAGAAGCTTTGTCCTATGCTGAGGCCAATAAAACATGGAAATTCTGGCTTTGCTGCCGTTGTAATGACAAATATTCAGATTCGGAATCTCATATGCAGCATGTTGTGCAGGAACACATGGGAAATCTCTTACCTAAAATGCAGAGACTATTGCCTCAAAATGTTGATAATGAATGGATTGAGATGATTCTTAACTGTTCTTGGAAGCCTCTGGATGCCTCAGCTGCAGTTAAAATGCTAGAAAGTCAAGCAAAATGTAGAGATTCTACCTTCCCTGAGGATTCATATATGGATCATCATACTGAGGACCATGATTGTTTTAAAGATACAATCAATTCTTACCCTGAGAAGGGGCATAGCCTCCATAATTGTTTGGCAGAAAGAAGCAACTATTGTGAAATTGCAGAAACTAATATTAATGAAGGTGTTGAGGTCCAAGGGTCTGTAGCATATTCCCTTGCTGATGGTTGGCCAATAGCTGATGACTCTGAGCGTGAAAAAATTCTTGAGAAAATTCATGCGTTATTGGAGATGCTTATTAGACACAAATATCTTGCTGCTAGTCATCTTAGCAAGGTTATACAATTTACTATGGATGAGATGCAGAGTATTGCTGCTGGTTCTCAGCTTCTAAACCATGGTTTGGACCAAACACCTATGTGCATCTGCTTTTTGGGAGCTTCCCATCTTAAGAAAATTCTCAAATTTTTGCAAGAACTATCTAATGCTTGTGGTTTGGGTAGGTATGCTGAGAAAAGTAGTAGTCCCATGGATGATTTACACAATTCCAATCAAGGTCCTGAGACTAAAGAGAAGATTGTTCTCAGTAGAGATGCATCATGCCTCCTTCTGGATGACTGTTTACTGCCAACAGAAATCAGTCCTGGTGCTGTCTCAGATGATGTGATTGCTCCAACTTCTAATGGAGTTTTACACCATACCGATGCTTTCTTATCCTGGATATTTTCAGGATCATCTAGTGGGGATCAATTGACATCATGGCTGCGCACAAAAGAAGATAAAAGACATCAAGGAATGGAAATTGTCCAGACTCTTGAGAAGGAGTTTTTTCACCTACAGAGCCTATCTGAGAAGAAGTGTGAGCGTATAAGTTATGAGGAAGCACTGCAGGCAGTAGAGGATCTTTGTCTAGAAGAAAGTAAGAAGAGGGAAAATTTCACTGAATTTGTTCAGCGAAGCTATGAATCTGTTCTAAGAAAACGGAGAGAAGAGCTCATTGAGAGTGAGAATGATATAATGTATGTTAGCAATAGGTTTGAGTTGGATGCCATAACAAATGTTCTACAAGAAGCGGAAGCAATGAATGTTAATCAATTTGGCTATGAGGAAACTTATGGGGGCGTAACTTCTCAGTTATGTGACTTGGAATCTGGTGAAGATGATGAATGGAGAATGAAGGACTATTTGCATCAAATGGATAGTTATATAGAAATTGCTTTTCAGAAATTGAAAGAACACTTATCTGTAGAGGTCAGTTTGCTGACTAGTCGCATTTCTACTAGGATAACAGCAAGGATGGCCTCGACCTTTTGTGTTCTAACTTTTTTGTACTATGCAGCTTAGCAAGATTGACGCACGAATCATGAGAAATGTTACAGAGATGCAGCAGTTGGAACTCAAGCTTGAGCGTGTTTCTGCTCATGATTATCGAGCAATATTATTGCCTTTAGTGAAGTTGTACCTAAGGGTTTGTATTCCAATTGCTGAAACTTGTGCTGTTACCTCACATTTCACTTGACTATATGTCCCTTTGTTATGCTCTTTTCAGGCACTTTTGGAAGATTTGGCTGAGAAAGATGCAAGGGAGAAGTCCGATGCTGCAAGCGAAGCATTTTTGGCTGAGCTTGCTCTTGATTCTAAGAAGGTTGTTAAAGGGGGAACTGATAACACAAGACATAGTGAGAAGACAAAAGATAAGAAAAAGAATAAAGAGTATAGAAAGACAAGAGATTTGAAGGTGATGATGTTGAATTCTGAAATTTGTACATGTACTGGGTTATTGTCCATGACAACTGGCTAATGTTTGTCTCTCTTGCAGGCTACAAGTGGTCATGAGCAGCTCGTTCTTCATGCCACCATTCCTGAGTCAGTATATGTTTTCATATGTATCTGCATGTGCATATTTGTCAAACTCTCTTTTAAAGACATGGTTGCTTCTGCTGCAGTTCCTGTTCAGTTGCAGCTGATAATGACCATCACGAGTCTGAGGTTCTTGTTTCTATGAATGGTGATGACTTGGAACAACAGGAAGAGGAGTTTAGACGTAAAATCGAGTTAGAAGAGGAGGAAAAAAAGCTTGAAGAAACTTTGGAGTTTCAGCGACGGATAGAAAATGAGGCTAAACAGAAGCACCTTGCTGAGCAACAAAAGAAATCCTCTGGGACATATTTAGAGAAGTTGGCTGACAAAGTTCTGGATGCTCAATTAAAGGCTGTTGCTGATGGTTCAGATGTACATGAACATTTGAGTCCACAAATGCAGGTATGGTTGTCTTGTTTGAGTTTCTCCTTTTACATGGAAGGGGGCAGAATTTCTTGTTGCTAGTCATTAACTTTAAGTTAATGTTGCATTTAAAAATTGGACCTTTAATGCAAATGTCCAACATAAAGGTAAGAAAAAAAATTTATAGATAAGAATTAGGTATTGCAAGAAGTGCACCTCTGAACTTGCACTTTTTCTCAGGAACAATTAGCAAATGAGAATGGATACTCTAGCAATTTAGATGGGGTGCATATTACCACAGAAAATGGTTCTGCAGTGCCAATAGAATCTTCAGCCAATTCAAGTACCCAAAAGATTCATCATATGCACCAATCAAATGTTAAACAAGGTTGGTAATCTTTTCAGAAAATCTCTTAAATTGCAATGTTTGCTTTTATTGTTTGAGGTTCTCATAACCTTATTCTCCAGCAGATCTGCCAAGCAGAGGAGTTCCAGAGAATGGTTTTCAGTTGCCTGAACAGCGTACAGGAAAAAAGGGTAAACGGCATAAAAGTGCTTCTAGATTGGTTGACGGAAAGTCTGACACAGGCTCATTGGAAAAGGAGAACATTGAGAGTACACATACTGATAATCATGTAAGAGAGCAGGTTAAATTCCATAACAGTCAAGATGCTAATAATGGTTAGTTCTAACTTCTAATCTTGTCCAAGGTTTTCTTTCCCTATTATGCTGGTGGATGACTTTTTGTCTTCGTAGGGTTTGTCAGCTGTAGATATATTCAACTCATAAATGACTTGTAATTATCTATTTATCTTCTGGTTGCTAGTTTATGGTACTATATACTTATGGCCCAAAAAAGTGCACATTGACACACAATCGCCTAAAAGGCTGTTGAGGAAGACTTTCTATTGTTAAGAGCATTACATCATTTTGGTCAACCAATTGAGAATTAGTTGCTTATTAGTGTTCTTTTTGCCAGTGATAGAAACTGAGGGTTCAATATCTTTATTTAACCCTCATGCTTTGCCTTTTGTTCACTCCAGAAAAGTATCCTAAATTCCTAATTTTTTATGTGTAAAATGTAAAAACAAATGCAGGCTACTTGTTTTCTGTCCTTTGTTTTACCTAGGTCATATGATTTGTGTCATCTCCTTTGTCATGTATTTTGTATTTCTAAAAACACAATTGTTTCAATTCAGATGATAGTTGAACTAGTTTCTAGTTTTATGATTGCAGTTTCTTTCTGTGTCTGCTCTTTCTTCACTGGTTTCTGGGTCATCATGTGCTTCATTGTCTTCTAGGATTTATACCTGAGTTTATATTGTTTGTATAAGTGCATATTGTGTATGGGGAATTAATTGCCAAAATAGTACTAAAAATTATGCATTCTCAATCTCAATGTCTTACTCTTATGTGATATGAATATAATGGTATTGTGATGTCAGTTGTATCTTCTCTGAGAAGGCTTTTTCCTTTTTTCTTTCTTTTCCCCTACTGTCTGAGAAGGCTTATTCAGTTTACGGTTTTTCTTCAGTGGGCTTTCTTTTCGGTTCAATAGAAAAACATTCTATTCATTATTCGAAATATACTTTGACGTAGGAAAGCAAGGGGGTTAGGATTAGTAGCCTGAAAATTAGGGTTTTAAGGGTGAATCAAGGCTAGAAAAGTTGTGGATTGGTCATTGGTTGTATTTTAAGGGAAGGGTAATCTGTAGGCAACAGGGTTTGGTTTTAGGGCTAGTTTTTTGGGTGCTGTGATCATTACCTGCGGGAATATGGTTTTGGGTTTGATAGGTTTAGAGCAAAATCAAGCAAGGAAGAGTTAGGGTTTTGGATGGATTTTTAATGATATGTGCCAAAAAAACAGGTGGGCTGTGTAGAAAACTAACGAAAACAGTATAAGTTGAGAAGAAGAAGAAAAGAAACTAGGCATCACATCTAGGACCCCTTAGGCATCTCGCCTAAGGTTTGATAGCATAACACAACCAAGAGGAGAGCACTTTACTGGCATAATTCATAAACCTGATAATTCTATCCAAAAGAAAGTATTACAGGAATAAATCCTAATCTAATGAGGATTGAGACTGTAATTACTAAATCCTTGAGGGAAACTTGGACATTAAAATAAAACCCAATAGCACCTAACATAACACAAACCCAACCCACATTGCAACCCAAGACCAGGGAATACTAAAAAGTACTCAAATACTCCTAGGACTAATAATGTAAAATTAACCTAAGAAACATCCTTCTAGTCCTATTAAATATTAACCCTAAATAATTATGACCTAGTAGCATCTTTGAAATTTACAATCAGTCCATAATCATAAGTAAACCAGAATATTGAGACAACTTGATCTTTAAACTTGGGCTTTCTAATTTCTTGATGCTAGTGGGTCCTGCGTCATCCATACTGATAAACTAGATTCAAAATCAGATTTTATTTTGATTTGAAATACTCATTAGCATTACTTGTGTGTCTTTCTGTGAGAATTCTGTCAATATGCCAATGAAGGCATCTTTTGAAGCCATTTTCTAAAATATTAAAACTAAATGCTGATGCTTTAATGTGTCAACAGTGGGGGGAGACAATGGATTAAAGACTTTGAAAGAGTTGCAAGTGGAACGCGATGAAGAGGAAAGATTCCAAGCTGACCTTAAAAAAGCCGTACGCCAAAGTCTGGGTATGATTTTTGTATTCCCTAAATATGTTGCATTGTTGCTGTTATGTAATGCATATAATGTGTTGTTCTTCTATTTCCAGCAATATATATTTTTTAAATTTCTTGTAAAATCCAACACACTGCACAAATGACTTAAGAATGGAAAAGACATATTTGAATATATAATTCTCTAATCCTTTTCATTTCTCTTATTCTTCCTCTGTTGGATTCTCACCATGGCCTGCTGACTTCTATGCTCAATCTGAAGCTATAAAAACAATGCCATGATGTGGATATTTATCAAGATAATATCTGAAATGTGTCCAAGGCTTCAAGAAAAAATATATGGCCAGCATTTGGTGGGATACATGCTTCATTGATTGCACAGTTCATCTAGAACATGCTGGATAACAATTCAGTATGATTGGTTTTTTACTTATAAACCCCGGGAATAGAGTTGGCATGCATAACATGCTTGCAATCTGATTTACAATTACAAAGTTACAAACAGAACAGATGCACTATGACATGAATTGCTTGAGTTGAAGTGGTACAAATCTTTGTCTGACCTGAGTCATTGAGACAATTATATGTTTGAATATATTTATATTTATGCCAGAGAATATGCCTTCTTAGGTTTAATTCTAAATTGTACCTGTCCTACTTGATTATGGTGAAGCTCAATGATACTTTTGCTCTTCCATTGAAACTCCAAGGCCAACTTCCTCCATGATTTGATAGTTAGTTTTTCATATCATTAGTTAAAACTAGCCGCATTTACCACCTTGGGTAATACCATTTGCTCTCACTGATGGTGCGCTCAAAATGCATTAAGTACCCATGTTTGTAGTGGGCTAAATGTTGTGAGATTTCATTTGCTTTTATCGACAATAATGCGATCAAAGATTTACCCGCTTTCTGGTCAGTTAGTGCCCACTTTCCGTTCTTTCAAGTACTTTGATTTGTTCAGTATCTCTAGCTATGACACATCAATATTGCCATAATTTCTAATTGGGCTACAGACAACTCTCTAACCTGGCCTAAACTATTGGCCAATTTTTGTTGTTTGGGCAAATAGTCCAGTTTGCGACATTATCTATAATAATTGCTTTCCCCTGCTTAATGAAAAGTTTCTGGTTTCATCTCTTTGAATTATTGTGGAAATTTGATGACTCTCTAACCTTTAAGAGGTGCTGCTTGTCAGACACATATCAAGCACTTCAAAAATTGCCTTTGGTTTCAAGATTGAGAACACCAGAGAGAGATTCTTCACAAGTAGATAAGTTTGGTGTTCCGCTGGATGAAAACGCAACTGAGAATGTGAATGGAGCTACTTTGCTTGGTACTGGGCTGAAGAATGAAGTGGGTGAATATAATTGCTTTCTCAATGTTATTATACAAGTAGGTCTTTTGTAAGTCAATTTTTTCAATTTGTGATTATATCTGTTCTCTTATTATTTAATCAATGTAGCATTTTCAGCAGCCTGAATCTCTTTTTTTGGGTCTCTATATGAGCTCAGTCTTTGTGGCATTTAGGACGTTTCCATGAGGAATTTCTTGGCAGATCAAGATCAGAGCATTATCATGTAGGTAATCCTTGTGTTGTCTGTGCATTGTATGAAATCTTTACTGCCATGGACGTTGCATCAAAGGATTGCAGGAAAGAAGCAGTAGCACCTACTTCTTTGAGGATGGCTCTAAGCAACCTATATCCCGATAGTAACTTCTTCCAGGAGGTAATCTTACAAAGATATGATCGTAATACTTGCCTTTCTTATAAACTCCCAGTACCTTAATTTTTTTTCATTTATTCAAGCATCATGCAAAAGAGATACAATGTATTTCTTGCGTGGACAATGTGATTTATATACTGACGTTTCACAGGCTCAGATGAATGATGCTTCGGAAGTACTGGCAGTGATATTTGACTGCCTTCATCAATCATTTACTCGTGGTTCAAGTGTTTCTGATACAGAATCAGTGGAAAGCAATTCCATGGGATCTTGGGATTGTGCAAACAGTAGTTGTATAGCACATTCACTCCTTGGAATGGACATTTTTGAACGAATGAACTGCTACCATTGTGGTCTTGAGTCCAGACATCTGAAGTACACTTCCTTCTTTCACAACATAAATGCCAATGCTCTCCGGACAATGAAGGTATCTTTAGACCTTTAACCATTTATAGAGTTTCTTTTTTTTTTCTGCTGGTGGAAACATGAGTATACAATTATGCCTGTTAAGTTCCTTAGCGGGATCCCCTTCCTCACTTTACAGGTAATGAGTAGTGAAAGCTCATTTGATGAGCTTTTGAATCTTGTGGAGATGAATCATCAGTTGGCTTGTGATCCAGAAGCTGGTGGCTGTGGCAAGCTAAACTACATCCATCACTTTCTTTCAACTCCACCCCATGTTTTTATGACAGGTGGCTCAGTTTTTGCTTGTCAAATGTTAACTTTTTTGTTTTTTTGTTTGTTTTTTTTTATGCCTACTTGGGCCTTTTATCTTACATATGTTGGGTATCTGCAGTTCTAGGTTGGCAAAATACATGTGAGAGTGCTGATGATATAACAGCAACTCTGGCGGCCCTGAGTACTGAGATAGACATCAGTGTCCTTTATCGTGGTTTAGATCCAAAGAGCACTCATAGCTTGGTTTCAGTGGTATGTATTCTTTTTGGTTTAGATTCAGTGGTATGCATTTGAAAGATTATATTTCTGAAATGTTTTTATTTTATTCTTATCTTTTGTTTTTGGGTGGCTGTAAGAGAGGAGGTTAGCTTTATTACAGAAGGGACATATGCAGCATAAAAAAATTATAGTTGAAGAATTTTAATGAAAATATTTTAAAAATTGGCTTTTTGTTCACAATTTAATTTAATATAAGATTTGGAACTACAGTGTATGTTACAGGAGTGGTTAGAGCTGGTCTGGAAGTAGTTTTAGCCATCCAAATTTTGTTGCCTCTTTTCTGTTTATTTCTTTACGCTTTTTCCCATATTTTTTCTTATAGGCTACATATATCACTTTCATTTTTATGTTAATTATTTTTTTTTGTGAATTCCTCATTTATAAACTACATAATTCGTAAAATGAACATGATACTCATATTTAATATTTTCATAAAGGAAGTTGGGAAGGATGAGTGAAAGGTTAAATATAAATAACCTACTTTTCACCCCTTTTATTCTGTTCTTCCAATTTTCATTAGATGGTGAAGTAACATTTTGTCGGGTTGCAAAAGTAGTAATCTCTCTTATTCCGATGTTACTCAGTATTGCAATCCAAATGTTCTGCATTATTTATGTGCCTAATATATGTTATTAAAACCATTTAGGTTTGCTACTATGGGCAGCATTATCATTGCTTTGCCTATAGCCGTGACCATGAACAATGGATTATGTATGATGACAAGACAGTCAAGGTGAGTTAATTCTTTAAAGTATGATATGCATATCTTATGTTTTGCCCTTCCAGCTGCGGTTAAAATTTTTAATCCACATCCAGGTAATTGGTGGGTGGGCTGATGTTCTTACAATGTGTGAAAGAGGGCATCTACAACCTCAGGTTCTTTTCTTTGAAGCTGTAAACTAGTTATGGGACCGGAGAAATTGACTTTGACATGGTTTGGCATTAAACTGGTTTCTGGTGAGGCCCTATTCATGTAGATGTATTGCTGCTTACAAAGAAGTGGTTTGAAGGGCAGATAAAGTTGCAAATTTCGGAGGTCAATAAGTTTTGGTATACCTAAGTCAGTTGTATACAGGGTTTAAGTAGGAAGGAGTGGTTCTCGGGGGGAGAATCATGTACCAAAGAATTTTTATACCAACTGGATGAAATTGGATACTGAAGAGCCAAGAGAGTGGTGTTTGGTTAGAGCAATGAGCATTGCTTAACATTATTGGGACCATTTTGGGAAAATAACATTCGTTTCTTGTTTTATCAATAAGCAGGCTTTGTTTTTGGGAAGAAGCACCACAGTTTGTGGAGATTGCCCCGCTATGTGCGAGAAGATCTTAGGCTATTTAATGATGGAAATGATTGCCCATTGTTGTCGGGAATTATAGCATTTGTTGGAGGGGAATATGTTTTTTTGTTTCCCAAGATTTTTCCCTTCCCCCGCCAAAAACAAAAACAAAATGAATTTTAGAGAGGATCTGTATAGCTTACATACAATCAAATTTGTTGAAATGTCATCTTTGTTGCAGCTACGGCTGAAATAGGAGTGCTGTTTACTGATGTTTGTTATATTGGATAAGTTCTCTCCCCCGTTCATGAATTTTGATACTTGCTGTGGAACTTGTGAAGCAATGAAATGACGAGCTTCCTCTTTTGGATCCATATCAGTGTACTCTTTTTCTTTTTTGGTTTACTGATTCTTTTTATGTTTACTTTTGCCGTTAGTTCAGTGTAGACTTTCATCAGGGGGCCACTAGAGATGGATATGCATGGTTGGCGGCATATAAATTTCTCAATAGCATTTACATAGAGGCTGTGCTATTTGCTGTAGGCTGAGTTTTCTCTTTATTGTTACATTTAATAAATTATGCCAATATTTAATCCTTAGACCTTATCTAGTGACTTAGTGTCCTTTGAGATGGTATAATTTTCTTTTTTAACGACTAATATTTAGGTGTTTAATGAAGTTATCATTAATTGCTTAACGAAAATTGTTAGCTTTTATGAGGTTGTATAAAACTTTCTAGAAGGCTGTTCTTGCTTTTAATTATTCTCCTCTCAAAGATATTATTATACTGGGATGATTGTAAAACGTTTCATCATATTAATGCCAATAAGATGTCACCACCTTATGCATTTTTTTTATTTTTAAATTAATCTATTGATCATATAAATTTTGGTCATTCAGCCACATGCATATAATATATATTAAAGCTGGTACACCAAACAAAAATTGAATGCATAGACGAATGGCACTTGAAAAATGTGTATTAGCCAATAGATAAAGATGTAAATACATTTAAAATTAAACGTAAGATTATTACATATTTTTTGTCTTTCCAAAAAATACGTAATGAAAAGCCTTTATAAATTGGACAAAAAATATATTTTTTTTATGACAAAAATATATACATATTTAGTTCAACTAATATGGTAAAAAATAATTACGTTTTCTTATCCTGATCTAGTAATCAAATTGTCCTTTTCCTCCCTTAGTATAATTGTGTTGTTTGCAATATTCCCTAATTCATAATTAGGTACGGTTAGACAATGAATTAGTAGAAATTAGAGTACCGAAAACATAATCAAGTATCATAATATTTTTATTTCTTATATGTACCAAATTTTTACACATTTACGTATAATTAATTTATGAGACTCAAGTGCATTGCCTCCTATTTATACGTATGTCACATTATATGATTAAGTGAATATATTATGCCAATTGATATCACATATTAGTCTCTTTTAAGTCCAAATATAAACGGTGAAGTGCTATCAATATAAACATTACAAACAAAATAAACAAATTATGCAATGTGTTAAAATTATAATTCTTATTCTGAAAAAATACTACATAAAACCCCTTTCAATTCTTAACCCAAACCTTAAAAATTCTCATTCCACGGCATGTGTTAGCAGAGGTATGTGCCCAGACACAAACAGCCACCATTTCAAAATTAAATTAAATGAATTAAATTTGTAGCCAATATTTCAAAACCACGTCGCACAAGAAAGAGCTAGAGTAAACCAGCTAGGACCATAAGACAGCCCCAAAACTTAGGAGTTAGGACTTTCCCACGTTCTCAACATCTGTCCGTAACGGTTCTCACACTTGAAAGAACTAAGTCCGTACATTTCGCCACTACCTTCAATCTGTTGTTTTACTCAGTCTTTCCATACCCACCAGATGCGCATATTAACATAACCTGTTCTGATCAATAAAGAAAAATGCAGCCCCTTCTTCTCAGTTCTAACAATCTCTCTCTCTCTCTCTCTCTCTCTCTCTCCCCCTCTCCTACAATTGCTTCCTCTTACCAATATCTCTCCACGCATTGCTTCTCGCCTTCATCATCGTGGAATCAGTTCATCCCAGGGGTTTCAGCATTTTGACTAGGTGGTGAGAAATATGACCCTTAAAAATGGCACAACCCAGGCCTGTGCGGCATGCAAATTTCAGAGAAGAAAGTGCACTTCCCAGTGCCTTCTTGCTCCATACTTCCCCGCAGACCAACCCAAGGTGTTTCAGAATGTCCACAAGTTATTTGGAGTGAAAAACATCGTAAAGCTATTAAAAAACTTGGAGCCTAGTCAGAAGAAAATAGCTATGGACTCTATCATTTGTCAGGCAAATTTTAGGGATAAGTACCCTGTTCATGGCTGTTGGGAGGAAATTTGCAGGCTACGTTACCAAATATGGCAGGTTGAAGAAGAGCTTAGTGCTGTTCATCAACAACTTGAGATTTACAGACAACATTACCAGCATCAAGGCTCTTCAATGCCTGATGATGCGACCTCACAATTAGAGTTGGGCATGGCACCTCGTTTCCTTCATACTCCACACCCACAGACATATAACACAGTGGCTGCAGCTTTGCCTGTTTCCCAGCAACATTCTTACTCCAATAGCAATAGTGTGGCTTACAACTCCCTTTACATGGATTCCAAGGATAACGTCACAAATCCTTTATGGGTTCATGAGCATCCCTGCTTAGATAACAATAGCAATTCGATGGCAATGCATTCTCATGAGTTGGTTGCCTCGCAGCCACTAGCCATTCAACAAGAAGTTGTTGAAGAATATTATGATGAGATGCATCCATTTTTTGATACAATTGATGATAGACAATCATACATTTATTCCAAAGAGGCTTATGAATCAAGGTACATCGTTCATTTTTTATACATAAGTATAAATCAGACAGTAAACTGAACTCAGTGAACTGGAGATGTCTGTTAAATAGAGACAATCACATAAAAAGAATAAACAGAAGGGTAATGTATATGTTATGATCAAATTCTTATGAAGTGGAAATGCTAATAATTGATACCGTACATATGCCTGCAGTTCGGAAGAATCACTGAGAGATACGAGAAAGTGCATTGAGCAGGTCAGTGAGAATGAATTGAAGAGTGCTGCTGCGTGCTTCAGCCTTACCAGCGTCAACTGATCATTGAGCCACAACTCCCCACAACAAAAAGAAATGATGTATTAAGCTTCCTTTCTCCTTTCCATTTTGGGTTTCTTTTTTCTAGGTAAGCTTTTCATTAATTGTTAAGTTTATATATATTCCTTACTTGTCAACATTTTAAATAGAAGCGAATTTTTTCCAATGTCTATCAATTGAATGGATCGATGTAATTAGGCAAAGAATATAATATCCCAACCGAATATTTTGTCAAACTATAATATTAGAGAAAACACAAACATGAAAGATGGAAACTAAAGTTAAAAAGCTATTCATTTCTTTCTTTCAACGAGTCTCGTGTGTCATTTTGCCTGGACATAAAATACTATATATCTCTATACTTCTCACTCAGTTTAAGGTCACCCACGAAGATATTATTTTCTTGACATATATATTCACTTTACCTGTGAGGCTGTGATCAAACACTTGAGCTCAAGCAATTATGTCACAATTAGTCATTCTTTAACGGAACTTTAAGCTTTTCAATATTCGTCTACTTCACCTGACCAGAATGTCGGATAACTTCTCATCCTTCTTGGCATCAGTTGGAAGATACAATAAGACCAATTTGCAAAAGTGTTATTTGAAACTCTGATGAGTAAAAGGCAAAATTATGCGTTATCCATCTTCAGTGCCGCATGTATTTAATTAGTCAGCAGATCATTGGAACAAAGCAGATAGCAAATATCTACTAGAAAAAGTTTGTCATGACCACCTAATCCAGTATGAGAAGATGGATTTATTTTATTATGTAATAATGTAATTACTATTTGGGAATTAATGTTTGTAACTTAGGAATTCAGGTATTTAGAATTTTATTTGGGATTTGAATAAAGGTTTTTAGGATTATGTAACCCACATATTAATTTCTTTGGTATGGGCCTAGGTTAACCCTTATTTTAATTTCTTATTATCATTAGAGTTCTTAGTCAGTTGTTTATTAGTATTAGTAAGATTTCTACTTAGGTTGCCTTTAAATGGGTCTTCAGTCAGTTATTGTCAGTACCTTTCTCTTATTGAAATCAATAAATCAGATATTTCAATGTGTTCTCAAATTATTCTTGTGTTCTTATTTTTGGTTCTGCATCACTACCATTTCTTGGTTTTCAGACTTAAGATGCAATGCTATTTTTAATATTTTGCAGCGGACTTAAATCTAGTAAAGGACAAGGCAACAAGGTAAAAATTCTTACACTGAAGATTGATTAAGCACAAACCAGAGACAAACAGTACATAATATATACAATCTAATATTTCAATACAAAAAACCTTGAGAGAAGCAATTGTTCATGCTCAAAATGGAAGAGTCATAGAACTCTGGTGTTGTAGGAACCACAAAAAGGGCATTTGTGGTAAAGCCAGTGGAAGGGAGCTGCTCCTTTCTTTTCGCAGTCATTACATAGTATAACCTGCAGCTCTCACAAGGTTAGTCAGGGTACTTTTGGGAACATCATACCAAAATCCTAATACTAGTAATATGACAACTGACAAGTAAGAAAAAAATAGCTGGCTGACAAACCTGAGTTTGACCCAATTGCTCATCCGGAATGTTCTCTTCAGCCAATAACGCATCTAACATCCTAAAATATACCTGCAAGGCATTCTAATGGCTTTAGGAAGCTAGCTCGATGCCTACAAGAAGATCTATATATGGAGCTATTAAAAACAAAAAAGAAAAACCAAATTGGGCGGTTCAGCTCATCCAAACAGGCAAATTGAATCTTGAACTGCTACACAAGAGTTTTCCAAGCACATAAAATGACAATGAGATAGGAAAAAGACAAAATGAAGCAAAGAATACGCAAGGAGACAAAAGGCTTACCAATGCCATCTAACCTACAGCTTCAATAAATGCTTGTCCAGTAGAAATGCATGTCTCCCTAGAGGCAGACAAAAAATTCAACCAAAGTTGGGAGAGAGAGGGAATCCTGAAGCATGGAAGGGCATCTTGCGACTGTTCTACTTATAAGTTGATAAACAATATTATCTGTAAAAATACCTATGGCATTGGCCCTCTAGCTCTCTATCAAAGTACTTCAAAAATATATTGTTTTTTCATAATTACAACTATGATGCAACTATTATGTAGCAACTTCAAAACCAAAATTTATCAGCTTTTGTGAATCTTCCATTCTCCATTATACCAGAAATAGTTGTAATCATCAGACTACAAACCATAAGTACCTATCCATGGCATGAGTAATGCAAAATTCTATGTTAAAATGTATTCGCAACAATATGAACCAAAAGAAGACACATAATGGAGGATATATAATAACATCAAATAATAACTGACCTGCATGTCTCCGAGTGACTTGCAACATATTGGGCAGGTATAGTTAAAACAGGTATATTCCTGAAATCAGAATCAGAAACACTGCTAAAGTTGTCTGTATATTTGTTGCTCTGAGAAAAGGACGAATCACAAGAAAGTACCTGAAAACATGTTGAGTGCATCACATGACCACAGGGAAGGGCCTTTACTGGAGAGCAGGATGTAAAGATGTATTCGTGACAAATTGGGCAGTTATCCTCTAAAGATTTCTCCCTGCATATATGTACCGTAAGGGAACGAGACATACAAGCATTGCAATTCATACAATGAAAGTAGTCTACACCCAAGCCTTTTCCAACTCGGCACAGGTTACAATAGGGACAGTGGTAAATTTCCCTGTTGAACATTTTCAAAGTATGAGAGTCAGCAGTAATCGTTATTCTTTCAAATGATACAAAAAGAACTGCAGTAACAAAATTTGAAAGCTTAGAATTGAGATTGCCAAATATGTCAAATAAAATGACAAGGCAAGACCTCCATGTACTTGATCATTTCATTTATTATGAAAGAACTTAAGAAAAGATAGTGAAGATAGGCCCTTATATTACTATCTCCTTATTGATTTAACACAAAAACTTTCAGGATATCAAGGCAGCAAGGTTATCCTACCATAGGTTGCAAGAACCTGCTTTCCATAGATATGAGGAGCATTAAGATGCCAAATAAATCATGCACCTAGACCTAGCTGCAAACTGCTGGCCCAAGGGCTTGGAACTGCTTCTCAATCCCCGTAAAGGCTTAAACCACTATGACTCTTTAAGAAATAGACGTTCAGTCAGTAAACTTCTCTCTTACGGACACAAACACATGCTGAATGATAGCATATAATTTAATGACCTATGATAATTAAATTAACTTTTTGTTATTATATTTTAAATCTAATGAAATATAAAGTTAATTATAATTTATGGAAATACGAGTGTGTGTGTTTGTGAGTGTTGTTTTCTTTCATTCAAAATTATATTCGTCTTGTACATCAAGTAAGTTACATGAAATGAACAAACAAAGATTGAAGAAACACAAAGATTAGAGTTTCATAACACAAGAGGGTTGTGAATTAACAATAACAAATTCCAAATTGTCTACTTCTCCAAAATGTTGAAATAGACCAATCAAGTTACATTACCTTTCATCGTCAAATAATCTGCAGATCCTGCAGTAGTATTTTGCCATGGATAAGTTACCGCAAGAAACAGTTGAACACGTGGCACTTATTGGCTGAATCATCAAGCACTTCATGCACATCATCTTTGTTATAGATTTCCTTCATATATTTGGGAAATTGGTGTAAACATAAAGAACAAAAATTGAAATTATTAATTCAAGAACTAAAATATAGAATGAATACATACTATTCATACCTGTCAATTGAATGATCCTGATCCGATACCTCATTATGGCAATGGAAGCATGTATAAAGTTGGTTGCAACAGGCAGCAAAAAGCTTACAGTTTCTCTTGTAGTGCTTGCAGCCATAGGTTAGTTTGAGAGGGTCCCTGTAAGATGGATGCTGCCCAGAAAATTCCTGCCCATCGTTTGTGACAATGACTTCTGAATAAGAGATCTGCTGTCTAACAATCCAACGGCTGAAATTATGTGGAAACTAATGTTAAATTTCACAAGCGCATGGCTAGAATAAGCAAGGAATAGATTAGTTAAAGTTAGAATTAAGTCCCCTCGTCATATTTCAATTAGTTATGGATGTATATTTATTTTAGCAGGGATATACTACTTGCTCAAAATATCATATCTTAACTTCTGGTGAATATAAATATCAATATTTTCTAATGAATGTTGCATGCAATATCTTACTTAATATCCACAGATGGCATGCATTTGATTCTTAAAGGTTTGACATAGTTCACACTTAAGCTGACAGTAGAACCAACTAGCAATATTCTCAAATGGTTCTGCCAAAATTGGGGGAAATAAATTAAAATAAGCCATTAGAAAAATGTTAAGTATGACCAACCTCATCAACAGGTTCTGGATTATGTATGACTTCTTCTGAGGATCTAAGGAAGAGTCACGAGACACCCTTCTGATTGCCATCTCCAGATCATCTTGACTTATTTTCATAAGACGGTCATAATGCCTAGAACTTTCACGAAGTTGAAAAGGCTGACCTTTATCCTTGATCGAACTTGTGATATCTGGTACCTTAGTGCATGTTTGTTTGTTATTATCCCTCAATTGATTTGTGCATTCTGAACATTCACTTTTATTTTGTTCTGCATTACGAAACTTGGCTTTTCCATCAGGATTGCAATTGTGCGACAGCTCACTATTGTCACCAATTTGATTCTTCTGCAAAAAATGCATGCTTTTGTTGGAAGAGAATTCTTCTTGTAATTCATCAAGAACTTCACCAGATAAATATTTAGATATTATCTCCAAGGGCTCAACAGTCTGCAGAGGAGGATCATTTGATCTCTCCGTTTCCTTTGCTATACTGTACCCTTCCCACCATTCAGCTAACCATTCATCAAACATCGTATTTTTAGTAGCCATGGACCATAAGAACATTAAAACATGTTGTTCTTCCGAGGTTAAAGATGACATTAGCCAGGGTATCATATCTTGTAATATTTCTGCTCTTATTCTTCCTAGCATGCATCCTATCATTTTCCCTTGCTCCTCATTAGAGAAGAAATCTCTAATTAAATGCCAAATTTCAATTTCTTCACGATTTACATGGTCGGAAAGTAGTTTATGCATTGATTTGCACATTTCTTGCAGCTTTCTACACAGTTGAAGATGCTTTAGCATTCTCTGCTCCCGTGTATTTCTTTCAAAATTAGAAACTGAAAGATGTAGATCAGACATCTTATCAAGGATGCAGGATATTTTATTGAAGTGTTCAACTCCAAGTTTGTGATCAATAGTGTAGGAGCGGCTAATGTTTTTGACTTTACCCTTTGCCTCCAATGCTGGAAAGGCTATCTCATCCTCTGCATCACTATGGATTTGATGAAGAAAGTATACGAGATGGAATCGTTTATGGAAATCCACAAGCAACTCAATATTATGTTCTAACTGAGCTGAACCATGAACAAGATAATCCAAATCTTTCTTGATAGCCTTATGAAAGAAAAATATTATGTCAATTGGTTTTGGATCATCAAGAAAGGGAATAGAAGAACTATTCGCTGCCTGAAATCTAGGACAGTGATGCAACTTCATAACTGTGGCAGGGAAAAATATATGCAGATTAATTCCTGTAGAGTATGGTGTCTCATACTTGGTCACATTGTTGAATGTAGAAGATGAGGAATAAGGCAAACAATTCTTGCCAGAGATAACAGATCCGTTATGAGGTTTGTCAGAATTTAAGAAAGAAAACCCAGCAGCTTCCTTAACTTGCTCAGGTAAAAAAGAGCTTTTGCTTTTGCAAATATGCTGCAAGTCCTGTCGGAATTTTTCAATAGAAGTTTTACCTGAATAACCAACGCGGAACCACTCAAGTAATAGCGATGCAAAAGATTCCTGGACAAAAGGATTTCGTTGTTTTATGCAATAGAGAATGGACCTGGATTCATTTTCAGACAAGTGTGCTGAAAACCAAGTAATCACACACTTCAGCAACCCAAGTGGCATCATATGCAGGGTCAAGATCAGAAGCCTCTCTAGCATTCTATTGCTGCAGTTCATTCTAATGACAGGAAATACCTGATAAAAAAAAAGGGTGTCAAATGGCAATGACATGACAAACAATTGGAATATTCTCCATTGTGACACCTTTTCAAAGAGGAAGTATAAGTTGGTGATAAATTTGAAACTAACATATATTCACAAAAGCATGAGTCGCCCATTGATTAGACTTAGAAGAAAAGAAGGAACCTGAGAATCTTTTTGAAATCATTTATTAGGATATCATTTGGTTCCTCTGTATCTACGTAATAGGCATATTCTCTCTCTCACTTTTTTTACTTCTTCCTCTTCTCCCCCCCTTCTCTCTCCCTCTTGTTCTTTTTATTCTGTTCTTTTTGGTGCAATTAGGACAAAGAACTAATTGATTCTAGGGACAACTCGACATATGCATGTATCTGCATATGTAGACAAATAGATGTATAGGTCTCAGTGCTGCATTTTTATTTGCATCATACTTTTACAATTACGAACGATTTCAAAAGAACAATATGTCGAGTTTTCTTTAAATTGTTATAATTGAGGATAAACTGAAAGGATTCCCTGTCCCTGCCTTGCTTGGTAAGAATAATTTGATACAGAAGTTATACCTCAGTTTCTTGAAAAGCAAATTGTTTGTTGACTCCTATCACAAATAATTCAACCTCTCTGCAAAGTTTCTCTATGAATTTGTACAAAGGCACGCCACTTTCAGCATTATAGAATAGCAACCGCTGTAAATCTTCAATGTGATTTTCACCAAGAAATTGTTCAGTAGACTCAGACAACCGGCCATAAGCAAGTTTATTCAAAACAGAATGAAAGAATTTCTTCTGAGCATTGCTGTAATCAGATAGGTATATCCAGAAATTAGACAACTGAAAAGAACAACAATGTAATTTAAATAAAATAGAAGGAATGGCCTTCAGGCACCTCAACAAAATTCATTCGTTAAAAAAAAAAATACTCAAAAGCATTACCTGTAGAAGATGAGGACTTCGGCAAAGAACTTTAGTTGGATAAGTATTGAATCTAAATTTTGAAAACAACTTGAGTTTCTAATTTGATAAAGTTCTTCCTGAATTTCTTTGATATCTTTCTTGATGGCATCATGCCAGAGGTGAAGAACATTAAACTGGTTGGCTCCATCTTCTATGTCTAGGCCATTTGCTTGCACGTGATTTGAAATTTCTTTGAAGATCCTTTTGCAAGAACTCAATCCAAGTGATCTTTCCATATTTAGCGGTCCATCAGCACATTGACAATCTACTTCATTCTGAAAACAAGCCTCGGTGAAGGTTGGGCTGTTGCTACCTAGCCAAGAAATCAAAACCTTCCCAATAATATCTGAATTAGTCAAAAATCAGAAAGTTTACAAAAAGAGGTTAAGAACTGAACCATAGCCTACCTCTTGCAGTGCTTTTTCCATTGGTGCAATTTCATTTAAACACTGTGTAACTTCTGCTTGTTTGTCTGCAGAAAGAAAGGATACCATCCAGGGCAAAACCTCCTCCAGCAACATTATAGGAACACTACATATGAATTGCCACACAAGTGGAGCCTGTTCTTTGGTAGAAAATTTCAGCATCAAGAGAGGAAAAACCTGCAGCAATGCACAAATTTCATAATAGATACGTGACTATCAAAATTCAAAAATATACAAGTGCATGCTCATGTGCAGACACGTAGACATAAAGAATGGCATCAAAATCAAAGATAATGGTCAAGAAATGCCATTTCCAAG
>JASKGM010000009.1:16855188-16878421 GCA_034509205.1 Ceratonia siliqua | reverse complement strand
TTTCATTCATCAACTCTACAAACATACACTAATTATCCCTGTGTAGAAGTACTCTAGAATCCTCCCTGACCATCTTCGCAAAGTATTCATGCTAAACGAAAAGAAGTGAGAAACTTCATTATATTCTAAGTCATTGCATTAATGCAGTAGGGCGAAGGATTTTCTTTTTGGACAAGAGAGAAATATTTTTGACCTAAGCCACATAAAAATTCATTCTGTCATCTATTCGCATAGTTTTCCTTACAAGATAGCCATGTCCTACTATGGTTCTATTTAGCATCATGATTCATATCCCATAAGCGCAGTGGAGCCGGTGAAAACGAATATAACTACTATATGAAACAACATCTAAAACTCTTAAAAACAGGCTTCAGGTCCACAAATAAATTAAACATGTTATTCTCCATTATAACCCAGAATTATTAAAAAAATAACAAAAAATATTACTTATGCCTTAATTATATGTTGAGATTACATTTGAATGAACAATGTCTTTTTAACCATAGGAAAAAACAAACAAGAAATAAACTGCAAAGGCAGATAGACAAAGCAGTCAAGTGAGTATATTATGTCTGTAATATAAACTGAGAAAACAATATAAAATGTATCTAAAGTAAAATTCCATAAATTACAAGAATTATAACCAGCTACCTGCTCTTCTTCTTTCAGCATATGCTGGTATATGGTGGTTTGCAAGATTCCAATGCAGCATACGAGTTCTTGGAACAGCTTGGAAATATTCTCATTTGGATCCACCAACTCATGCAAACAGTGAAAGATAGAATTGAAGAGCTCATCGGTGCTATCATGTTCAAGGGAATATGTACATACCACATTTTTAACATGGACATCCAGGGCAGGGAAGATAACCTACCAAAAAAGTTCAATTTGTAGTCATAACCTTTTATGGATAACAATCACAAAAATACATATCGCTGAGTAGACAGACCCTCAAAAAGGTAGAGATGCCATTTAATTTTCTTTATCCCAGTTGATTTAAGGAGTTAAGACTTGATCCTTCTTTATTTTCCATGCAGAAGCATTATAGTTAATTGAAAGGACATAAATGAAACACATAGCAATAAGTAACATTATAAATTACTGATTTACAGATACTGGAGCCCAGTATGTACCTTCACACATAAGGCATTTTCTTACATTAA
This sequence comes from Ceratonia siliqua, assembly GCA_034509205.1. Classification (NCBI taxonomy): domain Eukaryota; kingdom Viridiplantae; phylum Streptophyta; class Magnoliopsida; order Fabales; family Fabaceae; genus Ceratonia; species Ceratonia siliqua. Next base: position 16,877,258 of record JASKGM010000009.1, on the reverse strand, counting down.
AAAGTCCAGATATTTTATTGGTCCATATCCGTTTGTAGTTAAGCAAGTAAATTTCATTCTCTGACTGCTAGTTGATGAATTAATTTAAACACAAAACAGAAATTTACCAAGGCTTAATAACTTCTAAATTATTTTTCATTTATTTAAACTGATTAAATAATTGCCAAGCAGGTTCTGAGATAAACAAAGACTAAACCCCACTCGGCAAAGTCAATGATAAGGTTTAAAATAGGGAACCAATGCCTTGAAGTTCAAATTTCTCAAAGTAACATAAGATTAAAAGGCTTACAAATTATAATTACCTATGCTCTTGTCAATGTGATTTGTAATGCGGAAAAGTAAAAGTTTAATTGGACAGATTTTTATTCTCTCTCTCTCTCGTGCTTGGTGACCTCCTACTACGTCTATTCCAGATCAATAACATTTAGCTAGGTTGCAGGAAAGTTGGCTCCAAATTATTGATGCTTAAAATATTAGTAACTACTTTCTTGACAGAGCCTTAAGAATGAATGTTCGAGTTCCTTCTGTTTTTAAATCAGATGCGTTGCAAGTGTTCTAACAGCATTGATATACTAAAGTCTCACACAAACCAATAGCATTTCTCTCTCTTTTCCCTCTGGTTTTCTTAGCAACCAAACGGACCCGAGTTATAAGTTATACTGACCTCGTCTTCCGCAACGCAATGATACTTCAGAGCAAGTTTTAAAAACTTGAATCTTCGTTGAAGCTTGAGGACTAGCTCTCGGCTGTGTGGCACATTCTCTGAAGTCGCCGTTTCCGCCGAGCACCGAAGTTTGTCGAGTTCGGCGCGCAGAGCCTTGTGGAAGTAAACAAATAAGAGTATGGGAGCATCGACGAGTCGAACACGGGAGAGACAATCTGGCGCGTCATCCTCGTCATTCTCCTCCTTATCCGAAGCACACGAGGGAGTTTCGCCGCCGCCCATCGACCGTGAAAGTTTCGGCAGAAGCCACCATGAACGGTGACAGAGAGAAAAGGGAGATTTGGCATGGACAGTGGCAAGGGATTTATGATACCCCTCTGCTTCTCCTACCCTTGGCCTCCCTCTAGAGCCTTTGGTCTCTTGGAAGGCCCTTCTATTTTTTAAACAGAAGGGGAATTTAAAAATGGGGATATATATTATTGCTGCCCGTTGCCACGGAGGACAGAAAGAGACGTTATAACTAACTGCCAACGCTGTTGGCGTCTGTGTTTTGGCGCTTCAGAGAGGCATGGAGAGCGCCTTCAGTGAGCGTCTCAACATCCCAGCTCTTCAAATTAGACGCGTGGGAATGACGCGCTATAGAAGAGGGCGAGAGTTGAAGTTCTCTTTCTGATTCTTTAGTATTTCCCGCGCTGTAAATGGTTTTAAAATGGGATTTGGATATTTTAGAGAATTGGCGCTTTCGATGGTGCTGCTATTTGACCACAAAAGTCGTAGGGCTAGGGGGTTGGGATTTGGGCTTGGATTTGGTTTTGGAGCGGTGGGTGGGTCATGGTCCTTGTGGACTCGTGGGTGATACCTGAATAGGGCTTGGTCCATGCCTGCCGGACATTTGTCTTCAGGTGAAGCGTAAGTCAAATTCTATTACGTGTTTGTTTCTCAGACGTCCTCTATGAGCTCGTGTCCGTCTTCAGCTAGACACGTGCTATTTTGTGTTGCCACGTTCCTTCCACGCGTCTTCTAGACTGCACAATGTACACTATACATATATCTTTATTTAATTTATATAGTTTGGTGTTATGATTAAATTATTATGGGAAGGTACAATATATATTATATAATATATCATTTTTGTTACTCTTAGAATTATAATAATTCAATTTTTATAAAAAAAATTATAATCACTCATCTCATTTTATTTATATCACCCTCACCTTAATACTTGATAAGTGGTAAAAAATACTTTTGTGAGACTTTGTAAAAAACAAATAATAAATTCTGTTGTTAGGCAATGCCCCATTTTATTACTTAAACGAATAAAATTATTTATTAGTGTAGGCTATGAGTAGTTTTTTTAATAAAAAATTATTCAAATATCAAAAATAATTATTTAATTATAAAAATGGGTTATTATGTTAGGATTATAATATAGTAACCAATTTTTATAAATAGATATCTTTTCTTATAAAGGATAAAACAAATAGTAATATATAATACCATATAAGAATTTAGTGTTCATGAAATACTATTTTAAATTTGATATCTCATTAAGTACTAAGGAATAACTTTTCAAAACAAAAATCAGAGGAAATTTTTTTTTAGGAAAATCCCACATCTTCTTTTTTAAAGGTCATTATTAATAAAGAGAATGAGAATAAAAATAAATAAATCATAGATTCATTTATAAAGTACATTTGTTAAAACCATTTTAATAAGAATAATGTAATCTAAAATAGAGTTAATTATGTTGATTAACCAAAAAATGTTAATTATTTGTTGACACTAATACACTTTTTTTATGATGATTTAAATAATTTTAAAATGAATAGTTAAAATAAAATACTAATTCTCATAAAATATTAATTTAAAATTGATTTTTGAAAACATCCAAATATATTGACATAAGGTTATTTTCATTTTAATATTTTAAATTATAAAAGACATCTAAAATATATGTATTTAATATACTATCATATAATATTTCATGATAACATTTTAGTGATATATTACATAAAAATTATGAAAATTTTATACTGTGTTATTTTTAATTTTATTAATTTTTGTAAAAATATTAGTTATATTTCTTAATAATTTTGTACTTTTATATTAAACCTAAAAATCTTATATATCATAATATTTTATATTATATATTTTTTATGAGTACAATATTTACTAGAGAGTATGAATTTAAACCTAACATTAAAGATATATAACATTTAGGGGGCGTTTGGTATAGATGTCATTTTTCATTCCTAAGAATCATGAGACAGGGGTAAAAAAATATATGCATGAGACAAGGGTAAAATGAACTTTTTATATTTAAAAAATTTTCTCATGTTCATGAAAATCTAAGAATACCACCACTTCCCATAGGAATGTTTTGGTAGGAAAGTTGGCCATAAATCATTTATGAGAATTGTAATTTCCTGGGAATAATTTTTAAAAAATATGTACCAAACATGAGAATCTTCGTTTCCTAAATTAAGATTCCCAATAAATTAAAAACAATCCTTCTACTAAACACCCCCTTAAGATTAAGAAATGTATTTCTTGAGTTATTACTCTTATACTATAGTACACATTAATGTCTTATATTATAATATTTAATATAGGGGTAAGAGAGCCCAAAATAGGGGAGTTTATATATTTTTTGAAAAAAAATTTCATTTTTTAATTTTTAATAATTACAAATTAATTGTAAGTTTACAAAACATAAACACAACAAAAAAATTCGAAAAATATCTCAAAAGATTTTTTAAAAAAATACAATAAAAAAATAAACAAAAAAGCCCATGTTATGGGACGGTTGTTGGGGATAGTAAAATAGTTCCTTCTTTAATATATTATAGCCGATCAACTATTAACATATTAGTGATATATAAGTATTTAATTTGTTTGCATTATTTGTTTATTATTTATTTATTGTATTTTTTAAAAAGAATTTAAGATGTTTAAATATATATTTTTGAAAAATTTTTAACTTCCTTTCAGATTTTTAATTTTTTAAAATTCATGGTTCATTATTAAAAACATAAAAAAATACATATGCTCTAACTCCTCTTTTTTTTAGACAAATTTTAAGTTATAGTTATATTTTATGATTGTAACTTAATTTTATTTATTCTAATTTTTAATTTTTAATTTAATTTTTAATATTAATTAATTATTTTTTATGTCATATTTTTAAAAAATATTCTAATTTTTTAAAATTTTTTTCTTATAAAAAATTTATTTAAAAAAATTATAAATAAATAATATAAGAAGTATAAAAATATTTTAAATATTATAAAAATACATATGATATAAAAATAATTAATTAATATTAAAAAATAAAAAATAAAAAGTAAGAACAAAAATGGTATGTAGACGGTAATATAGCATCTTTTTTTTTTTCAAGGCTTTTGGGCTATAGTTTTCAGGTCATTGAAGAACCCAAAGTTGTCAGAGATGGGTCTACAAGCATATGCCCGGTGAAAAGCCGTAAAATGTGGGAAAAAGCATATTGGACTGATCGGATAGCCCGACAACTGGCTCAATGGCCCAAGCGGTGGCCATGATGCGTTCACTTGCAACTTCCAAGATCTATATGAACTATAACCAAAAAAAAAAAAAAGCTTCATAAACGAAATCAAAATTCAACAATTAGATTTGGGCTTATCCCGTGATTAAGGGACAGGCGAGCATGTAATTTACGAATAAGTGCATTTTATAAATTTAAATTTAAATTTTATCAATTTAGTGGATCAGCTCGCATTTTTTTTATAAATCTTTATTACAGACAATTTAAATAGGTATAGGTTTAAAAAAATATACTATACTGCCACATAGGTGGCTAGTCAGCTGAGGGAGCAGTATCCAGGTGTCATCACCAAAGCGAACGTGAAACACATGAAAAACGGAGGCGCAAGAACAAACAGGAAGGGTAAAAGATGGAGCACCTCGACTTCGATTTCGACCTTAACTCGAAATGGGTATCAGCGGTAGCCAGCATATGGATCCAGTGTACCAGTGGCTCTCTTTACACTTTTTCCATTTACTCCGAAACCATCAAGTCCAGTCAGCGCTATGATCAGTCAACCCTCGACATCGTCTCCGTCTTCAAGGACATCGGAGTTAACGCCGGCGTCCTGTCTGGTCTTCTATATGATTTCCTTGCCCACCGAACAAGAACTGGGCCTTGGGTGGTTCACCTACTTGGTGCAGCCCAATGCTTTTTGGGCTATTTCCTTATGTGGGCCGCCGTCACCGGCGTCATTCCTCGACCGCCGCTGCCGCTATTGTGCTTATTCATGTTCGTGGCTGCTCATGCTCAGAGCTTCTTCAATACTTCTAATGTTGTCACTGGCGTACGCAATTTCCCAAACTATAGTGGAACCATTGTGGGAATTATGAAGGTAACTTTTTAACTTCTCTTTCGGTTTCAGTCTGTGCGTTCTCATGGAAATTTTTTCCTCAGGGATACTGCTGTCTTGATTTTTTATTCTGGTATCCATAATTGACTCGAAGTGGGTCATTCTTTTCTATGTGGCACTACCCAGTTGTTGCTCTCTGGATTAATAGCCTGTGTTACCTGCCCCTCTCCTTGTCTTCTATTTCGTGATTTGCTTCCTGTACTGAAAAAAAAGAGTTGTTAACTTGCTGTTGAATATAACTATGCTTCTTTAGGAATAGTATAATGCTCTTTTGACAAGTTTAAGTTTTGAAATAGCTCCTCAGGGATCCTTGGTCCATCGGAATGACTAGGCATCAACGTAGCTGTGGAATTCTACTTTAGCTTACGGGATAAAAAATATACTATGAAATTGTAAGATGAATTGTAAATTGTCAACAATTTGACCAATGGGGAACTGACGTTACTTTGCTACTTCATAATAGTTAGAAAGATCTCAAAGGCTACTTTGAATGTAAATTTTCCGCACTAGGTTCACATGCTTAGTCGATCTCTCTGCTACTTATGTTGAGATCGTAGACTGTGGACACTGTAAATCACTCTTCAGTTATCATTTAACACACATTCCCTAAATATGCTATCTGGTTGATACTGAACTAAGTTTCTGGATGTGCATTGGAGATTTGGGGCGCTAATATGCTGCCTATACTTGACAGTATCCTGGCATTTACCTCCTGGTGTCTTCTGTAGTATTCAAGTTTACCCTCAGGACTTCTCTTTTCCTTGCTAGGGATTTCTTGGTCTCAGTGGAGCTATATTAATCCAAGTGTATCGGACAATATTCAACAACAAGCCTACATCATATCTTCTGATGCTAGCCCTCTTACCACCTATAAATACTTTGCTGCTTATGTGGTTTGTCAGAATTTACAACACTCGTGAGGGAGATGAGAGGAAGTATCTAAATATTTTGTCATTGATAGCTCTAGTTGTTGCAACCTATCTCATGACTATCATAATTCTAGAGAACATTCTTAGTCTGCAATTATTGGTCCGCATCTTTGTGTTCATTTTGTTGATAGTGTTGTTAGCCTCGCCTCTATGCGTTGCATTTAAAGCCCAGAAAAGGAGCTTTAATAATTCTTCAGAGAGCTTTCCTGATGAAGGTTCCCGATTAATTGTTGAACCAGACCACTTAGACACTGAGAAGATGGACGTAAGACGAGATTCTGTCAAGTGCCCTATGCCCAGTAATACAGATCAAGACATGGATACTAACAATCAAAGGGCTTTGCAACTGGGAGAAAACCAGAATCTGTTCCAAGCTATGCAAACTATGAATTTTTGGATTTTGTTTGTTTCTATGGCATGTAGCATGGGATCAGGACTTGCAACAGTTAATAATATTGGTCAGATTGGAGGATCCCTTGGTTATACTAGCCATGAGACAGGTACCTTGGTTTCTTTGTGGAGCATTTGGAATTTTCTTGGCCGTTTTGGAGCTGGTTATGTTTCTGATTATTTTTTACACAGAAGAGGATGGGCAAGACCTTTATTTATGTTCATCACTCTTATGATCATGAGCATTGGCCATGTGGTGATAGCTTCAGGATTGCCTGCTGCTCTATATGCTGGTTCAGTATTGGTGGGTGTTTGTTATGGCTCTCAGTGGTCCCTAATGCCCACAATCACTTCAGAAATATTTGGTGTGGGACATATGGGCAGCATATTCAACACCATTACCATAGCAAGTCCCATTGGATCTTACATATTCTCTGTAAGAGTAGTTGGGTATATATATGACAAAGAAGCGTCAGAAGGGTATACATGCACCGGAGCTCATTGCTTTATGTTATCTTTCCTTATAATGGCATCTGCAACCATCTTGGGTTCTCTGGCTGCTTTAGGTTTGTTTTTCCGGACTAAAAGCTTCTATGGTCAGGTTATACTCAGACGACTTCAATATCCTTTGAGGGAGTGAAGAAATGAGACTGCAGTATACTCAGTATGTTAAAGGTATTAATGTCTGTGCTTTCTCTCGCTTTAGGGGTGTGTGTCTGTAACTCACTTGCTGTCCTGGTGAGATTGTTCTCTTCTCCATTAATTATTTGCTTCTTAATATAAGTGATATCTTCCTTCTTTTGATTTAAGGTTTGAGAAATTCTTCCAAGATACGAAAATTCTGGCAACTGCATCACTTACTCTTTTTGAAAGTTAAGATTGTACCGTTGGAGGAGGCTTTATCTACTGCAGTAGTAGTAAGCTACTGGCCTGCTATAATATTTTGAATACTACGTGTCAGGAAGGAGGCAATATATTGGAAATAACTTTTCGTTATTTCCATATAGTCATTATGGTTATTAAACTTTTGGAGGTGAAGAAGTCTAAAACTGTATTCCAAATAGGTGAGCATATGTTTATATAGACAAGAAAAGGAAAAGGAAAATTTTTGTAATGTAAGTAATTTTGATGAATAACTGCCTATAGCCCATTACTATAAGAAGCTTGCTCGCTCTCTCTGTAGCTTACGGAAAAAACTCTAATAGGACTATGCGATGGTTGCCCAGATTGTATTACGTAGTGTCTTTCATCAAAATATACCCAAAGGAATATCATGTGACATGAATGGTCGTCTGTCGTAACAGAGTTTTCTCTCTATGCAATTTTTTTTAATGGAATTACATTGAAAGATTTTAATGTCTGAACATCCTCCACCCTTTTGTGTTGTTATTATTGGTGCTCCTTTACTGTAAAGAATATTTTAAAATACTAGTTTCATTTTACAAAGTAAAATAAATAATAGATAATTATTAATAAAAATTAACAATTTATATTTATATAGGATAGCAATTAGTGTTCTGATTGCAAACAAATCCAAAGTTGGACAACCGTAACACAATCACTCCAGTTTGATGGCTGGCCACACGTTTACGAGTTTTTTTTTTAATTTAAAAAAAATTATAACTTTAGATAACAATTTATGAATAGATAAAATAAAAGATGACTTATTATTTTAATAAATTTTTGAATAAAAATATTTTAAAATATTTTTCAATTATTATATTTAAATACAAAATAAATCTTTTACTTTTAATAAAAGTCATTTTAAATCTATCCAAATAGTCGTAAATAAAAAGTCCACTGATGATGTTATCATTACAAATATAAAGTTCAAAAAATTATTATATATAATATGAACTTTTTTGAAGTTTTGGTTTAATAATATTATCTAATAAACAATTTTAAAAATATGATGAATACTTTTTTATTTTTAAGAGATATTAAAAAAATGTGATAAATGTTTACAGAATTTAAGAAATAATGAGAGATTATTTAGAGCTTAAAAATTATTTTTTTAATTTTTAAATAGAAAATAATAAATAAAAATCACATTGACATGAACTTTTTAAAATAAATTTAAATTTTAAAAAAATTGTTATCTATTTACTAAATATTTTTATTTTTTACTCATTTCTTTCTATTTTTGTTTCTCTCCCTCTTTTCAATGGTTTTTTTAAGCTGGAAGCGAGATCCTGTTCGTTGAGCCGTGCGACTCTGTTTGTTGGCGAATTGAAATCGGTGTAGAAGAAGAAGAGGGGGGAAAAGAAACCGGAAAGGGGATTGGATAAAGAGTAAGAAGCAAAGAAGCTAAAGAAGAAGAATAAGGACCTTCTGAGTTCTGAGAGAGTGAGAGGTTCTCTCTCCAAAATGAAGACCACGAAGGGAGGCAAGGTGATGAACCCCACCGATGCTTACCGAAAGGAGCTTCGTAAGAAGGAATTGAAAAGGGTAATTACTTTGCGAAGCTATGCCTTTTCTCTTCAATTTTAATGCTCAATTCTTTTTGTTGATCATTGCTCGTCTTTAAATTGCGCTTATTCCTAATTGTTGCCCTAATATATGCTTTGGGATATCTTTCTTCTTTGATCATTTATTTTTTTATTACTGAGACTCCAAAACCATTTTTTCTTCTTGCCTGCATTTTTTTCTTGAGATAAATGAGGCTGTTATCAAAATTACCCATATAGAGTTGACATTTTACTTCTTTGCTCCTAAAGCACCTATATTGGATAAATTATTGTACGGGAGGTTCTAGGCAAGATTTTGATCTGCCAATCTCCCTTGCCAATTCAATATACTTACATTAGTCTTGAATACCATTAAACACAATTTATGTAGGTTGCTTGTTTTAAAGGAATTCGGGGATTCAGTAATATGATGCTTGCTTCCAGTTAAGTTTATTATTCCATTGTTACAAAGACAAGAATGAACTGATGTTTTTGATAACACATGGTAGCATTATTGCCTTATTCACTCCTAGGAAGTTAGCATTGTTGTTCGCTTCACTTTCTATATGCAATAAGTTTTTACTATTTGCAAATCCATACGGATTTGTAGTTTATAGGGTGCTCCTATGGTTAAATGCAGTTTGAACAAAATGTAATCTACTTTTAGTTAGTCGTGCTTGACTTGATTGTTTATATGAACATATCTGGTTGGTATTTCTAACATGAAATTTAAGAGATAATATTAGAAAGTGATTTGCTTTCATAAATTTTTTTGGCTACTTGATTTACTGGTATGCAGTGGTTGATGACAACCTATTGCTAATGCAATTTGTGGGTACTGGGTAGTATCGTAATGGCAACAAGTCATGGGTGGTAATTACTAATATATGATGAATGTGTGGCAAGTTTGTTTGTGGCATAACTTCCTCCTCTTCTTTGCAGAGGAAGCTATTGTTTGCTTTGTGAATGGTTATTTGCATTGAAGAATATTGCTGAACCAATTATTTGGAAATGAAAATAGTTTTTATTCCCCCCCCCCCCCCAAAAGGATGTAAATAGTTTTCCCAAGAAACTGTTTCAATGAAATAAACATAACTTTATTTACTGTTCAGTTTGCCTTCAAAATAGACATTTTGATTTTTGTTGTTATTACTAAAAACATGTATAACTTTCTTGCATGTGTTCTTGAAGGATTTAACTCATGGTTTGTATTCTCTGCCCTTTTTTATTATTTTTATTATTTCTGTTTAACAGAACAAGAAAGAAAGAAAGAAGGTGAGGGAGGTGGGGATTTTGAAGAAGGACCCCGAACAACTTAAGAAACAGATTGAGAACTTGGAAATGATGAGTAAGTCATGCTTTACCAAGGTTTTGCATCTGATGGCTGTGAAACTCTGAATTCAGTTTCAACTGTTTCACTGAAAAGCTTCTCCTTAACTTTTTGACTTGCAACATGTTTATGGAGCCCGGAGGAATGACTTAATATTTATAGTCGTTATATTTTACTATTACTCTTAATCTTTGAAATCATAAGAACCAATCTGTAGTGACTATCAGCAATTGTTGAAATTTCCATTGGAATCATGATTGTGTTGGGATGAAAGAAAATCAGTTAGCAAGCTATCCACAAAGCGTTGCAATAGCAATTTAGCATGGATGCATAGTGGCAAAAACTATATCCTTAAGTTTTAGAGTTTCAAAAACTCTTAATTATGGAAACGGGGAATTGAAAGAAGGCATTAAAGTGCTCTGCATAAACATGGTTTACAGGGAACTCCTTTCAAATTCCACCAAAGATCATATTTTTCCTGGAAAGGATTTGCCTTTGCCTTCACCAAATCCATGGAGTATGGACAAGGGACTATTTGACCATGTGCCATGGAGAAAGGACGACCATGTTATACGTGCGGTAATGTGAAACTCAATAGAAGTATATTAGTATGCGCATAGAAGTACATGGTTATGCTGTGAAATAATACTAGTATATATACATAGACATTTGACGGTGTAAGTAACCACATCATAAGTCCATGCAATCACGAAGGAGTGTGGTGCACTGGTGCTTTGTTCAATGTTCTGGGTTATGACTAGGGAAGTAATGGAGCATGTATAGGCAGGATGACTTGGTTTATTGGCTGTCTTATTTTTTCTTTGTTCTTCTCTTTCTGTTCCTTTTACCCTGTTTCCTCTTTTCTGTTATTTCTAAATTGTGGTTTTGTGGTCAGGTTATATTAATCAGTTAGTTCACTATATCCGTTTGCCTTGCTTATTTGTTTACTAATATAAATAAAAAATAAGGCTTTTTGGAAGCGTTTGTCTGTCTAAATATGCTGTGTATTGTTGGTTGTGGCAGAGGCAGATGGTGCTTTGGATAAAGCAAGAAAGCACAAGAAGAGACAGCTACAAGACACACTTAACCTTGTCGTAAAGAAGAGGAAGGTAATTATGATATGTTATGTGTTTTCTTATTGTTGGACCACCTTCCTTTCTTATATATTACTTGGAAGATTGTTCTTGTATACTCCAATATGTGTTTCCTTGAAATTTTTTTTTTTGAGATCTGTTTACTAGATTTCTGAAGTCTACATCGAATCTGTTTTATCTCTGATGTATTTGGATATGTGATCCCTGATGAGTTGGGAGGGATTTTTTATTAAACTCCTTTCCTGTGTTTGAAGAAAAGGAAAACCTACGTGGGGGATCAAAGTTAATGCTAAAGAGTATGGTTGAAATGGCATAGCTGCAATGAGTGGCAAGTAGTCATTACATAATTATCCAGAGCAGCATCGACCAATGTGCCTGTTATGATAAAAGAATTTTCTTGCTTCTTTATCTTCTTTAGCTTCTTCTTCGTCATTATTAAAAACCATGTTGTGTTGTCATGTATAGAATGATTGCTGCTTCCATGCCACTGAAAACCAGTTGTAACAAGCACATTGGTTGATGTACCATTCGTGTGCATAGGCGAGTACACCATTCATTGTAGCTGAAGGGCCCTTCTTGGGGTTGTTACGATCTGTAAGTTGTAGTATTAGTTTATCTTTTTTCAGACCTATATAAAAGCTAGTAACTTGGGAGCTCCAGATCTTAGTTATCAAATGATGGGCTTTATGTGGGTCTTTTCTTAATGCATCACTGTTAAATTCAAAGTTCAGAGTTCAGACCTAAAATGCTTCCACTCTTATGATTATGATTTAATTCTTGAGAAGCAGAGCACGAATTATATTGAACTATTACAAATATTAAGAAGCACAAGTTTCCTGGATATTCTCTTTTTAGAATCTCTTAAAAGTTAGCAGAGGGCTCAATAATAATAATCAGTTGCTAAATCTGTTTACCTTTATTAGTTTCAAGGAATTTCTATTATTATTGATTATTGATGATCTAAATATTGTCTCTCTTGGACAGGAATATGAGGAGAAAATGCGTGAGAAGGGTGAGACCCCTGTTATGTTCAGGTGAAGAAGTCTCTTCTGATATTTTAAAAGATAAATTTAATTCCGATTCATGTTTGTTTAGTTTACAAAATATAGCTTGTCTTTTGGGCAGTCATTTGGGGCCTCCTCAAAGAAGAACAACTGCAGAAGAAGAAGAGAAAGTGAAGCACCCAAAGCCTGAGGTAGGATTTGAGTTGCTTTTGTGTGCACTTGTGTGTCTTCCCTTTAATACAAAACTAGACTTGGGGAGCTGTTATATATGTTTTTAACTTGTTAACAAATATTTTACTGATTTCTGCAACAGGACTCTGTTTACTATCACCCAACGCTGAACCCTTCTGGGGCTCCACCTCCAGGAAAACCCCCTATGTTTAAATCATCAATAGGTATGTTGAGCTTCTGATTCAAATAATGTTGATTGGCTGGTTTCTCTTACTTTGTCTACTTTTCTGTTGAACTGAAGGACCCAGAATTCCCTTGTCTGGTGCTTCCTCAAGTACTGCTGCAGCATCCTCAAACACAGTGTCAGAGGATGATGTATTAGCTGTACCTCCTCCTCCCCCGCCACCACCTTTGCCTGATACTACCAGTGTGAGTTCAGCAGATGGCTCTGTTTTACCTGCATCTTTGCCTCTACCTCCTCCTCCTCCTCCGATGCCCCCAAAACCTGCTACAGCCAATGTGCCTACATTATTACCATCACCTCCTTTGCCACCTGCCCCTCCCCCTCCCCCTCCCGGTCCCCCACCTAAAGAGCAAGTTGCAAAACGCCCTATACCCCCTATGCCTCTGCCCCTCCAACAATCTCAGCCACCTCCACCTGGCACCAGTGGAAGTGAAGAGAGAAATCAGTCTGCATTGTTAGATGATTATTTTTCCAAGGAGCCTGGTCAGGTAAGCTTACCTCTAGATTAATGGCTTATTCTTTATCCGTCAAGGCATGAAATTGACAATCTGACTGTAATAGTATTGACTATTGATGGACAAGGAATTATAATCTTACAATGTTTGGGAAGTTAGCAGACACTATAACATGGTTGCCAAGTGGGGATTACATTTTACATGTGATTGGTTCTAAATTTGAAGCCGGGACTTGGTATGATTGTCCTAAGCTGTAGTATCTTGCACAGTAACATATTCTATTTCTCTAAAATGTAGGTGCCTCTTCCTCCTCCTCTACCACCAAGTGGGATGCCACCAAAGTCTGGTGCTTCAGTTACTGCTGAAAATAAGAATTCTCTGGCAAGCCAGGAAATCCCAAAAATGGTTCCTGAGCCACCTCCTCCAAGGCAACACCCTTTAGTTCCAGGACCTACATTAATTCCAACTTTACAGCCTGATGTATTACTTCCAGGAATATCTCGTTTCCCACCACCCCTGCCACCAACTGATATGCGGCCTCCTTTACCTGCACCAGGACTCCCTGGACAAGCACCACCTCCTGGAATGATGGTCCCCCTAATTCCAAGGCCACCATGTGGTCCTCCATCTGGGCCTCATCCGATGATGAGACCTCCACTTCCACCTGGCCCTCCTCCTAACTTCCAGGATGAGGATCATGCAGCTTTTATGCCACCTCCTCCTCAGAAACCGTCATATGTTAAATCTGCTGCTTCTACTGTTGTTAAAAGACCATTAGCTCAGCACACTCCAGAACTTACAGCTATGGTAAGCTGATTTTCTCCTGATATTTATTTGTTATTTTGACTCTTGCATTTTATTCTTCTCTTTCAATCTCCTTAGCTGTAATACATCAATCTGATGACACTACTCGGAACCAGAATAGTTTTAGTGTTTGTACTCAGGCATGATAATAATAATAATAATAAAATCAACAAGTTTAACGGCTATCTTAATCTGTTGGTGACTGGAAACTTACACTGGCCTATGAACTGTTAATATTCAATCTCTTGCACTATATTTTCTCCCTTTAACCGAGCTTATGTCTTGTTTTTTACTAGATTCCTGCATCTGTGCGAGTGAGAAGAGAGATTTCAATGCCAAAACCAAAACCCAAACAATCACTGTCAACCTCTACAAATGTCCCTGGGACATCAGGGCCAACTTCTGTAAAGCCAGAGTTAGTGAACTCGTCTTCAGCACCAAAGGCACAGAGCATTGATGACTCGTATATGGCTTTCTTAGAGGACATGAAAGCCCTTGGTGCGCTTGATAATTGAGATCACTGTAGGAGACATTGAAGTAAAAAGAGGTTATGCTCGGCCAGCAGAAATAAAAGCAAACTTTTTCCGGGATGTTGACACAGAGAGCAGACTTTTGCTCCCTGGCTGTCATTGACAGACTTCCTTGTAATTGGGTGACTTCATTTTCTTTTCTATTTAAACTACCTCAATCGTTGATATGATGCAAGTGGGGTTATGTTCTGGGGGCGGCAAAATGGAAAGTAGCAGATTGAAAAATTGTATTTCATTGAAGTTCAACAAACAATCAAACAATTTCTTTTTCAATATCTCACTCTTCGGCATTCTGCTGTTCCTTCTCTCTCTATTAAGCATGCCCTTGCATGGACATTCTTGACAACTCGCCCATGAAACAAGCGATGCTTCTCTATTCTCCAGGTCGTGAAATTGTTTTGAATCCATTTATTTAACTGTTATTTAGAACTAATCTTAGTAATAAGACGTTCCTTCTGTTGCATACATATTTTTTCCTTCACTTAGTTGTCAGATACATATTATTGGACGTCACAACCAATTGAACAATAAATATATATGTGAATTAATAATTCTTTTTCGGAAGAGGACCAAGAGGTAGAATATTATTACATTATAAATTTATATTGATTTATATAATTATTCTTATTCAACTACATGTTTACAAAGTATAGTTAAATTTTGTATGAAAAAAATTGTATTAGGAGAAACAAATATGTAACGTAATAGTCACAAAAAATTCAACAAAAATGTTATAAAATATAAAGGATAGGAAATTCATTTTTACTTAATTTTAGTTATAATTAAGAAATATCAAGTAATAATATTTTTAAAACAAAAAAAAGGAAAAAAATTCAAGTATTCATTAGATCTACACAAAATGAATAAAAACATGAAAGTGAAGGAAAAAAAGATGAAATAAATGAGAGAATGAAAAATCAAGGGTTGTTGTGGCACTTGGATTCCTTCATGTACTTAAGGGGATCTAGTTCTTTCTGAACCATTGGATGTATGGGCAAGGGCAGAGAGATAGATGTTGGGTAGGAATTTAGAGTTCTTAGATGTAAACATGATCCCATCATATTCCTTACGTTCATAATGAGATCTCGTCATATTCTTTATGAACATGATAAGATTCACTTTCTCCTTCAACGCAATAATTTCTCATTCATCTCCCTATTAATTTTTAGGATGAAAAGTGATAGAGCAAAATATGTAATGAAAAATAAGAGTATTTTGATTATATTAAATAAAAGAATATGCTTTTCACCATAAGATAAGAATCAATTTAAATTGGTTTTAAATTTAAATTAATTGTATTATGTTTCTCATTTATAAAGAAATATTGTACATATTTTTAAAATAAAAATAACATCGTATAATTAAAATATTTATAATAAATAATTACAGTTTAATAATAAATTTTTTGATCATGTCTTACGTATATATAGTACTACTAATTATTATGTTAGAATTAGGTTTCTTTCTTTAAGAAAATAAATCACTTTGAGAGTTGAAATGTGTCTTTCTACGCAGCGGGACTATAAATAGTTTTCTTGTGGCGTCGGTTTAGGACTCTTGTCGCAGCTAAGTAGACAGGCTCGCTCGCCTTACATCCAATAACCAATCTCTGGACTTCTCTATTTGCCCATCAGTTCGTTGTTTTTTTTCTTCCCTCGTCCCAATAAATCGTGTTCAATTTCGCAGAGATTAAGCCAACCGTAATTTGGCAGTGCTGCATTTGCAATATAAAATTCTTCTCACCGTGAGGTCCGTGAGAGTTGTTTCGTAACATGCTTTCTTCTATATACCGTTTGATAAATTCTATGACATAAACAACACTGTCAATGATAGTTCCAATAAAGACGAAACGCCGAATGGCAAGTGAGAAACTTGCTTTCTGTGATCATTTTCCATCGCCTTGCAGATGCAGTAAAGGGATAGTATTCTCTAGTTTGACCATTTTATATAAGCTAGTTTGTAGACAGATGCTTAGATAGTTCATTTTCTACTCTCTCTTTAACATTGGTGCCATTATGTGGAGCGGTCTTCGTATTCTCTTTCTGTTTTTCATATCTCATCTTCTCAAGTCCTCTTCATCTTATCCCTTTGTGGCTAACTCAAGTGGGTCTCTCTCTTGTTATGCATATTAGTTCTTTCTTTTTTTCTTGTGCCTTTTGTTTCTATATTTAGCACTTACTGATTACTCAGTTGGGTTCTTCTTGATGGAGCAGAAATCCCTTCTGAACTTGAGTCCCCTCTGAAATTCTGTTCTCACCATTGGAGGGCTTCATGTGACTTTAGTGCAGATGTGAAGTTGCAGAAACAATTTCAGGCGTTAAACGTCACCAATCCAGCATGTGCTTCTGTCCTCAAGGCGATTTTCTGCGTCGTAAGCATTCGTACGAGACTTGATTGTTTTATACGTTCCTTCTTTTTTTTTTTAATCAGCTAATCGTCCTTTCTCTCAAACAGTTTGCATTTAACTTCTACAACAAAAATAATGCTAGTATACTGAATGTCTGAAATTAATAATCTTGGATCATAACATACAATATGACAGCTTCTGGGTATTAATGATACAGATAACATGAACCTAGCATTGAAGTTAACGTCATATGTGCCACTGTGTCTTGACTCGATGATGCCCCAAATATTCAGAGAAACGGCTTTGGCAAATCTTTGATCTTTCATATTCTAACTTGGGAAAAATACATGTTAAATTGATTGATATGTGTTGCTTTCTTTTGAATGTTAAGTCTAATTTTTAAGCCATTGCAAAATTCTTTCTAAAATTATCCTAGCTTGTGCTAATGTATATTAACATTCATTGCAGACATGTGATAAATTTTCTGCTAAATTGTTCCAAACTGACTCAGGCTTCAGAACTGTTCCCATTTTGTGTAACACCACGTTATCGGTGAAGCCACAAAAATCCAGGGGTGGTGGTCCTTCTCGAGACTTCTGCTCCAAGGTATGGGAAACATGCGGAAGTGCCTCCATATTTGATTATCCATTTGAACCTTTCTTGCAAGACAGAGCTGTCAAAGAACTTGGCTTCTCTACTTCCAAACTGAGGGATGTTTGGCAGTCCAGGAGAAGGTTCTGTGAGACCTTTGGCGGATCATCAGATGATGGAAAAGTGTGTTTCAATGGTGAACCAATTTTATTAAGCAATGTAGAAACTCTCCAACCTCCTAGGGATATGTGCTTAGAGAAAATTGGGGATGGGGTTTACCTTAATATGGTTCCACATCCTGATCGTTCCAACCGTGCCTTTTTAGCTACTATGCAAGGGAAGATATGGTTAGCAGCAATTCCTGATGAGGAGTCCAATGGGATTTTGGAAATTGATGAATCCAAACCCTTCCTAGACATTAGCGATAACATTCTCTTTGATTCTGGGCACGGTTTAATGGGAATTGCATTTCATCCAAACTTTGCACACAATGGGCGCTTCTTTCTCTCATATTCTTGTGATCAGATGAAACATCCTAGATGTTCTGGGAGATGTGCATGTAACACAGCTGTGAATTGTGATCCTTCAAAACTTGGTTCTGATGATGGTCTCCTGCCATGTCAGTGTCACGCTGTAGTTGCAGAGTTTACAGTCAATGGCACAGCATCGGAGCCTTCCTTGGTATATATTGACACCTCTTTTATAATTTGTTTCAAAACACTGTCACTATATTATATTTGAGAGATGCATCCATTTCTATGTGTAGGCAGAAAGTGCTGATCCATCAGAGGTGAGAAGGATATTCACAATTGGTGTTCCGTACAGTAAAGGTCATGCTGGTCAGATTCTCTTTGGACCTGCAGATGGATACTTGTACCTCATGATGGCAGATGGGTCTAATCGTGATGATCCTTACAACTTTTCCCAGAACAAAAGATCCTTACTGGGAAAGATTTTGAGGATTGATGTAGAGAATGTACCTAGTAAGTCCTACTGGCCAGTTCTGTACGGAATCCTTACTAGGAAATATTTAATTGTTGTCGTTTAGGACTTTATGTCACAGACAGAGAATTTTAAATGTCCTTAGGTGATTATTACTTTTCTTGCTAATCTCTTTGAAGATATGATCTCTAGTGAGGCCAACTATACGTCGATGTTATGTTTTTATTCTCTAAAGTCTTAACCAGCATGCATATCTACTTGATTTTTATATAAAAATTGAAATGGTCACTTTATTTCGACATTATTGGCAGGTACCAAAGAAATAAATGATCAAGGGTTATGGGGAAACTATTCTATACCTAGAGATAACCCATATCTTAATGACAAGGAACTTGAGCCAGAAATATGGGCTTTGGGTTTCAGGAATGCTTGGCGTTGTAGTTTTGACTCTATGAGGCCGTCCTACTTTCTATGTGGAGACTCCGGACAGGTTCAATGATTCCAACTATATACCTTTGGTGATGGAAGAGTTCAATTGGCTTGCACGTCTTTTTAAATTGAAGTTCTTGCTTACACTTATTCTGATGTTCTTTATAGGATCAATATGAAGAGATCGATGTGGTTAAAAAGGGTAAGAACTATGGGTGGCGAGTCTACGAGGGACCTTTTCTTTTCCAGCCATCAGAGTCTCCTGGAGGAAATACCTCTGCCAGTTCCATACACCCAATCTTTCCTGTACTTGGTTATAATCATTCTGAGATTGACAGGAAATATGGTTCTGCATCCATTATTGGTGGCTACTTTTATCGGTCCATTACTGATCCTTGCATGTATGGAAGGTAGATTTTTCCTTCTTCCCAGTTCAACTTATTTTAGAATCTGTCATCTCAATGTCTGAACCAACATATCTGTTGGTGATATTTCAGGTACTTGTACACAGATTTGTATGCAGGATCTATACTGGTGGGAACAGAAAGTCCTGAGAGCAGTGGAAACTTCACCAGTGCCAAAATTTCTTCTACATGCGCTCATGACTCTCCAATGCAATGTTCTTTTGTGCAGGGAAGTTCTACTCCTGAACTGGGGTATGTCTTCTCGTTAGCGGAAGATAACAAGAAGGAAATTTATTATCTGTCAAGCACTGGTGTTTATAGAGTAGCACGACCAAGCCGTTGCAATTATTTGTGTTCCAAGGAAAAGGTTGTTGGTCGAGAAAATAACAAACCTCGTTCTTCTTCCCCCTTACCTGAAAATTTTGATTTTCTTCTGTTGTTAGTCTTTCATGTCATACACTTTATGTTATGATCTCAAGTAGCACTAATATTGTTTGGGAAATTCCCATTCCCATACGTTTGCTATCTCTCACAAGAATAGCTCTGACTCGTGCAACAGGCAGCATTGAAAAATCTCTTTCCTTTTCCTCTTTCCCTCATCTCTTTCTTTTTTGAAAAATGAAAGACAATAATTAGAATAGCTTGTCTATATTTCTGAATTCATTGTAGGAAAAAAAGGGGGGAAATCCATTAATTTTGGTAAATATACTAAAAGGACAGGTTGAATGCTTTCTTATGGTTTATCAGAAGATTATATGAAAAGATTGTAGTGGATATTTAGATTGTATATATAATGTAATATATAGTATTTTAAATATGAAAATATGAGGTGTAGTCCTTCCAAAGATTGTAAAAAAATTTAAATCTTCTAAAAGTTTTAAGAAATTGTGTATATAATTAATATATAGTATTTTAAATATAAAAAATATAAGCAGTAATCCCTCCAAAAATTAAAAAAAAATTATATATAATATTTTAAATATTATAATTTGACACACAACTTTTTTTTTTTTCATTTTTTCTTTAGCCTTTCCATTCAAGATGTTCTAATTCCGCCACTGATTGTAACCCATCAATTCTTTGGAATTAACCGTTGCTATCTGCTGGTAAAGGGATTCCCGTAAAACTGGAACTACCCTGAAATTGCTTTCTTTAATATTATTTGGAAGGAAAGAAAGAAACAATTATCCATATTCATCAGAATAGCCTAATAGGTTATGTTCTAAGATAAATCATCAATGTTGAGACTGAAGAATTTATAAGAAAATTTCGTATAACTTGACTCTAAAAACTTTATTGTTAAATTTAAACTTTTAACAATATCCTTAACCATTCATCACATACTGGATCTACTAAACTTATTATTTTTTTGGGGAATGACGTGGAGTGACATCAATGATGAGCACAAAAAACTCCATATGTAGATTATAACTTCCATATCACTCGTCATATCTTTGTTTGTTTCCTCCATTATTAATGTGGTGATGGTCACCGTTGAATGCATGCCTCACTCTTTCTCTAGCGGCGGTCAGAAACTCTGCCTCTCACAGGCTGAAAACCAAAGGCATGTATAGCAGTTTGCAATAGGCAGAAAGTCCTTCTTCATCTCCATCACATGCCTGCTAACCGTCTGTTTGTGAAGTTTTCAACTTTCTTGTTGCTTTTGTGGGTTTTATTATTTAGATTGTTCTTATACTTTAATTTTTACTAGAGTTATGAAAAAGTGAAAGAGAAGAGATGTTGCCTGGCGGGAAAGACTGTTGTTGGTCAAATTAAGCATAAGCTCTTGGTTACTGCGCCTCAATAGAAAATCAGGAGAGAACGAAACTCCAAAGGAAAACCCATGAGAGCAAAAGTTTATCATTTATGTATTACTCAGTTCAATTAATATAATTTTGTTGCACCTTACTTCTTTTCTTGAGTATTAAAAAATTTGATTAAGGGTTTAATCTTCACCGTACAATTTTTCTCATATTCTCAATCTATTACGATTTTATGTAACAAAAAAATTGTATTAAATGATGAGACAAGTAGAAGGATTTAGAAATTAAATATAATTACTTTTACGTAGCTGCAGTAATAAAAGTTATTTTATAAGAATTTAACTTACACTGTCATCTCCCTAAGTTATTATTTCTTGGCGATTACTACCATATTTCGGAGCATTTGATACTTAGGAGGAGGGTTTTATTTTTAAAATTATAAATTTTAATTTTTTAATTTTTTTAATTTTTTATTTTAAGATAAAAGTTAAAAAAATTTTAAAAAAATTTAAAAAACAATAAAAAAAGTAAAAAACAATTAAAACAATTTTCATAACACATTCATTTAAAAATAATTCAAAAAATAAAATAAGAAAACAAAAAAAAAGTAAAAAAAATATTTTAATTTTTTTAATTTTTTTAAATCCTTTTAACTTATTTCTTAAAACACTAAAAGTAGAAGGATTTAGAAATTAAATATAATTACTTGTGCAGTAATAAAAGTTATTTTATAAGAATTTAATTTACACTATCATCTCTCTAAGTTATTATTTTTTAGCAATTACTACCCTACTCCTGAGCACAAATGCTCAGGAATGCTCATGAGGAGGGTTTTATTTTTTAAAATTATAAATTATAAATTTTAATTTTTTAAATATTTTTTATTTTAAGATAAAAGTTAAAATAATTTTTAAAAAATTAAAAAAAGTAAAAACAATTAAAACAATTTTCATAACACATTCATTTAAAAATAATTCAAAAAATAAAATAAAAAAACAAAAAAAAGTAAAAAAAATATTTTAATTCTTTTTTATTTTTTTCAATTTTTTTAAATCTTTTTAACTTATTTCTTAAAATAAAAATTATAAAAAAATTTAAAAACTTAAATTTTAAATTTTAA